>JAZGLO010001455.1:0-600000 GCA_036873155.1 Biomphalaria sudanica
ATCTATGTCATCTATGGTATCTATCTCATCTATGGTATCTATGTCATCTATGGTATCTATGTCATCTATGGTATCTATCTCATCTATGGTATCTATGTCATCTATGGTATCTATCTCATCTATGGTATCTATGTCATCTATGGTATCTATGTCATCTATGGTATCTATCTCATCTATGGTATCTATGTCATCTATGGTATCTATCTCATCTATGGTATCTATCTCATCTATGGTATCTATCTCATCTATGGTATCTATGTCATCTATGGTATCTATCTCATCTATGGTATCTATGTCATCTATGGTATCTATGTCATCTATGGTATCTATGTCATCTATGGTATCTATGTCATCTATGGTATCTATTCATCTATGGTATCTATGTCATCTATGGTATCTATGTCATCTATGGTATCTATGTCATCTATGGTATCTATCTCATCTATGGTATCTATGTCATCTATGGTATCTAGTCATCTAGGTATCATGTCATCTATGGTATCTATGTCATCTATGGTATCTTCTATGTCATCTATGGTATCTATGTCATCTATGGTATCTATCTCATCTATGGTATCTATGTCATCTATGGTATCTATCTCATCTATGGTATCTATGTCATCTATGGTATCTATCTCATCTATGGTATCTATGTCATCTATGGTATCTATGTCATCTATGGTATCTATCTCATCTATGGTATCTATGTCATCTATGGTATCTATCTCATCTATGGTATCTATGTCATCTATGGTATCTATGTCATCTATGGTATCTATCTCATCTATGGTATCTTCTCATCTATGGTATCTATGTCATCTATGGTATCTATCTCATCTATGGTATCTATGTCATCTATGGTATCTATCTCATCTATGGTATCTATGTCATCTATGGTATCTATGTCATCTATGGTATCTATGTCATCTATGGTATCTATGTCATCTATGGTATCTATCTCATCTATGGTATCTATGTCATCTATGGTATCTATCTCATCTATGGTATCTATCTCATCTATGGTATCTATCTCATCTATGGTATCTATGTCATCTATGGTATCTATCTCATCTATGGTATCTATGTCATCTATGGTATCTATCTCATCTATGTATCTATGTCATCTATGGTATCTATGTCATCTATGGTATCTATCTCATCTATGGTATCTATTTCATCTATGGTATCTATCTCATCTATGGTATCTATCTCATCTATGGTATCTATGTCATCTATGGTATCTATGTCATCTATGGTATCTATGTCATCTATGGTATCTATGTCATCTATGGTATCTATGTCATCTATGGTATCTATCTCATCTCTGTAACTACTCATCTATGGTATCTATCTCATCTATGGTATCTATCTCATCTATGGTATCTATGTCATCTATGGTATCTATCTCATCTATGGTATCTATGTCATCTATGGTATCTATGTCATCTATGGTATCTATTTCATCTATGGTATCTATGTCATCTATGGTATCTATCTCATCTATGGTATCTATGTCATCTATGGTATCTATGTCATCTATGGTATCTATCTCATCTATGGTATCTATGTCATCTATGGTATCTATCTCATCTATGGTATCTATGTCATCTATGGTATCTATGTCATCTATGGTATCTATCTCATCTATGGTATCTATGTCATCTATGGTATCTATGTCATCTATGGTATCTATCTCATCTATGGTATCTATTTCATCTATGGTATCTATGTCATCTATGGTATCTATGTCATCTATGGTATCTATGTCATCTATGGTATCTATCTCATCTATGGTATCTATGTCATCTATGGTATCTATGTCATCTATGGTATCTATGTCATCTATGGTATCTATGTCATCTATGGTATCTATCTCATCTATGGTATCTATCTCATCTATGGTATCTATGTCATCTATGGTATCTATCTCATCTATGGTATCTATGTCATCTATGGTATCTATGTCATCTATGGTATCTATGTCATCTATGGTATCTATGTCATCTATGGTATCTATCTCATCTATGGTATCTATCTCATCTATGGTATCTATGTCATCTATGGTATCTATGTCATCTATGGTATCTATGTCATCTATGGTATCTATGTCATCTATGGTATCTATGTCATCTATGGTATCTATCTCATCTATGGTATCTATGTCATCTATGGTATCTATGTCATCTATGGTATCTATGTCATCTATGGTATCTATCTCATCTATGGTATCTATCTCATCTATGGTATCTATGTCATCTATGGTATCTATCTCATCTATGGTATCTATGTCATCTATGGTATCTATGTCATCTATGGTATCTATCTCATCTATGGTATCTATGTCATCTATGGTATCTATGTCATCTATGGTATCTATCTCATCTATGGTATCTATGTCATCTATGGTATCTATGTCATCTATGGTATCTATGTCATCTATGGTATCTATGTCATCTATGGTATCTATCTCATCTATGGTATCTATGTCATCTATGGTATCTATGTCATCTATGGTATCTATCTCATCTATGGTATCTATCTCATCTATGGTATCTATCTCATCTATGGTATCTATTTCATCTATGGTATCTATGTCATCTATGGTATCTATCTCATCTATGGTATCTATGTCATCTATGGTATCTATCTCATCTATGGTATCTATGTCATCTATGGTATCTATCTCATCTATGGTATCTATGTCATCTATGGTATCTATGTCATCTATGGTATCTATCTCATCTATGGTATCTATCTCATCTATGGTATCTATGTCATCTATGGTATCTATGTCATCTATGGTATCTATCTCATCTATGGTATCTATCTCATCTATGGTATCTATCTCATCTATGGTATCTATGTCATCTATGGTATCTATCTCATCTATGGTATCTATCTCATCTATGGTATCTATCTCATCTATGGTATCTATGTCATCTATGGTATCTATCTCATCTATGGTATCTATCTCATCTATGGTATCTATCTCATCTATGGTATCTATGTCATCTATGGTATCTATCTCATCTATGGTATCTATCTCATCTATGGTATCTATCTCATCTATGGTATCTATGTCATCTATGGTATCTATGTCATCTATGGTATCTATCTCATCTATGGTATCTATGTCATCTATGGTATCTATCTCATCTATGGTATCTATGTCATCTATGTATCTATGTCATCTATGGTATCTATGTCATCTATGGTATCTATGTCATCTATGGTATCTATGTCATCTATGGTATCTATCTCATCTATGGTATCTATGTCATCTATGGTATCTATCTCATCTATGGTATCTATGTCATCTATGGTATCTATGTCATCTATGGTATCTATGTCATCTATGGTATCTATGTCATCTATGGTATCTATCTCATCTATGGTATCTATCTCATCTATGGTATCTATGTCATCTATGGTATCTATGTCATCTATGGTATCTATCTCATCTATGGTATCTATGTCATCTATGGTATCTATGTCATCTATGGTATCTATCTCATCTATGGTATCTATCTCATCTATGGTATCTATCTCATCTATGGTATCTATGTCATCTATGGTATCTATCTCATCTATGGTATCTATGTCATCTATGGTATCTATGTCATCTATGGTATCTATCTCATCTATGGTATCTATGTCATCTATGGTATCTATGTCATCTATGGTATCTATTCATCTATGGTATCTATCTCATCTATGGTATCTATGTCATCTATGGTATCTATCTCATCTATGGTATCTATGTCATCTATGGTATCTATGTCATCTATGGTATCTATCTCATCTATGGTATCTATCCATCTATGGTATCTAGTCATCTATGGTATCTATCTCATCTATGGTATCTATGTCATCTATGGTATCTATCTCATCTATGGTATCTATCTCATCTATGGTATCTATCTCATCTATGGTATCTATCTCATCTATGGTATCTATCTCATCTATGGTATCTATGTCATCTATGGTATCTATCTCATCTATGGTATCTATCTCATCTATGGTATCTATGTCATCTATGGTATCTATGTCATCTATGGTATCTATGTCATCTATGGTATCTATCTCATCTATGGTATCTATCTCATCTATGGTATCTATGTCATCTATGGTATCTATCTCATCTATGGTATCTATGTCATCTATGGTATCTATCTCATCTATGGTATCTATCTCATCTATGGTATCTATGTCATCTATGGTATCTATCTCATCTATGGTATCTATGTCATCTATGGTATCTATCTCATCTATGGTATCTATCTCATCTATGGTATCTATGTCATCTATGGTATCTATCTCATCTATGGTATCTATCTCATCTATGGTATCTATCTCATCTATGGTATCTATGTCATCTATGGTATCTATCTCATCTATGGTATCTATCTCATCTATGGTATCTATCTCATCTATGGTATCTATGTCATCTATGGTATCTATCTCATCTATGGTATCTATCTCATCTATGGTATCTATCTCATCTATGGTATCTATCTCATCTATGGTATCTATCTCATCTATGGTATCTATGTCATCTATGGTATCTATGTCATCTATGGTATCTATGTCATCTATGGTATCTATCTCATCTATGGTATCTATCTCATCTATGGTATCTATCTCATCTATGGTATCTATGTCATCTATGGTATCTATCTCATCTATGGTATCTATGTCATCTATGGTATCTATCTCATCTATGGTATCTATCTCATCTATGGTATCTATCTCATCTATGGTATCTATCTCATCTATGGTATCTATCTCATCTATGGTATCTATCTCATCTATGGTATCTATCTCATCTATGGTATCTATGTCATCTATGGTATCTATGTCATCTATGGTATCTATCTCATCTATGGTATCTATGTCATCTATGGTATCTATGTCATCTATGGTATCTATTTCATTTTAGGTATCTATGTCATCTCTGATAACTACTGCATCTATATATCTATCTCATCTATGGTATCTATCTCATCTATGGTATCTATCTCATCTATGGTATCTATCTCATCTATGGTATCTATCTCATCTATGGTATCTATCTCATCTATGGTATCTATCTCATCTATGGTATCTATCTCATCTATGGTATCTATCTCATCTATGGTATCTATCTCATCTATGGTATCTATCTCATCTATGGTATCTATGTCATCTATGGTATCTATCTCATCTATGGTATCTATGTCATCTATGGTATCTATGTCATCTATGGTATCTATGTCATCTATGGTATCTATGTCATCTATGGTATCTATCTCATCTATGGTATCTATCTCATCTATGGTATCTATCTCATCTATGGTATCTATCTCATCTATGGTATCTATGTCATCTATGGTATCTATCTCATCTATGGTATCTATGTCATCTATGGTATCTATCTCATCTATGGTATCTATCTCATCTATGGTATCTATCTCATCTATGGTATCTATCTCATCTATGGTATCTATCTCATCTATGGTATCTATCTCATCTATGGTATCTATGTCATCTATGGTATCTATCTCATCTATGGTATCTATCTCATCTATGGTATCTATCTCATCTATGGTATCTATGTCATCTATGGTATCTATGTCATCTATGGTATCTATCTCATCTATGGTATCTATCTCATCTATGGTATCTATCTCATCTATGGTATCTATGTCATCTATGGTATCTATGTCATCTATGGTATCTATGTCATCTATGGTATCTATGTCATCTATGGTATCTATCTCATCTATGGTATCTATCTCATCTATGGTATCTATCTCATCTATGGTATCTATCTCATCTATGGTATCTATCTCATCTATGGTATCTATGTCATCTATGGTATCTATGTCATCTATGGTATCTATCTCATCTATGGTATCTATGTCATCTATGGTATCTATGTCATCTATGGTATCTATCTCATCTATGGTATCTATCTCATCTATGGTATCTATCTCATCTATGGTATCTATGTCATCTATGGTATCTATCTCATCTATGGTATCTATCTCATCTATGGTATCTATCTCATCTATGGTATCTATGTCATCTATGGTATCTATGTCATCTATGGTATCTATGTCATCTATGGTATCTATGTCATCTATGGTATCTATCTCATCTATGGTATCTATCTCATCTATGGTATCTATGTCATCTATGGTATCTATGTCATCTATGGTATCTATTTCATTTAGGTATCTATGTCATCTTGATACTATGCATCTATGGTATCTATCTCATCTATGGTATCTATGTCATCTATGGTATCTATCTCATCTATGGTATCTATCTCATCTATGGTATCTATCTCATCTATGGTATCTATCTCATCTATGGTATCTATGTCATCTATGGTATCTATCTCATCTATGGTATCTATGTCATCTATGGTATCTATCTCATCTATGGTATCTATCTCATCTATGGTATCTATGTCATCTATGGTATCTATGTCATCTATGGTATCTATCTCATCTATGGTATCTATCTCATCTATGGTATCTATGTCATCTATGGTATCTATGTCATCTATGGTATCTATGTCATCTATGGTATCTATCTCATCTATGGTATCTATCTCATCTATGGTATCTATCTCATCTATGGTATCTATGTCATCTATGGTATCTATGTCATCTATGGTATCTATCTCATCTATGGTATCTATCTCATCTATGGTATCTATCTCATCTATGGTATCTATGTCATCTATGGTATCTATGTCATCTATGGTATCTATCTCATCTATGGTATCTATCTCATCTATGGTATCTATCTCATCTATGGTATCTATCTCATCTATGGTATCTATGTCATCTATGGTATCTATGTCATCTATGGTATCTATCTCATCTATGGTATCTATGTCATCTATGGTATCTATCTCATCTATGGTATCTATGTCATCTATGGTATCTATCTCATCTATGGTATCTATGTCATCTATGGTATCTATCTCATCTATGGTATCTATGTCATCTATGGTATCTATGTCATCTATGGTATCTATGTCATCTATGGTATCTATGTCATCTATGGTATCTATCTCATCTATGGTATCTATCTCATCTATGGTATCTATGTCATCTATGGTATCTATGTCATCTATGGTATCTATCTCATCTATGGTATCTATGTCATCTATGGTATCTATGTCATCTATGGTATCTATCTCATCTATGGTATCTATCTCATCTATGGTATCTATCTCATCTATGGTATCTATCTCATCTATGGTATCTATCTCATCTATGGTATCTATGTCATCTATGGTATCTATGTCATCTATGGTATCTATGTCATCTATGGTATCTATGTCATCTATGGTATCTATGTCATCTATGGTATCTATCTCATCTATGGTATCTATCTCATCTATGGTATCTATCTCATCTATGGTATCTATCTCATCTATGGTATCTATCTCATCTATGGTATCTATCTCATCTATGGTATCTATCTCATCTATGGTATCTATCTCATCTATGGTATCTATCTCATCTATGGTATCTATGTCATCTATGGTATCTATCTCATCTATGGTATCTATGTCATCTATGGTATCTATCTCATCTATGGTATCTATCTCATCTATGGTATCTATCTCATCTATGGTATCTATCTCATCTATGGTATCTATGTCATCTATGGTATCTATCTCATCTATGGTATCTATGTCATCTATGGTATCTATCTCATCTATGGTATCTATCTCATCTATGGTATCTATGTCATCTATGGTATCTATGTCATCTATGGTATCTATCTCATCTATGGTATCTATCTCATCTATGGTATCTATCTCATCTATGGTATCTATGTCATCTATGGTATCTATGTCATCTATGGTATCTATGTCATCTATGGTATCTATGTCATCTATGGTATCTATGTCATCTATGGTATCTATGTCATCTATGGTATCTATCTCATCTATGGTATCTATCTCATCTATGGTATCTATGTCATCTATGGTATCTATGTCATCTATGGTATCTATGTCATCTATGGTATCTATGTCATCTATGGTATCTATCTCATCTATGGTATCTATGTCATCTATGGTATCTATGTCATCTATGGTATCTATCTCATCTATGGTATCTATCTCATCTATGGTATCTATCTCATCTATGGTATCTATGTCATCTATGGTATCTATCTCATCTATGGTATCTATCTCATCTATGGTATCTATCATCTATGTATCTATGTCATCTATGGTATCTATGTCATCTATGGTATCTATGTCATCTATGGTATCTATCTCATCTATGGTATCTATGTCATCTATGGTATCTATGTCATCTATGGTATCTATCTCATCTATGGTATCTATCTCATCTATGGTATCTATCTCATCTATGGTATCTATGTCATCTATGGTATCTATGTCATCTATGGTATCTATCTCATCTATGGTATCTATCTCATCTATGGTATCTATCTCATCTATGGTATCTATGTCATCTATGGTATCTATCTCATCTATGGTATCTATCTCATCTATGGTATCTATCTCATCTATGGTATCTATGTCATCTATGGTATCTATGTCATCTATGGTATCTATCTCATCTATGGTATCTATGTCATCTATGGTATCTATGTCATCTATGGTATCTATCTCATCTATGGTATCTATCTCATCTATGGTATCTATCTCATCTATGGTATCTATCTCATCTATGGTATCTATCTCATCTATGGTATCTATGTCATCTATGGTATCTATCTCATCTATGGTATCTATGTCATCTATGGTATCTATGTCATCTATGGTATCTATGTCATCTATGGTATCTATGTCATCTATGGTATCTATCTCATCTATGGTATCTATCTCATCTATGGTATCTATCTCATCTATGGTATCTATCTCATCTATGGTATCTATCTCATCTATGGTATCTATCTCATCTATGGTATCTATCTCATCTATGGTATCTATCTCATCTATGGTATCTATCTCATCTATGGTATCTATCTCATCTATGGTATCTATCTCATCTATGGTATCTATCTCATCTATGGTATCTATCTCATCTATGGTATCTATCTCATCTATGGTATCTATGTCATCTATGGTATCTATGTCATCTATGGTATCTATGTCATCTATGGTATCTATCTCATCTATGGTATCTATGTCATCTATGGTATCTATCTCATCTATGGTATCTATGTCATCTATGGTATCTATCTCATCTATGGTATCTATCTCATCTATGGTATCTATGTCACTATGGTACTATCTCATCTATGGTATCTATGTCATCTATGGTATCTATGTCATCTATGGTATCTATGTCATCTATGGTATCTATGTCATCTATGGTATCTATCTCATCTATGGTATCTATCTCATCTATGGTATCTATCTCATCTATGGTATCTATGTCATCTATGGTATCTATGTCATCTATGGTATCTATGTCATCTATGGTATCTATCTCATCTATGGTATCTATGTCATCTATGGTATCTATGTCATCTATGGTATCTATGTCATCTATGGTATCTATTCATCTATGGTATCTATGTCATCTATGGTATCTATGTCATCTATGGTATCTATCTCATCTATGGTATCTATGTCATCTATGGTATCTATCTCATCTATGGTATCTATGTCATCTATGGTATCTATGTCATCTATGGTATCTATCTCATCTATGGTATCTATCTCATCTATGGTATCTATCTCATCTATGGTATCTATCTCATCTATGGTATCTATGTCATCTATGGTATCTATGTCATCTATGGTATCTATCTCATCTATGGTATCTATGTCATCTATGGTATCTATGTCATCTATGGTATCTATGTCATCTATGGTATCTATGTCATCTATGGTATCTATGTCATCTATGGTATCTATTTCATCTATGGTATCTATGTCATCTATGGTATCTATCTCATCTATGGTATCTATGTCATCTATGGTATCTATGTCATCTATGGTATCTATGTCATCTATGGTATCTATGTCATCTATGGTATCTATGTCATCTATGGTATCTATGTCATCTATGGTATCTATGTCATCTATGGTATCTATGTCATCTATGGTATCTATGTCATCTATGGTATCTATGTCATCTATGGTATCTATGTCATCTATGGTATCTATGTCATCTATGGTATCTATCTCATCTATGGTATCTATCTCATCTATGGTATCTATCTCATCTATGGTATCTATCTCATCTATGGTATCTATTTCATCTATGGTATCTATGTCATCTATGGTATCTATGTCATCTATGGTATCTATGTCATCTATGGTATCTATCTCATCTATGGTATCTATGTCATCTATGGTATCTATCTCATCTATGGTATCTATGTCATCTATGGTATCTATGTCATCTATGGTATCTATGTCATCTATGGTATCTATCTCATCTATGGTATCTATGTCATCTATGGTATCTATCTCATCTATGGTATCTATGTCATCTATGGTATCTATCTCATCTATGGTATCTATCTCATCTATGGTATCTATGTCATCTATGGTATCTATGTCATCTATGGTATCTATCTCATCTATGGTATCTATGTCATCTATGGTATCTATGTCATCTATGGTATCTATGTCATCTATGGTATCTATCTCATCTATGGTATCTATGTCATCTATGGTATCTATGTCATCTATGGTATCTATGTCATCTATGGTATCTATCTCATCTATGGTATCTATGTCATCTATGGTATCTATGTCATCTATGGTATCTATTTCATCTATGGTATCTATGTCATCTATGGTATCTATGTCATCTATGGTATCTATCTCATCTATGGTATCTATGTCATCTATGGTATCTATTTCATCTATGGTATCTATGTCATCTATGGTATCTATGTCATCTATGGTATCTATGTCATCTATGGTATCTATGTCATCTATGGTATCTATCTCATCTATGGTATCTATGTCATCTATGGTATCTATGTCATCTATGGTATCTATGTCATCTATGGTATCTATGTCATCTATGGTATCTATGTCATCTATGGTATCTATCTCATCTATGGTATCTATGTCATCTATGGTATCTATCTCATCTATGGTATCTATGTCATCTATGGTATCTATGTCATCTATGGTATCTATCTCATCTATGGTATCTATGTCATCTATGGTATCTATCTCATCTATGGTATCTATCTCATCTATGGTATCTATCTCATCTATGGTATCTATGTCATCTATGGTATCTATGTCATCTATGGTATCTATCTCATCTATGGTATCTATCTCATCTATGGTATCTATCTCATCTATGGTATCTATCTCATCTATGGTATCTATCTCATCTATGGTATCTCTATCTATGGTATCTATCTCATCTATGGTATCTATCTCATCTATGGTATCTATCTCATCTATGGTATCTATCTCATCTATGGTATCTATCTCATCTATGGTATCTATCTCATCTATGGTATCTATCTCATCTATGGTATCTATCTCATCTATGGTATCTATGTCATCTATGGTATCTATCTCATCTATGGTATCTATCTCATCTATGGTATCTATCTCATCTATGGTATCTATGTCATCTATGGTATCTATGTCATCTATGGTATCTATCTCATCTATGGTATCTATCTCATCTATGGTATCTATCTCATCTATGGTATCTATCTCATCTATGGTATCTATCTCATCTATGGTATCTATCTCATCTATGGTATCTATGTCATCTATGGTATCTATGTCATCTATGGTATCTATGTCATCTATGGTATCTATGTCATCTATGGTATCTATGTCATCTATGGTATCTATCTCATCTATGGTATCTATGTCATCTATGGTATCTATCTCATCTATGGTATCTATGTCATCTATGGTATCTATGTCATCTATGGTATCTATCTAATCTATGGTATCTATCTCATCTATGGTATCTATGTCATCTATGGTATCTATGTCATCTATGGTATCTATGTCATCTATGGTATCTATCTCATCTATGGTATCTATGTCATCTATGGTATCTATGTCATCTATGGTATCTATCTCATCTATGGTATCTATCTCATCTATGGTATCTATGTCATCTATGGTATCTATCTCATCTATGGTATCTATCTCATCTATGGTATCTATGTCATCTATGGTATCTATGTCATCTATGGTATCTATGTCATCTATGGTATCTATGTCATCTATGGTATCTATGTCATCTATGGTATCTATCTCATCTATGGTATCTATCTCATCTATGGTATCTATCTCATCTATGGTATCTATCTCATCTATGGTATCTATCTCATCTATGGTATCTATGTCATCTATGGTATCTATCTCATCTATGGTATCTATCTCATCTATGGTATCTATGTCATCTATGGTATCTATCTCATCTATGGTATCTATGTCATCTATGGTATCTATGTCATCTATGGTATCTATGTCATCTATGGTATCTATGTCATCTATGGTATCTATCTCATCTATGGTATCTATCTCATCTATGGTATCTATCTCATCTATGGTATCTATCTCATCTATGGTATCTATCTCATCTATGGTATCTATCTCATCTATGGTATCTATGTCATCTATGGTATCTATGTCATCTATGGTATCTATCTCATCTATGGTATCTATGTCATCTATGGTATCTATGTCATCTATGGTATCTATGTCATCTATGGTATCTATCTCATCTATGGTATCTATCTCATCTATGGTATCTATCTCATCTATGGTATCTATCTCATCTATGGTATCTATCTCATCTATGGTATCTATCTCATCTATGGTATCTATGTCATCTATGGTATCTATGTCATCTATGGTATCTATGTCATCTATGGTATCTATGTCATCTATGGTATCTATGTCATCTATGGTATCTATGTCATCTATGGTATCTATGTCATCTATGGTATCTATCTCATCTATGGTATCTATGTCATCTATGGTATCTATGTCATCTATGGTATCTATGTCATCTATGGTATCTATCTCATCTATGGTATCTATGTCATCTATGGTATCTATCTCATCTATGGTATCTATGTCATCTATGGTATCTATCTCATCTATGGTATCTATGTCATCTATGGTATCTATCTCATCTATGGTATCTATGTCATCTATGGTATCTATGTCATCTATGGTATCTATGTCATCTATGGTATCTATCTCATCTATGGTATCTATGTCATCTATGGTATCTATGTCATCTATGGTATCTATCTCATCTATGGTATCTATGTCATCTATGGTATCTATCTCATCTATGGTATCTATCTCATCTATGGTATCTATCTCATCTATGGTATCTATCTCATCTATGGTATCTATCTCATCTATGGTATCTATGTCATCTATGGTATCTATCTCATCTATGGTATCTATGTCATCTATGGTATCTATGTCATCTATGGTATCTATCTCATCTATGGTATCTATCTCATCTATGGTATCTATCTCATCTATGGTATCTATGTCATCTATGGTATCTATCTCATCTATGGTATCTATCTCATCTATGGTATCTATCTCATCTATGGTATCTATGTCATCTATGGTATCTATCTCATCTATGGTATCTATCTCATCTATGGTATCTATGTCATCTATGGTATCTATCTCATCTATGGTATCTATGTCATCTATGGTATCTATCTCATCTATGGTATCTATGTCATCTATGGTATCTATCTCATCTATGGTATCTATCTCATCTATGGTATCTATGTCATCTATGGTATCTATCTCATCTAT
The DNA here is from genome assembly GCA_036873155.1 of Biomphalaria sudanica. Taxonomy (NCBI): domain Eukaryota; kingdom Metazoa; phylum Mollusca; class Gastropoda; family Planorbidae; genus Biomphalaria; species Biomphalaria sudanica. Next base: position 13,781 of record JAZGLO010001455.1, read on the forward strand.
GGTATCTATCTCATCTATGGTATCTATCTCATCTATGGTATCTATGTCATCTATGGTATCTATGTCATCTATGGTATCTATGTCATCTATGGTATCTATGTCATCTATGGTATCTATGTCATCTATGGTATCCATGTCATCTATGATAACTACAGCATCTATGGTATGTATATTATCTATGGCATCTGCATAACCTTTGGTATCTTTCTCAGCTATGGTATGTATCTTATCTATGGTATCTATCGAAATGCTATGTCTATGGAGTCGGTGGTAGTAGCTTGCAAATCTTTACGATCACACCAATGAGTTAACGGGCAACCCGTGATCCCTTTAACGTATGGTGCAGAGGTGTCCTCCGAAAGTGTAAAGTTGTACTACAGAGTAGCATGTCTCCCTTTTTGTCTTTCCAGACAGGGGAAACCACTGAGTATCAAAGCTCAGGTGAACTTATGATGATATTATAGGGGTTATGTCGCCTGCTCTCTCTCTATCTATCTATCTATCTATCTATCTATCTATCTATCTATCTATCTATCTATCTATCTATCGAAATATGAATATTATGAATGAAGTGTTTGTATAGGCCTATTCGTTAAAAACAATGTATTTGAGAAATTAATTGAAGAGATGAGTTTGGAAAAAAATTAATAAATGGCTACGGCTTATTTTTTGTTTAGAGATCAATTAAAAAGATTTTAGACCATTTCTTTTTCGGTCAAAACAAGACCAGCATCAGAACTACAACATTATTGTAATAACAGCATAACATGTACAACTTTTCATTTATGGCAATTAAATAACAACATTCAAATAACGACATTAGAATTACTTTTAACAAAAAGACATTACAATCTTGACATTACTACACATTATATATATATATACTAGACATATGTTACCCGCGACCCGCGGGTCTTTATTTGCGCATTACTGTCGATATAGTCACAATTAAACGAAATAATAATGTAATAAGTAAAGCGAATGTGTCAATGTAAAAATAGTGTGAATGACGTTATCAAATAAAAATAGCTAATAGGCTTAAATTCATTTTTTCAAATTAAAACATTTGCTTGTAGGCCTACATATATTTAAATAAAATTTGAGATGAATAGACTTAATTTTGTATGTTCATGTGTTACAGTATAAAGTAGATCTTGAGGTAGACATAGATCTAAATCTACAGTTATCTAGAGTTAAAAATTGGTTTTTATAGAGTTCATTCTGTGTTGCGCATGCGTGATCTTTTTTCATGAATGAATATAGGCCTATCTCAACACGGCTACGCAACTTTAGCGAACAGCGAACGAATGTATTAAAAATGCTTTAGAAAAACAAATTTGAATGTTAAATTGATTAAAATATCAAATGAATGGACAATAATAAGTATGTTTATGTGTTAAAGCACAAAACTATCTTTGCGAAAAGAAGTTTTATCATCTTAGATTTCAATTAGAGTTTTAGACCTAGACCTAGGAATAGACTCAGTAGAGAGATGTGTTAGTGTGTAACCAATTGGTAATGTCTAATGAATGAATGTTCGCCAGGAAATCTGTAGTCGCAGATATCAGGAACTAATTTATGTAAAAAATGCTTTTGAAACACAAAATTGAAGGTTAATTTTATTATATAATGAAATCAATGGATCTTCTTTTGTATTTTCATGTGTCAAAGTAAAAAACTATGTGCGCAAAGTGTATTTCTAAATCCTTTCGATCTTTTCTCATGTCAACATTTTTATCCATGGCCTAGATCCATAAAATACTATAGCTGTAATAGAGTCGGACAACTTTTTTTTTTTTTGAGGGTCTTAAGTTTGTTTTAGGGCTACAATACATACACTACGGTCTAAGTTAGTACCCAAGGAACATTCCTGCCTAGTTTTATCAAGATTGGTCAGGCGGTTTTGATGTCTATAAGTAACATACATACATACACCTCACATTCTACTTTATAATATAGATATATATACTATATTACTATAACAAAATTTAGAAAAAACAACATTACAAATAAAAATGTAAATAATTAAAATCTAAAATGAAACGTAAAATATTGATTTATAGGCCTGCGCATATGACGTCAACTATCGAATGTGCGTAATGTACCATTGTTGTGTCTTTTATGGATTCAATGGCCAGGATGGTTAGGTAGTATGTCTTTGATATTAAATAATGTTTCTGTTACTATTGTTGTATTTTTAGGTTAATCAATTTTCGATTGTTTATGATTTAATACTTGTGAATTATGAGAACTTACAAATAAAAACATATTGAAAAAAAAAAAAAAGCCCACAAAAGAGGCAAAGAGAAGAAAAGAGGCCTAAGGCCCAAGGATTCCTATGATGATAAAGCTAAAATTGAATAGCGCAAATCCTGAGGTTTCCTTTTAAAAAAAAAAAAAAAAAAAAAAATATAACAAAAATAATTGAATTGGTCATAAACATTTTTAGTACAGAACTTTTGGTCTATGCTCCTTTTTGTCCTCACCAATCACCAAACTAATTAATGCGTGTAGACCTTTTTTTCTGCAACAGGCCCATCCCCACCACTGATACGTTTCCTTGGCTGAAAATTTTAAACAATAGACCTACTAGCCAAAACATACAAACTACACTATTATTAAAAAAGGGAGACGGATTTATACTGGACTTTATGAATGAAATGTTTATTTTTTGGCTTGTGAGATTTATTTTGTTTATTTGGCGTATGAATACATGAACCTCCCTTAACGTCTGCTTGTTCCAATCGTGTGTTGCGGTAGCCTCGAACATGACCTTTGACCACTGTTTGACTTGACTAGAGCCTCTGGTTAGTCTCTATCTCCCCACGCGTACGCGCATAACCCCCACAGCTGCAGAGGGAATACATAAACAATGTAATATCTAAAGATAACAACAAAAACCTATGGTCATACATTAAGTCTAAGAAAAATGGAAACAACAGGCATAGCGCCATTAAAAGATGAACATAACATAATACATAATGATAATGAAACTAAAGCAAACATCCTAAAGAAATACTTTGCATCAGCATTCTCAGCCCCAGGAGACAAAGACATAATTCTTAATTTGAACCAAGTAGACAACATGGAGGATTTGGTAGTGCGGGAGAGTGAAAAACCAGTGACTTGGCAGAATTTAAGTCATTGGTTAATATGCATGACTAAATGCATGACGCGTAGGACGTAATCATCTTCTTTTTTGAAGTAACGTCTGTATTATATAAGATAAGATAAGATAATTACAAAATAGTTAAAAACAAAATCGTACGACCCGCGCCTTTATACACCAGTGCGTAACTTGGCGCATCGGAACTATTTCTTTACTTAGGCTTTTCATGAGATATTCATAAAGCTTTTCACCGCTCAATTCAATCACAATTAAAAAGGAGTCCTACGCGTCATGCATTTAGTCATGTATATCATGCAATGAACTAAATTCTGCCAAGTCACTGGTTTTCCTGGCAGTCTCGGGCAACCCATTCCATACTCTAAAGCACTAGGGAAGAAGGAGCATTTGCAGTTGTTTTTTGATGTCACATAGAATCTAGTACAAATTACATTGGTTTAACAGTTTTAATATTTTAAATATGTGTACTTGTTAATTGGCATTCAAATGGACCGAAATAATTGATGTTAGATGGTGTGGTAAGTTCGTCTGAAATAAATAAATGGTTTTCCATTCAATAAAAAGTGTAATCTAAAACTATACACACAAAAAAAAAAAACATTCTCCAAAAACAATTATTGGTAGCGTGGTCAGTATTTTGCCTGTTTGTTTTAAACGAATGGACTCATAACATTCTTTTTTTTTGAATAAAATGGCATCTGGTCAGTTTATATCCTGTTTGTTTAAATTTAACGACCACTGGTCAGACTGTGTCCAGTTTTATTTAAAATTAATTGGTCTCTGGTTTGCCTACTTCCTGTTTCTTTACATTGAATGACCCCTGGTTAGTCTATATCCTGTTTGTTTAATGGCTTATCATTATCACCTGCTATCGGGGTCAGCTTCTTCCAGGACTCTCGGTTCTGGGCCAGTCTTCAAACTAAATGGTCTCTGCTCAGTCTAGAGTCTATATTCTGTTTGTTTAAATTAAAAGGCTTATTATTATCATCTCATATCGTGGTCCTAAGGCATAGGCCACAAACCATCTTCCTACAAGACTTTCAATCTGGGATACTCTTTAAACTGAATGAGAGTCTACATCCTGTTTGTTTGAATTAAAATGACCTCTGGTCAGTCTATGTCCCGTTTTTTTAATTAAAAAATGTGGGGACGTAGTCGAGAGGCTAAGTGTGCATGAACTTGGCTTGGCTACTTAGAAAAGGGCTCAATGTTCGACACCCGACTCGGGCAGAGTTGTGTTTACTGAGCGCCTAAAGGCAGCACGGACAACCAACTCCTAGATACCCCCTCCCCCCCCAACTGGTTCACAAATGAGATTGGACCAAAGCGCTCTGAGCATGCTATAAGCATGAAAGTAACCCTATATAAAAGCTATAATAATAATTAGAATGACCTCTGATCAGTCTATGTCCTGTTCGTTTGACCTCTCCGGGATGATCTTGTGACTGCAATCTCACGCCAAAGTGTTCTGTATAAATCTGAGACTCTCCTATTGCAGATAAAAGAACTTAGTATGGCCACACCTTGCAGTCCGTTCAGCATGACCGAGAGGAAACTAGTGGAAAGACAATGTGTCACGAATTAGTTTTGTATCCCAACATGAAGTACAAAGAATTGAAGAGCTGCTTCAAACCAGTGGTTCCCAAACCTTTCCCTTTACGGAACACTTCTCACATTTTGAGTATTTAACGGATTACTTTGCTTACTATTTAGAGAGATTCAGTCACGTGGTGGGCCACTAGTTAATTATTTAAATTGTTCGTGGAACACCTATCCGGCTCTCTCGGAAGACTAGATTCAAAGAACACTGTTTGGGAAACATTGCTTTAAATAATAATAATAATAATTTATTGATAAAGCGGTTAACAAACAAAATGCAGTCTCAAGGCGCTGTGATAACATTACAAACATAGACAGCTAAATTCAATTTATACTTTAAGCATTTCTTTTTCTTTTAATTGTTTTCAGACAGGCCAAATACACTTTAGATTGGCTTGGCTAAGCATTTCTTTTTCTTTTAATTGTTTTCAGACAGGCCAAATACACTTTAGATTGACTTGACTACCTATCAAAAAGGCTGGAAGTTTGACACCCGACTCGAGAAGAGATTTGTTTACTGAGCGCCTGGGACCACAGCCTGTAGATATTTAAGATAAAAAGTACTCCCAGCATTGCGATCATTAGGGCAGACGATGCAAAGGTCATCTTTTTTTATTGACCACGGTTAACGAGGGTGTCTCATGGCCAGCACAACGACCAACAGCTTAAATTTCCCCCAACTAATGTCAGGTCTCCATTAAAGTTTGGTTCACTCGGGAGCGCCTTAAGGATCAGGTTTTATACAATTCCAGTATTCACCAGGATTTGAACCAGGGACCCTTTCGGTTTCGAAGCCAATCGCTTTACCACTCAGCCACCTTGCCCCATTTTAAGGTAGTATTTAAGTTTGTATGCATAAAAAACACACACGATATACCATGGATGGCTGCCTGGTTGTGTGGTATGCCTGGTCGTGTGGTATGCCAGGTCGTGTGGTATGCCAGGTTGTGTGGTATGCCTGGTCGTGTGGTATGCCTGGTCGTGTGGTATGCCTGGTCGTGTGGTATACCTGGTCGTGTGGTATGCCTGGTTGTGTGGTATGCCTGTTTGTGTGGTATGCCTGGTTGTGTGGTATGTCTTGTTTGTGGTGTGCCTGGTTGTGTGGTATGCCTGGTTGTGTGGTATGCCTGGTTGTGTTGTATGCCTGGTTGTGTGGTATGCCTGGTTGTGTGGTATGCCTGGTCGTATGGTATACCTGGTTGTGTGGTATGCCTGGTTGTTTGGTATGCCTGGTCGTGTGGTATGCCTGGTTGTGTGGTATGCCTGTTTGTGTGGTATGCCTGGTTGTGTGGTATGTCTTGTTTGTGGTGTGCCTGGTTGTGTGGTATGCCTGGTTGTGTGGTATGCCTGGTTGTGTTGTATGCCTGGTTGTGTGGTATGCCTGGTTGTGTGGTATGCCTGGTCGTATGGTATACCTGGTTGTGTGGTATGCCTGGTTGTTTGGTATGCCTGGTCGTGTGGTATGCCTGGTTGTGTGGTATGCCTGTTTGTGTGGTATGCCTGGTTGTGTGGTATGTCTTGTTTGTGGTGTGCCTGGTTGTGTGGTATGCCTGGTTGTGTGGTATGCCTGGTTGTGTTGTATGCCTGGTTGTGTGGTATGCCTGGTTGTGTGGTATGCCTGGTCGTGTGGTATGCCTGGTTGTGTGGTATGCCTGGTCGTGTGGTATGCTACTGGGTCTGTCCTCACGATGGTCCAGGGTTCGAACTATGCCCGCATCCACCCCTCTCCCCCTCGGCTGTTTGGGCTAGGATGTAATCATCTTTAATCGTAAAGAGCATCATTAAAAAATGAAAAACCATCAAAAAAAGCAAAGATTTAGGATCGACAACTTACTGCAGTGGTTGGTTGTTAAGAACCTCAGCCAGGATAGCAACAAGCCAAAACGCCCCGGTCACAGTGGACAGCTTGACGTAGACAGTCACGTGGAAGTCGGAGCCAGACGTGGACAACGAAAAAGTCTGAAGTCGTCGTATGCCGTAAATTTTGTAAACTGCCACTAGAAAGAAGGCCACATTGACCAGGGTGATAACCAACAGGGGAACTGTTACAAAGATACCTGATGTTAGAAAACAAACAACGAAAAGCTTGTTAAAGTTTCTACAACTTATGCTTTAAATAGTTAACTAAAACTTTACTCTAGCAAAGGTCCACTTAACATAGTACACATTATTTAAAGTAGAGTCTCAACACAATCGTTATTCCAACTGCTACATATGCATGTGAGACGTGTAAGTCATCTCTTAAAAATTGAGAAAAGACTAAATGTGGCTCAACAAAATATCCTGAGACGGATTTTGGGAGTCAGTTACACAGATCGGGTCTCAAACAAGGAAATCCTATGCCGAACTGGGAGTAGAACACTTAGTGATGTTGTGACTGAGCGTCGCATGAGGTTTGCGGGACATGTTCTACGTCAAAATGAATTACGCACACTAAGAGTTGCGATGACATGGAAGCCAATACGAGGAAAGCGCAAACAGGGACGTCCTCGTATTACTTGGCGCCACACCTTCATGGAGGACCCCATGACAGTGGACACCAGGTGGGAGGAGGCTTCAGACATTGCCAATGACATATCTTTATGGAGACAGCTTGCCGCCCAATGCGCCGAACGGCGCGGGAGGACCTAAGTCTAAGTAAGTAAGTCTCAAAGTAGTGGCTTTGATTAATGTGAAAGTACCCTACTGAAATGAATAGCCCTGGATTATTATCCTTAAATAAACTACAAGTGTTGTCTGAGTTAGTAAAAAAGTGGTTTAGCTCTCGACTAAGAAGTGGTTTAGAATATGACAAAGTATTGAAAAAGTATAATAGATTGCTACAAAATAATATTGACATAACCTTTGTTTTGAATATTATATGCTGTATCGGTTGTCGTTCTTATGTATAGATGCGCTTGTAACTCGTCCGTGAGAATGTGCTCACGAAATGTGTGTTGTGTAGTCATTCAGTGTATTAACTCTTTCTCTCCCTAATTATTTACCACATTCTGGTGGAATCAACGCTGGTATCGTCAGTTAGGAGAGAAAGAGTTAAAGCCATACTAAGCGGATATGGTTTTCCACTCTGTTGTCCTTATGTTCATAAAAACCTCAAAGTAGTGAATTCATTTACTACACAGAGCATTCAGATAACTACAAAGTAGTTCTATAGATTAATTTAAGATAGAAAGGGAATGAGTAAAAAAAAAATTGACATTAACATTTTGACAAAGTCTTTCGCTTTAGCAAACATGCTGTCATAGAATTAGCTACAAATGAGAGAAAGATTTCTTCCACAAAATTGCATTGATGTTGATATTAAATTTTTCTACAAAGTACCATCACTTTGCTTGTTTGTATTCAAAAGCTTGTATCCACTAATCCTGTCTGTCTGGTACAAATTTTGAACAGATTACTTCTCCAGCTTTCCCTTCTTGGGTCAAGTTGAAACTTTGCACAATTATTTATTGTTCTTAAAAAAATACTTACATCGATCAAAATAATTCACCAATTAGTTAAGTTAATAGTGGTTACTGTTGTTTGATATCCAAAAAAAACGAAAATCATATAATATTGAAATATATGGGTGTAAATCTGGAGTTCTTCCATTAAAGATTTTTAAAAGTATTTTTGTAATCTTTTTTTGCTTGTTAGATTAAAATGGCTTCGCTTGATAAAAGCGACAAAACCTATGAAAGGCTTTGTCTCTTTTAAAAGAATTTGTCCACTTTTCAAAGGCTTTGTCCTCTATTGAAAGGCTTTGTTATATGAGTCTGATAATCCTATTTATTTATCCTAAACGATCTAATCAATCTAAAAGAAAAAAAAAGCCACAGACAAACAATTAGATTTCTACCCACCTCTCAACAAGGGCAAATCCAAATAACACATAACATTTCCATAGCCAACTTGTCTCCCTTGAGTACCCCAGTAGCTGTACACTATCACTACAATGACTGCAGTGAATGGTAACACAAATGAGCCACATACAGACTTCCTTAGCCCATAAGTTGTTGAGCCGGCACTGTACGTTGGAGTGTTGGCGGTGAACACACGAAACATGTGGTAGCTGCACAAGAAGCTCCAGGAAAACATCCACAGCCACAGGAAATGAGTCACGACTCCAATTACTTGGCAGAGAATGCTGGGCTGTGATCTACATGTAAACATGCAATATTACAGCAAATCTTATGTAATAAAGTCGTTAGTTCAAAAAAGAAGATGATTACGTCCTACACGTCATGCATTTAGTCATGCATATTAACCAATGACTTAAATTCTGCCAAGTCACTGGTTTTCCTGGCTGGCTCAGCCAAGCCATTCCATGCTCTAATAACACTAGGGAAGAAGGAGCATTTCTACCAGCCGCTTATTGGAATAGTATGCATACATACCAAAACCATATTATGACACATAAAAAGTTCTAGCAATCACATCCGAATGGGGTGCGCACACTTGACATATCATAGCAAGAAAGTTCCTGATTGTGATATCAGATTGTGTATTCTAATTAACCAGATTCGATTTTGTGATGCAGTATTGTAATGTTACATTTCTACTATATAAAATGAAGCTGCTCAGTTCTAGACGTGTCACACTCACATATCGCCCCTGCAGTCTAGATAAAACGTTACTCGCCTGGAGCCATTTTCGTTTGCAGCTTCTTTAGCGTAAAACTCTGGGCCTGTTAGTAGCGCAAAATAACTTTGTCCCAATGTAAATACAACATTTAATGTGTGTTCAGTTGCATCTCACTGTCTGAAACGTAGACACTTCCGGTCACTCTCCCATTCATTTCAACTGACCTAAACAAGTAAAATTAAACTATATAATCACACACACTCATCCGTGACAAGTAATTAGATATTACTTGTATTTTTTAAAAGAAATACGACAGTTTTGCCAAAAACCGATACGTTATCGCACGAGGTGTTGTTGAGTTCAACTTTCTCTGTTTAAGAAGTATCATTGGGAATGATAATCTTATTTTTTTTTTCAGTAGATCTATAAATGACAGTTAAACACCAAAAACTTACTAAAGCCGCGCCCCACTGAACATCTCATATACAAAAACATTTAGCTTTGATGGGGATAGAAGTTAAGATTGTCGTCAAAGAGGCTAAATGTGTTACCAAAGAGCCACCATCATTGCTTACATATTAATATAGCTGTTTTTTTTTTGTTTTAACCTGGCAATGATATTTTTAAAAATGGTATCTTATATTATATCATTTAATATCATTTTAAAAATATTATTGTTTAGCTTCGTTACATGTTGCATGTTAGGTATTGATATGATTGCTACAAGCTGCATATTAGCTATTGATAAGATTGCTACATGTTGCATGTTAGCTATTGATATGATTGCTACAAGCTGCATATTAGCTATTGATATGATTGCTACATGTTGCATGTTAGCTATTGATATGATTGCTACAAGCTGCATATTAGCTATTGATATGATTGCTACAAGCTGCATGTTAGCTATTGATATGATTGCTACAAGCTGCATGTTAGCTATTGATATGATTGCTACAAGCTGTATGTTAGCTTATCATACGATCGCCACATGTGACTCATACTTACATGTGCAGACTGGCCAGCAGAGAAACTTGTGCCATGAGTAGACTGCAGCTGAGGAACATGTTATTTCTACCAGCCACACTTCTCAATACAGAGAACACTAAGTAGGTCAACACAGTCACTAGAAGACATACAATGGAAATACTAAAACAGACTAAAGTCAAGATGTATTCCACCCAACACAATATCGCTTCACATTCTTTGTTCGTTCTTTTGAACTCTGACCTTTGCTCTTTCAACTTTCTGTCTATCAAATCGATGCAGACGTCGAGCCCTCCATAGTCGTTGATTTCGACCATGACTAGATCTTCGTTGTCTGTGATATATATCTGAGTGACTTTGAAATCCAATGTTATATTGACTTTTGGTGGTATAGCTATTTCATTAATAGTCATCTTGTAATCAGACTGATTGAAACTTATAAACATACATATCAATATTCCAGAAAGTTTTACAAATTTAAACTCGAGATTTTCTTGTGGTTTGTATTTTATTTCGGAGATTAGTGTATGGTTTTTCTGAGTAGAGACTCCAGGAAGTACTTGTGGACTCAAAGACAGATAACTGGTGGAAGACAGTTTGAATATAATTTCACGCTGCATAAATTGTTCCAGAAATCTCGTCTCAAACTCTGATCGTGATAGAGTGGCAAGGGCATAAACTCTTCCCGAAACCCAGAAAGTGCGAGTTATCGTTAATGCCTCCCACAGAGTTGTGTTAGGCTGTGCTTCTAGTACTCCTAATTGAAGCTTACAAAGTCTTGATGAGAATTGAATGTAAAGCTCCATCTGTGACATTGAAATAAGGAAGATGATTAGATTTTTTCAATATATCTTTGAATGCAATAATCGTATAGGTTTGAAATTTATTGTGTTTTAGTGATGTAAGTAACAAACTCATAACAGGCAATAAATGTATTGAATAAAGATAACTTGGCGGATAATCCAGCCACAGGAGCTTAGTCATGGTATTTCCTTTGAGTTCCTGGCCTAACATGGGGCCTCAGTAAAAACACGCCAGGGTCTCTTGCTAGTTTTTTAATGTCTTCCTAGCTCTTTCTTCTCGCCATGTTCTTTTGGATCTTCCTCTATGTCTTGTTCCCTGGGGGGTTCCACTCTTAGGCCTGTCTAGCTCTGTTGCTGGTATCTTTTCTAAGGGTGTGACCAATCCATCTCCGCTTCCTGTCTAAGATCTACACTTCTATATTTTTCTGTCCACTCATCTCCCACAGTTTGGTGTTTTCTACTTTGTCGTACCAGTGTAGTTTTAGGATATTTCTCAGGCATCTGTTGATGAAGGTCTGTACATTTTATTGTTATTCCTTCAGTTGTTCTCCATGTTTCAGAACCATACAGAAGCATAGTACACTTTTGAATAATAATATCAGAAATAAAAGTAACAAGATATTGAGAACGAAACTATATTAATAGCATTGCTATCTAATATTAGGAATTATGAATTAGGTTTCCAGAAAAGATAACTACTATCGATTTGTGGGAGAGAACTAGACAAAAGCCCATAGCCCAAGACATCACGAAACGAAAATGGAGCTGGATAGGACACACCCTGCGAAAACCAGCTACCAATGTTGCAAGGCAGGCACTTGACTGGAACCCACAAGGAAAGAGGAAAGTGGGCAGACCCACGCAAACCTGGAAGAGGTCAGTCATCAGTGAAGCTGAGGGTACTGGAATGACATGGGAGCAGATGAAGAAAGCAGCTCAGAGCCGAGTTCGGTGGAGAGGTGTGGTTGCGGCCCTATGCACCACTGGGAGTGCACAGGATTAAGTAAGTAACTACAAAACTACATATTCCAGCTGAAAAAAATATAAGTCCTTCCTCTCCCAAGACCAAGTAATAACAGTTGTTCCACCTCGTGGTTTTAACTCTTTCCCTCCGTAATTATTTTTCCATATTCTGACAAATTCTTCAAGCTGCTTCTTACTATTTTACTACTCTGTTATGATTAAGTTTTAATAACTTTTTTTATTTGTTATCAGAAAAAATGTTTTATTTGGTATAGAATTAATAGGGAATGCATGCCATTTTTATAAAACACAAAGTAAAGCTTATAAAATCAAACTTTAACTTAATTTGATGAGGTCGAATCAACAATGGTATCGTAAATTAGGAAAAAGTTAACTCAGACCGACATCTTTTTCCACGTTAGAAATATACGAAATATTATCAGTGAATGTCACAGTGAGTCTCAAACGAGGCTGTGATACATTCACAGTCTGCGAAAGCGCTTACAGTTCAGCATCAAAAAGTTGGCTGGAAGCAGAAGAATACAAGTATTTTCGGGCCACTATTAAAAATTGACTCATTCGATTTAACTATACATGTGTAGCAAGGTATCAATCACTTCATTTCATTGAAACAGTTTACCTGGGTCATGAGGAGGTACAAGAGGTTGTGAGTTGAAGAGATCTCATCTCTAAAACGATTCACCATAACCTCTACATCCTCATCTTTGACTACCAAAGAGAAGTGAAATGAATAGTAAAGGCCCTTAACTTCTGGCAAATACTCGACGCATTTACCTCCCTTCAAATGTTTGCCCGGCGTACATCGAAGCCCGAGACATCGACCCTAAAAAAAGAATAAAAGAGAATGATCTATAAAACCGAAATGTTGTGTTCCTATTTAGGCCTAAGGGCCTAAGTTTGGGTATTACTAATCTACAGAATTGGAATTAGATCTATGTCAAACATATAGAATACTCGCTTCACATTTGTTAAAATTTTGCTAGGAAAATAAAAGTATAGTTTGAAAACGGGTTTGCCCGATTTTCTTTTTGATAAAGTTTCTTTCTTTAACTGTGATATAAATAGGTAATTTTTGTCTATTTTTATGGCCCTACTCTGGTAGTGGGAAAGGAATTAAAGTACACTACAGTCTCCGACATAAACTAAGGGACATTTATACCAAGTTTTATCAAGATTGGTAAAACGGTTTTGATTTCTATGCGGGACATACATACATATGGCTTTTTCTGATTTACATATTGGATAGTACATTACTTGAACGAGTTTAATATATATTTTACGTGACGGAAAAATTTCAAGAATAAGCCACTTAATCATAACTACTTGTGCCATTTAAAGAACAATACAGTAGAAACAAAAGACAACGATAGATAGAATAGAACGATCTAGTCTAAATCAATTTCAACTGTTTGTCTCCCTTGTGCTATATTTTGTGCTGGAAATTTTTTTTGATAAACTTTCTTACTTACATCGGGTGCTGACCATTCCCTGACTGAACAGTTAGCAAGTTTGGGTTCGAACCTTAGACCTTCGCTATCTTCGTCCTGCTTCGAGCCACCTCTAAAGTTGAGCAATAGGGAGAAGGATCTGTCTGGTACGTGAGGCATCAGTTGGAAGCATCGCTCCCTGTCCATGGGATCGTCTGACAGGTAGGGGTCATAAAACTACCAAGAAATAAACAAGAACAATGTAAACATGTTTTTGAAAATAAAAACAAAGCTTATCTAATGGGAAGAACTCCACATTGGGTCGTCGTGTTTAAACATGTAAGACTACAGAGAAGTATTCACCATCCTTTTCCATCGTAACAAAATATAGCTTCTAGTATTTATAATAAATAATGTGCAAGAAAATGTTAAGCCATCTATCTTCTTAATACAAAGCTTATATCAACTCACGTTGTCTATCTGGTGAATAGGTCCACAATGGGAGTCACCCACACGAATTCTTGGATCAAGCTGAAACTTTGCACAATTATTCATACTCGTAGGCACTATAAGAATTAAGAAAAACAAATTACCAATTAGTCAATTAGTTAATTTATCATTTTTCTTAAACACCAGGAAGAGAAATTAATTCTTCAGTATTCACGTATTTCGCTAAATGTGTAGGGTTTTGTCCCCTTACATGTCATTTCTCCAAACCCATTCTCGGATCAAGTTGAAACTTTAAACAATTATTTATTGTACCTAATAAACCATACATGAATAAAAAATGAACCAATTAGTCAATTAATTATTAAAACTTTACATCTACATTATATACAGTTCGTCCATCGTGGTTCGATGATGACCACTTTATCATCCAGGGGACTGAGGGCTTTGCACTGGGGTTTTATGCTTCCTCATGTGGCTGATGAGACCTATGTGAGCCCGGAATGTTCGGCTGCACACTGGGCAGGTTATTCCAGCTGGAGCTAGTGTCGTGGGCCTTGCTTTTCTTCTCTGGCGTTTTTTTTCTGCCAGCGTTGTTCTCTTTTCCTCAGCAACCTGTGCGCCAGTTTTCACAGCGCGACGCCATGATGCTCTGTCACGTGCCTCTGTCTCCCAGGTGGCTGGGTCTATGCTGAACGCCTTCAGAGAAGCTTTGAGGGTGTCCCTGAAGCGCTTTCTTTGACCACCTTGTGAGCGCTTTCCTTCGCTTAGTTGGCCATACAAGAGGCGTTTCTTCTATTCTGCAGACGTGTTCTGCCCATCGCAGCTGGGACTGCATCATTCCGTGCACGATTAGCACGAGATTTTTCCTGGTCGGGGACTGACCACGAGGTGGACACCTCAGTTGATTTTAGACTCTTGTAGAGAGCGGAGTGTGATATATATTATTGACAAGTAGTGTAACGTGCAAGTATGGAAGTTATTAGAATTGATTTGTATTCAGGACTTATTTTCTTGGATGTATTTTGTGATGGCTGAAGTCGCCAATATCTTTATATTTATATATTTAATGTGAATAAAAACCATGTCTGCTACAAGTGAGTCTATTAATTATTATAAATATTGTGGTCAAAGAGTTCAGCATGTTAGTGTTCTCACGCGCTGGCAAATCTAGTGCGCGTGTGAAAGTATTTAGTTATCAGCAAAGAACATTGTAGAGGTATCTACAACACAGAGACATTCGCGTCATCACGCCTATAACAAAACCAGGCTGTGACAGGATGACGGCTCGATAGATCCCTAGCTTTATATTTGTAGTGATACCACGTCTGTTCCAGACATTTTTACACAGTCTGCCAAAGGATGTACTGGCCTTGGCGATAAGGTCGATTTCATTATCAATCTTTCCGTTTCTAGAGAGTGTGCTGCCAAGATATGTGAATCTGTCCACTGCGTTTATATCATGTCCATTTATCTTGATAATTGGATGCTAGTGTAGATCTACATTTAAGAGAGATATAGTTGTAAGTGAGGAGTCTGTCATCTTGTCGTCTGTCTTATGGGATATGCATGATTAGATGGACCAAATGACACGCGTAGGTCGTAAACATCTTTTTTTTTAAATTAACGTTCGCATTTTAAAACATAAGATAAAGTGTCATGTCATAATGATGGCTCCGAAGACAATTATGCAAAAGACTTGGTAATAAGGCGTGTTGTTTTAGTAGAGTCTATATTGCGCAACTTTCCTGCTTAAAGCTTTTTCAGTGCGCTATACTAAGGGCACATTACTCGTTCCCTATGCTAGGACAAATTTGTTCAAATGCTCATTCTGCCCTAGTGCTATTAGAGCAAGGAATGGGTTGCCTGAGCCAGCCAGGAAAACCAGTGACTTGGCACAAATAAAGGCATTGGTTAACATGCATGACTAGATGGATGATTTTTTATATATTTTTTGAAGTTACGTCTGTATTTTATAAGATAAGAGAACAATATCTTTTCTGGACCAGTGGCGTATCTGGGAGAAGGTTCCACGCTGCCCTTAAGCGCTCAGCAAGCACCACTCTGCTCGAGTCTGGATTTGATCTTAAGTCCCCTTGTTGAATGGGCAAGGTTAGAAGAATAGATACGTCACAAAACTTTACGAAGAACTAACGGTGACCTAAATTTTTTGCTAACCATTACGCAGACAAATCGGTTGTTTTTATTAAATTTAGTAAATCGTCGTTTACCCGAGTTAAACTTAAGAGTGTATACAAAAAAACTAGATTTTAAGGCTACAGTATAACGTAAACAAGAGGAATAAATAAACAAAAAATAAATCTAAACATTTTGTTTATACTCACTGGCAACACCATGGCACAGAAAATATTTCGATAAAAGGCAGAATTCTCAAGTGAATATACTAGTAGACTTCTATGTTTGAGTTGTATGCAAGCATATATCAGAGCTTCCTCTTCAACTTTTGAAAAAAAGATGTTTATGGGACTGTTTGTCCTGAAAATACATCAATTAAATGTACAACTTCATTAACTTAAGTGGACACATGTATAATTTAGTCACAACAAGTGATTTTTCTAAGACTAATACAAGACTGCTTTATTAATCCTTATTGGAATTGTGTTGTGATTACAAAAACTCTCTGTGTTATGATGATTTCCATCGCACAGACTGCAAACACTCTTACAGCTCAACAGCAAAAATTAAATATATATGAAATAATAAGGGCGCAAACTGATCTCGACCTAAAGTAAACATACTGCCTACTCTCCATCTGGAGGCGCGGTGGCTGAGCGGTAAGGCGCTTGGCTTCTGAACCGTGGGTCCCGGGTTGAAATAATGGTGAAACTGGGATTTTAAATTCCGGAATCTTTGGGCGCCTCTGAGTCCGCCCAGGTCTAATGGTTACCTAACATTAGTTGGGGAAAAGTAAAGGCGGTTGGTGGTTGTGCTGGCCAAATGAAACCCTCGTTAACCGTAGGCCACAGAAACAGATGACCTTTACATTATATGCCCTATAGAACGCAAGGTCTGAAAGCGGAATTTTACTTACTCTCCATCTAGACAAGTGACGCCCTGATGTCCTAAATCGTCGAATTCATAATAAACTTGAATGTCGTTATTTCGTATCTGTATCTCAATCACTTCCTGGACACTTCTTGCTGTGTACGAATTCATTATGTTCTTGAAGATGTAATTTCTCTTCAAAGTCACAATCTGATAAGGGAGGAATATTTACCATACAATGCTACATATGTAATGAAAGTTTTTTTTTTCTAGAAATATTAATATGAAATATTGTGTATAAAATAGGTGGCGCGGTGGCTGAATGGCTAAGCGCTTGGTTTCCGAACCTGGGGTCCTGAGTTCAAATCTGGGTGAAGACTGGGATTTTGAATTTCGGGAATTTTTTTTTTGGGCGGCCCTGAGTCCACCTAACCCTAATGGGCACCTGACTTTAGATAAGTAAAGGCTGTTGGGTCGTTGTTCTGGCCACATTACACCATGCTTATCATCTGCCCTATAGATCGCAAGGTCTGAAAGAGGGAACTTTACTTTACTAAATGTATAAACATATGCACTCTTCAATTCAGCGAATTCCTTAAAGGGAAACTCCGCTGGTTTTTCAAATTTGAGTTATTGACAGATTTAAATTCTGCGAAAAAAAGTTGTAATAGTTAACATTTTATCATTTTGTATTTAAATGCTTAGAAACATTTATATTTAATAAATTAGTCAGTAAATTCTTGACATCAAAAAAAAAAAAACGGGGTGCTTTGAGATTTTGTTTTAAGCTATTTCAAACATCACTTTCCTCGTCAATACTACATTTAACCAATTGTATCGCTTCATTCTTACAGTAGCTGTTAAGCTTACTGACGGCCTAGTCCAGAGCTATGATACAGTTATATGTACATACACATGTATAGATAGATCCAAAACCATTAGGATAACCAACTCGAGAAAAAAAGTAACATTTTCATCTAAGCCTCTCCCTGTCCCAAGAAGTAAATAGATCGTGTGTCTGAATGATTCGACCAAGCTGGTCAGTGTAAGGCTAGTCGAGACTACGTGTAGTCGGTCATGACAAGACAACCAAGCGATAGTGTTTGTTGTGTGTTGAGTGGTCAGGCGAGACAATACACACTGCCGTGGTTAGTCAAGCATGTAAATCTACTTTTAATACGCATTTTTTTTCAGGATCTAGATCTAACTGCATAGACCAGGTGATGTTTCTATTACGAGAATGTAAACTTTTCTTTATGGTCTCCCGTTATACAGAAATCAATCGATTAAATTAAACATATTTGTGACCTCACAAAGAAACCCGAAAGTCTGACTGTTTTGGATGCGCGGGAAAGTTATGTCGGAAAAACATCAATTGCGAAGTTATTAGTGCAAAGAAAAAAAAAAGAAGAATATTTTCATTATCTGTAAATCAAAACATACATTATATCAAAAATTGTCAAAACCATCGGAGTTTCCCTTTAAGATGTAATGACACAAAATGGGTAAGGACTGTCGTGGGTAAGTAGGGTTTTTATAGCATTTTGGTTACTCTAATAAATATAAAAGCATTTCTAAGCAACGGATCTGTTTGTTCTAAATAAAATCAAAAAGTAGGAACTCTTTATTTGGATCACCTAGCAACCAAGTAAAAACACATTTTCAATTTTTTTAAACTATCAAACGAGTATAGTTAATTAACAATGGAAACACCTAATTGATTTATATCCTTCCTGTTCTCCTTTTGTTTTAAAACTGTCAGAGGTTCCTTTTCAGACCTAGTGATCAATATGGAAGATCGGTTTCTGTGGCCCACGGTTTACAAGGGTAACATATGGCCAGCACAACGACAACCGCATCATAAGTTTAACTTGAACTGTTGATTGAAATCCCTATTTGTCATTAACTCTAAGGGTTACCCCCTAACTTTTTTTTTTTATCTGTGGATCTTAACCTCAGATCATTGATGTCCTTGAACTTGAGTCCACTTGTCAACTCCAAAAAATTTTTATTTAATTTTATATGTGGATGTATCTGTAAAGAAATATCATTAACATAATAAAAAAAAATACAATAAAAAATAAAACAATAAAAAAAAAAAAACTTTTTACTATACCTGGGTGGCCTTATTGCAAATGGCACAGTAGATGTTCTTGTAGACTACACCGGTGATGTTGTCTATTACTTTAAAAGAAGTTTCCAGAGTTTTTAAATGTGCGGGTCTTTCATGTAGACAAAGGTCCTGGACTGTCAGGTTCTCATTATACTCTGGCACGCAGGAGCTTACATAGAGAATTTTTGAGACATCATCGACACTGCATTGTACCCTGATGTTAGCATTTCCTTTCTGATTGACTTTGAAGTCCTTGATTAGATCATGATATCTCTCTGTCGAGGTGTAGTATTGGCCAATATCTCTGTTAGCTGTCGGCAGTTCTGTAAGATGTGTTGGCGCTTCTGTTAGATGTGTTGGCACTTCTGTGAGATATTTTGGCACTTCTCTGAGATGTGTTGTCACTTCTGTGAGATGTATTGGCACTGATACGTCTGGGCAGCAGATGTCATATATTTCGCATGCCGGTCTAGCACACTGGCAGAAGTCACACTTGAACTGATTTAAACTCCGGCCTGGGATCTCAATAGAACCATTACATCTCTTGGTACAGAGGCTGAGCTGATATTGCAGAGGGGAAAGTTCACTCTTGTTCCAAGCCGTCAACGCCTCTTTCCATTTATTACAGATTTTTACTTTAAACTCGGAGACAGACAGAATGCATAAGAACAAAAGATATTTAAAATACATTATTCGTTTCATATCCAAAGCGCTTAACACATTATTCAACGCGAACATTTGCTAATAACGTAATACGTACATATTTTTAAGAGTTTCCTTCGCCGTCTACGTCTGTCCTCGGCAGCGGATTTTCGTTTGGTCTCAAATGCGTATCCTGAGGCCTTTGTAATTGACCACACAGCTGTCTCGTTCTGAAGCAGCATGCAACCAGGTGCTCTCTTCGATGTCAGCTTAAGCAAGTTGGCGCCTAAGCTGGTCTTTAAATCGTTTCCGTAGGGCACATCTGTTATGCCGACCCCCTTTGAACAATGGTTATGCTTGCCCTGGTTATGGCAAAATATGTAGGTCACAGCCGGGGCTACGTAGCAACGGGAAATACTGCATTCCTCATTAATCTTCGTACTAGAAGACAAGCCTTAGTACATAATTTTAAGCCATTGAAAATGAACGAAATTACCAAACGTTTTATAGTGCGTATTATACCTAGCGTTTGAAATAAACTGCTATAAAGATAGCTTTAGTTTTTCATGGATAACATTATGAAGTCGAAACATAATTAAAAGTTGATGAAATATTAGTTGAAGGATCATTAATATTGTAGAGCTTTTGTGTGAGAGAGAGAGCAATTTAAACCCACCTGCCAACTTTGAGTAAACTATTTCATGCCAAGGGATCCCGCATCAATACACTTAACCTAATTGGTCCAAGTGAGAACTTGACTGGACTTGACTGGACGATAAGGCGAGCAAAGAGTTAACGTAGAAATATGGAATACCCACATATCAGGGGTTCTCAAAGTGTGACCCGCGGACCCCTAGGGATTCTTAAGGTTACGTTACGAGTACAAAGAAAGATAAAAATTGTATAAATATACTTCTTCGCTAAAATTCAGTTAACCTTTGGGATAATTTGAATAAAAATCAACTTGCCCCTCACTACTATATAATAGTAGCGTGGTCGAGAGGCCAAGTGCGCTTGAACTTGGCTTGGATACCTCGAGGTTCGACACCCGACTCCGGCAGAGTTGTGTTTACTGAGCGCCTAAAGGCAGCACGGAAAACCAACTCCTAGATACCCCCCCCCCCCACTGGTCCACAAATGAGACTGGACCAAAAGCGCTCTGAGCATGCTATATAAAGGCTATAATAATAATGCATATTACAAACTATTATATGACGTCCTAAACCAAAGATTAGAAGACATTCTTCACTTGGATTTCCCGACTAGGTATTGGGCTCTATTTTATATCCTGCATTGACTGCTTTGCCATCTTCATACTGGTTACAAAGTGAATTCAGTGCCGTAATGAGCCTCACCACAAATAATAGAAACCAAATCGAAATTTGCGCTTGTTGAGTTTGTGGTATCTTCTATCAACCATTGAGCGGAATTCTGCTGCACACAAAAACCTTCCTAAAAGTTTATCAAAGTCACAAAAGTCATTAATTTCAATAAACACTCCTTCAACAAAATGTTTTTATTACATTTATAATTTATATAATTTGCATTTCTGTAGCTTTTTTTTCACTTAGGGGGTTCCAGGGCAAGTTTTAACTACGTTGGGGGGTCTTGGGGGTAAAAAAAAAGCTTGAGAACCACTGCATTAGATAAATTGCCTAATGATTGGAATGGTTTACCTAGTATTGTACTAGTTACTAAATATGTGTGTATTAATTATTAGTGCTTTAACGCAACCCCGGGGATCTATGACTATCATATTACTCCTTGAATCATTTATACATGGTGGCAATAGGTAAATTAGTGTTAGTCCAGCGCTATCGTATGTAGTTTCACTTCTTTAAAATATAAAACAAGGAACGTATTTAGTTTCCTTGAAGCCATATGATTAGCACGTATAAATACCATCGTTAATTAAACACTTGTAATCTATTCCAGGAAACTCAGAACTGGTTGCATACATTTCGAAAATGATTATTTTTCGTGCACATTCTATTTTTTTTCTCTTCTATTTTTTTTTAATCAAACAAGGAAAACCTAGAAAATTGTTTTAAAAAAAGAAAATAAAGCGTCTAGGAAATGTATTGTATAAGGGGCGCCACTCCCGACATTCGATTATTTGTAATTGGCAATACATCTAGACTATGCTAAACCAACAACAATAATTCTGTGCGATTAATAATGCTTTTACCGACTTTGTTTTTATTTGGTTAGCGCTATTTCATACTTTAAGATTTCTCAATAGGCTATGATCCCCTCACTTGGGAAAATGCTTTGGGGGGGAGGGGGGGAGAGAAAGAAAGGGATATCTGGGTGGATTTTGAGCACAATTGGTTTTTAAAAGCATTTTACCAATTTCGCATTTAAAACGTATGAGCTAGCAGCAGGATTTAAAAAAAAAACAACAAAAAAACGCTTCTGTTGGAAGAGTCAGGAGGGAACAAAAGCGACACCAGGAAGGATGATACAGAAAGGTACAGGAGATTATTGTTGAATCTCATGAGCCTACGGGTGTCGGCTCACAGATACGGAGGTAGATTACTTAATTCTACAAGGAAAGGACTGTGATGAAATGTTTTGCAGCCCTCAGGAGAGAAGACTCAAAAGGAAACTAGCAATTATACATTAAACGCTGAATCATAATCTTCAAATACAACAAAAAAAATCGAATAAAAATACTCAGAAAGACACAAAGATAAAGGCACATTCCTCTGGCTACGCCCATTATATATACATATATATATATATAATATATATATATATATATATATATATATATATATATATATATAGATATAGATATAGATTATATATATAGATAGATATATATATACATGCATGTAAAGTAAATACAATTAGATTTAATTCTAACTATGCTGGTATGGTGGGACAAATTTAATTGACTGAGCCAGCAAGGAAAACCAGTGACTTGGCAGAATTTCAGTCATTGGTTAACATGCATGACTAGATGCATGACGCGTAGGACGTAATCATCTTCTTTTTTTTTTAAAAGTAATTTGTGTATTTTATAAGATAAGATAAGATAAGATAAGATACTGCTTCATTTTCTACATTTATATCCTTACTAACCACAGTTCTTAGCATTGAGTGGGTCAACAAAGTCACGAGAAGACACACAATGAAAATACTGAAACAGACTTAAAGGTAAGATGCACTTCAACAAGAAGTCGCTTCTCATTCTTGTTTTTACGAAGTTCATTTCAGCTCACTGTCTGTCTGGGGTCAAATGTTTGAGCATGTTTTGTTATTCCTCCCATCTTCCATTCCCGGATCAAAGTTCAAAATTTGCATAATTATTCATTGAACCGGACAATACATGAATTAATAAAAAAAAAAAAAATTTAACCAAGAAAATAATTAGTTGTTAGTGATTTTTGTTTCATATCGAAAAAGGGAGAATAAATGCTACTTAATCAAATATGTTGATGTTTAAATGGATTTAACCCCCTTATCGAAAAAGGGAGAATAAATGCTACTTAATCAAATATGTTGATGTTTAAATGGATTTAACCCCCTTATCGAAAAAGGGAGAATAAATGCTACTTAATCAAATATGTTGATGCTTATATGGATTTAACCCCCTTATTAAGCTTTGACACGTTTTGTCTCCCACTTCCCAGTCTCGGATCAAGTTGACAGTTTGCATAATTTTTCGCAGTTGATAACGATACACGAATCAATCCAAAAATTAACAAATTAGTTAATCATTTAGTACTAATGAATTAATTTTGTTTTATATAGTAAAAAGGGAGCTAAGCCCTGTAATTTTTATTAAATGATAAGCTTTGCTTTTAAAAAGTATTCTTTGTTCTATTTCTTCGTATTCTGAGCTTTGGTTCAATCAACTTTCTGTCTATCAAATCAATGCAAACATCTAGTCGTCCACTGTCATTGACATCAACCATAAAGAGATTGTCACTGTCTGTGATGTGTATCTGAGTGACTCTGAAATCCAATGTTATATGAACTTTTGGTGGTATAACTGTATCATTGATAGCCATTTTGTAATCAGATTGACTCAAACTGATAAACTGGCATACAAGTAATTGATTCATATTGAGATAATGATATCTGTCGCTCTCTAGCTCTTGATGTATAGGTCTGGTGCTTGGCTGTATAGTTTTCAAAATCAGCAGGCAGTTTTTAAATGTATGAACGAATAGGGTCTTGAGAGTAGTTCCTCTTTCATTGACCCAATAACTTTTGGCTTCTTCTTTAAAGAAAATGTGGCCAAATAATTCATTTAATTGAATTTTGGCGAAAATAGAACCCTGAAAAATGGCGTGTGGCTTTGCAATTATGACTTGATTTGTAGGCATCTGAAGTTTTATGTCATTTTTGAGTAAGTTCTTTAAAAGATTGATCTCAAAATCTGTTCTTGGGGTAGAGTTGGGACCCTTGACGATAGCATTGACCCACAATACTGCCAAATGATTGTCGTAAAGTTCAAAACCATAGCAACTTGAACGTTCAGGTATTATTGCGATGTCAATGTCGTAATAGGACGTGAGCTCCAACAACTCAAGTTCCAACTGAAATAGAGAAAGTGTGTATAAAATAACAACATTGTATACAATACAGTCGTAACTGGTTCATTGGACCAGCCGTTATTATTACAATAACGACCGCGTCCCTATGCGTTTCAATAGACCGGATTCTCCTATGTGTGCATATATATTGAGACCAAAAGAAAATCCGCTGACAGATGCAGACGGCGAAAATGCAAATCGATCACCTGCGGAAAATAGTTATGCTTGCCCTGAGTGTGGCAAAATATGAAGGTCAAAGCTGGGGCTGCACAGCTACTGGAAATACTTTCACCAAAAAAGCTTACGCTCCGTCATGGACATGCGGTGGCAAGTACGCACTGGACAACAGTGATGTCCTTGCGAACGCCGGTATGGACAGTATAGAGGGACTTCTTATGGTCCGACAGTTACGTTGGGCAGGGCATGTATTCTATATGGGGGATGAACGTATGCCAAAAGCAGTCCTTTTTTGGTGGTCGACGTAACAGAGGTGCCCCACGGAAACGCTTCAAAGACCAGCTTAGGCGCCAACTTGCTTTAGCTGACATGAAAGAGAGCACCTGGTGGCTTGCGGCCTCAGAACGAGACAGCTAGAGGTCACTCACAAGTGCAGCGAGATACACATTTGAGACCAAAAGAAAATCCGCTCCCGAGAATAGACGCAGACGGCGAAAAGAAAATCTTAATCGACCACCGGTTCACAATAGTTATGCTTGCTATAGATATAGCAAGATATGTACGTCACACTTGGGGCTGCGTAACCACTGGAAATACTGCATTCCTCATTAATCTTCGGACTCGAAGACAAGCCTTATATATATATTGTCAAAAGTGATTAGTAATATAAGTACTCTTAACGTACAAGAATGCTTATAATGGGATTTGTCTCAAACACCTCTGATAAGCAGTCCAACTCCTGGACTTCACAGGAGAAGGAAACAAGTCATTTATATCTTTCAATAATATAGAAGATTTTTCCATTAGTCGATATTAAACACAATAATCAATTACTATTTGTTACATTGTGTTTTTATTGATTAATGTTTTAATAGACACATATTTTATGTTTCTCGATTCATGTTGTTGTTTTTTTGGTACACAAAATAACTATTTAAAAGTTTCAACTTGATTCGCGAATGAATGTTGGAGAAATAACATGTTAATTTATATTAGGAAACAAATCTGTGAATACTGATGGTATTAAACAAAATAATTAACTACCAGTAATTAATTGAGTATTTTATATATATATTTTTGATGATGCGTGTCTTGTCTACGCCAATGAATATTTGTGCAAAGTTTCAACATGATCCGAGATAGGGTGTGAGAGAAATAACATGAGCAAACTTTTTACCAGACAGACAGAAAGACAGACAAACAGAGTGAGTAAATTAAGCCTAGACGTTAATTTAAAAAAAAAAGAATATAATTACCTACGGAGTGTATCCTTGTGTAAGTCTAGTCATTCATGTAAAATGGAAACCAGTATTTAAACTCTGACTATTTTTTTTTTCATAAACCTAAAAACATATTGAGATGATAGTATCTTTCATATAGTGGAAGCGTGGTCGAGAGGCTAAGTACGCTTGAACTTGATTTGGCTTGCCTACCTATGAAGAGGGTTTGACACCCGACTCGAGCAGAGTTGTGTTTACTGAGAGTCTAAAGGCAGCACGGAAAAACATTCTCCCAGATACCCCCCCCCCCACTAGTCCACAAATGAGATTGGACCAAAGCGCTCTGAGCATGCTACAAGCATGAAAATTGCGCTATATAAAAGCTATAATTTATTTATTTGCTAAAGATCTGATCCCGCTGTTTGATTGGCTGGCTTTTTACGTAGTAAACTTATTGTGCAGCCTTCACACAGAGCTTGTGGTACTGAGATCCCGATCTACGCCTGTCCGTTAGGAGAAATCCTTTTTTTGTTTTGTTTGTTTCAACGACAGTAACTTGCATTCAATGTTGCAGTTTATGTTCAGCTGCTTCCGACTCTTGATGTAGACGCTTTTTCTCCCTCAAGGCACTGTGAAGTCTCTCACTGGAACTTACAGAGACGTAATCTGCTCCTGCATTAAAGGCTACTTCACTTGTGGCCTCTGACAATTTACAGATGAAAACAACTTGTCAAGCTCCTTTTTCCTTTCACGGGCTTCTTTGATTTGACTTCGGGCTTGATTCATTTCACCTCGGGCTTGATTCATTTCACTTCGGGTTGATACATTTAAACTTCGGACTTGATTCCTTTCACCTCGGGCTTGATTCATTTCACCTCGGGCTTGATTCATTTCATCTCGGGTTGATTCATTTCACCTCGGGCTTGATTCATTTCACTTCGGGTTGATTTATTTAAACTTCGGGCTTGATTCATTTCACTATGGGCATGATTCATTTCACTTCTGGGCTTAATTCGTTTCACTTCGGGTTGATTCATTTCACTTCTGGGCTTAATTCATTTCACTTCGGGTTGATTCATTTCACCTCGGGTTTAATTCATTTCATTTCGGGCTTGATTCATTTCACTTTGGGCCTCTACATTGAGATCAGACAATTTCTGTTCTTCTACCTCATCCCCTAAAACTTAAATCTGGTATGTCTTAACGTGTGACCAATACACTGACTAGTTGCAGATACTCTTGTTCAGCGTCTTTTATTTGATAGGAGAGTCTGGGACAAGACAGCAGAGGTTGCATCAACTGCAAGACTGTCAGGGGCAGGTAAAGCGAGAGTGAATATTTTACTTCTTTGTTGATATTTTGATATGAAAGAGTTATATCCCTTTGTTTCTATCCCCCAGGTAGGAATGTGACCAGTATACACGTGATGGTCTATTTGAATGTAAGTTTTCCTTGTATGATAGAGAGACATTTGTAGTCAGTGGTTTCCTGGACTGGTGTTTGTGCATTAATATTTACTGAGAGTTGCTGTCATTTTGTGCTCAATCGAATATTAAATTTATTGTTATTTTTCATGGATATCTGGAGCTGAAGTAGGAGTTTATATAATATTAATTGTAATTGAATAAACCCTTAACGAGCCGAGCAAGAAAAGAACCTGACGCTTTCAAACACTGTGAACTGCTAAGTTTGGGATCGTTGGTAACTTTAAACCCTTGAAGCAGCAGCAATGAAAGATAACTTATCATCAGTTTGTTTCTTTGTTACATTTTTATTTTGTTCAATTTGAATACCATTCTCTGTTTGTGACAGCATCTCTTTCTCAGTGACAGTCTCAGTCTGAGTCTCATGGCTGGCTGCCTGATTGTGTGGTTTGCGCGCTGGACTGTCGTTTGAACTCTGCCCGCTCCCGTCGTCCTGCGTGAAGTTTGGACTAGGAAGTAGATTATCTTTAACTCTGAAGGAACATCCGAAACATGTGAAGCATTTTACAAACAAACAAACATTTTACAAACCAACAAACAATTTTCTCATGATTCTGAACTCCTGCCAATGATTAAATAAAAAATGAATATCCGAACAACTGCTTCGGTTTAGAAGTTTGACAATTAGAACTAAATCAGTTACATAGTGGTATTTTCCATTTAGAATAGAGCCCTACGCAATGCAATAGAATGATTGGATCCATAAATTTAAGAAATAGATCTAATGACATTGCTCATTCGTTTTAGACATAGCAGAGTTGCCATGATCATCTGAATTTATGTTCAATTAAAAAGCTTTGAATCCAAACCTATGATATTATTTTAATGTTAGTTGTAAATCAGGTAATAAAAGTGTACATTTTTTCAAAGTACATTATTGAATTAGACATTAAATAAACTAAAAAGACCGACAACTTACACAAAAGAGCTATATACAGCTCAGAACATATGGAACGCATTCCAAATCACCTGTAAGATAGATATTAAGGTCTTTGAGAACAAACACTTCTCCTCAGTAAACTAAGGTACAGATTTCATACACATTGATAGCTACATAGGCCTAGAGTAGCATTTTTACCTGCTCTCACAAGGATGAGAAGCCGCTTTTTTTTTAGTGGGGTCGAAGTGTCATCCGTTCCTCTTTACGAGTAGCTCCCCCCAAACTAGTAAACAATACTGTTATACCTTACCTGCAAAGAAAACAATTCCAGATAACTCTTCAAAGTGTATGCTTTATTGAAGAGTTCCCATTGAGCTAAGTTGTCTTTCTTGTCTATCACATACCAGAGCCGTACGTTATACACAAGATCGGTAACTTCTTTTATGATCTCAATGCAGTTACTTCCCTTGTGCCGTTTTCCAGGTGCACATCGAGTTGGTATGCATCTGCCCTATCACCATAAAAAAAACTTTTTAAAACAACAACAACTTATCCACACATGAACTAAATGGCTAGCGCGTAAACAAAATAGAGAGGTTATTCACATCATATATATAGCAAAGGTAAGTAATTAGTGACCACTAATGAATGCGGTATGTTTTTTTTTTGTTTTGTTTACGGACATTGAGCTCTTTTGCAAAGTTTCAACTTGATCCTAAACTTGGAAATGGGAGAAATAACCAATGCACAGTTTTGACCAGACATACGGCGGGCGTGAATTAATAAAAGCTTAATGAAAAACAACACCATAGATCTAGGAGGTCATGATTTGTGGACCAAGGGAGAAAAGAAGATAATAATTAATAACTTTTTAATATGGTCAAATGTAATGTGTATTCTTAACTGTTGAGTGTCTAATTATATTTACTTGTAAACTACCCGGATATGGCCCCGGGGGCCTGTGGGCCTTAGTTTGGGTGCTGCTGATCTACTGGATTGAATTTAGATCTATGACAAACTTGAAGAATGTGTCCCTTTACATTGTGTTTTAATTGTGCCACGAAACTAAAACCAGAGTGTGGAACTGGGTTTACCCGTTTAACCGACATATTCATATCAAATATAAAAATACTGTGATAAAGTGTTTACTTTTTCATTGCACTGTTACTGTAGGAATGTCTTTGCAAGCCCTAAGGATCTTGTGATCTGGCTATAGAGCTTGAGTTTACGTTTTTTGACAGTGGTTTGCAGGTCGTCGTGGAGGTCAAATTGCTGTATTAATCCTGTTTCTAATCTCTTCATTTGTGATGGGTTCTTTCTAAGTGATGTTAAGATCTTTCTCGGCAATAAAAAAAATGTTCATATTCATATTTGTCATGAACCCTTCCTATGGGAAGCATTAGTCAGCTAAAGAAATGGCTTATATATAGATAGAGATAAGATACTATACTATACTTACTTGGGGGTCAGCCCAAAGTGTCCCAAGCCTATGTGTAGCAGAAGAGATGCATTCGGTCTCGATAGTTGTATGGGTCGGTGAAGCCTCAGTGAGATCATTTAAAGCTAAAGCTAATGGCGTGTCGGGCAGTGCGGACAAATTAAAATCACTTTGAGTTTTGGTACATTTATTCAGAGTAGCCACCCTTGGGTACTTGGCCTGCCAAAAAAAAGAATACATGAAGAATATATAAGTTATCTTTTTAAACAACGCACTAAAAGGAAAAAAAATAACTTTTTAGCAAAGTTTCACTACGCATTTAGACCAAAAGCTTCAGTGTTGGGTGAGAATAGGGCAGAGAATTGCAGAGGGACGGTTTCGAACCAAGCACTCACTACCAAGACCATTGATCGCAGCTTCGGGTTGAAAATGACCTTCACAAGAAATAAATCATCTATAGAAGTAGCATTGCAACGATTTTTTTTTTTAAAAAAAAGGAAACCTCAGAATTTGCGCTATTCAATTTTAGCTTTATCATCATGGGAATCATTGGGCCTGGGGCCTCTTTTCTTTGTCTCCTTTTAGGGCTTTATGTGCCTCTTTTATCGCTCGCCTCTTTTGTTGGCTTTTTGTTTGTTTTTTAATTTTTATTTGTAAGTTCTCATAATTCACAAGTATTAAATCATAAAAAATTGAAAAGTGATTAACCTAAAAATATAATAATAGTAATGGAGATATTATTTAATAGCAAAGAGATACTACCTAACTATTGAAACCACCAGAGACAGAAAAATGATACAAGGATCCTCTACCCCAGAACAATCAACACAATATGAGATATCCCTGACCCCCAACACCCCATTTCTGGAATACTGCCTGAGTATTGTACAAGCATATGAAAATCAAACTAGATAATTCTCTACCCTAAGGTCAATAATTTTCCTGAATGTCAATTCTAAGTGATTAGGATCAAACACTTTATTACTATGTACAGCTTTGAACCAGCTAGCCTAAACAATAGTAGATGACCGCAGTTGTTAGTACTACTGCTATATAAGAGCTGAAGTTTTCTCTGACTATAAGATATAAATGTGTGTTGTTTTTCAGGTGATGAACGGGGACCATATGGAGTTTGAAGCTTCTATAGCCAAAACAAGTCATGAATAAGCATGACATGTAACATATGATAATGGCAGCACCAAAGTACCAAGCTTATTGAGAGTAGGTGAAGAAAGTATGATGTCGGGTCGGAGGTCCTTGGTTCGAGTCCTCCTTTGAGCTTATCTATGTTGCGCCCTATTTTCTCTACCGTCACCTTGCAATAACCTTGGTAGCTTTATACCTTACACCGGATACACCAAAAAAAGATAGCTATTTTTAGTTTTTTTCCGCCACTAATGAAAATGTGTGCTACAAAAAGTACATCTAGGATATTGTAACCGGCAATGCATCAGTTGAACTCTACCAGGGCCGGTTCTACAGGTTGTAGGGCCCTATGCGAAACGGAATTTGCGGGGCCCAATTTGGGTTGTGATAAGGATAAATAAGTGAAAATTAAGATTTTTTGTATTAGTAAAAAAATTCGTCTTTGCATTTTATTTATAGTTTACTAAGTACAAAATCAGTGTCGAAAATTAAATTTACGACTCATCTACTGTAGATAGTAGCTTTCCAACAAAAAGCCGATAAACATTTAGATCTATCGACATGCAAAATATCGCTTTTTTTTTCTAAGAGGTCGAGATAGATTTAGATCTATATTTGTATGCCAGTGACTCTTTTAATGGAAGGCCCGTCCCTTTTTATCACGTTGTCTTCCCATTAGAAGCTCATTTAGATAAGATAACATAAGATAAGATAAGATAAAAATAAGAAGATAAGATAAAATAAAATAAGATAAGATAATATAAGATAAGATAAGATAAGATAAGATAAGATAAGATAATTTTTATTGATCCAATCAAATGGAAATTTAGTTTTATTACAACTGACACCCTCAGCGTAACTACTGTACAATAATAGATGCGAACACGAGCAACATTCACACACGAAAACACATACACATTTCTTGTGACAATGTTGTGTTTGAAAGCTAAAATGTTCTATAATAGAGTTGAATGCCTGACAGTAGATGAAACAAACCTTGAGACAAATTGAGCAGAAAATGTTTTGGACAAACTCTCTTGTCTCGTGGTCTTTTACAATGTATCGAAGATCTGACATGCTGTAGCACGCGTCAACTATATCTTTGTCTATGTCAGGTGCATAGCCCGGACATGGATTGGTCACAACTCTCCTGGAATGGACACAAAGTTTAGTCATAGCAGATTTACAACGTTATGGTTTCATTTTAAAGAGATTAAAATACTACCACGCAGATAAAGGTTTTGACTGTGTGACAATAGCTAATTATGTAGGTCACGGTAGGGTCTGCGTAACATCTTTTCTTTTTTTTTTTTTTTTTTTCAATCTCAAATATAATGTTGCTATTACTAGTAGTTGAAGTAGTAACAATATTACGTTCTTGAAGGCTGTATGTTTGTTCCCATCTGTTGTTTGTTTTTTTAAACAAGATTCTACTGTCATCATGTTAGAGATTCATCTTCACTGTGTTTCCCAAACTGTATTACGCGGAACCCTAATGTTCCGCAGGGCCCGAATAGGTGCGCCAAAAAAACTACAGGATTAATTAACTAGCAGGCCACCACGTGAATTTATCTCTATAACAAATAGGCAAAGTGTTCTGCTAAATACTCAGAATGTGCGAAATGTTCCTCTAAGGAATACGTTTGTGAAACACTGCCTTAGTCTGTTAGGCCTTTAGGGCACCACACATGATCTAGAGACTGACTGTTACACCTTTAGGGCACCACACATGATATAGAGAATGTTGGGCCTTTAGGGCACCACACATGATATAGAGAATGTTAGGCCTTTAGGGCACCACACATGATATAGAGAATGTTAGGCCTTTAGGGCACCACACATGATCTAGAGACTGTTAGGCCTTTAGGGCACCACACATGATCTAGAGACTGTCTCTTTTCATTCTTCTCTGTCTACGAATTCTTTCAATGATAGACTTGTTCTTGATTCTTCTGTTTCTGTGTCTGCATCTTTTCTCAGGTACAGCTCCATGTAGGAAGATCTTTCTGAGCCTAGAGATCAGGGCCGGATTTAAGGAAGAGCAAATGGGGCTACTGCCCAGGGAAAATCCACAAAAGAGAAAAAAAAACAAATGCGAATTTTGACTTGTCGGAAATGTTTATGTTTTTTATTTTCCAGCTTTTTGGCATTTTAACGACAATTCTTTAAATCGTACGGCAACATCGAGATGTTCAAGTAGTGTCCCAGCCTCCACAAACTCAAAATATTTTGTTTTTAAACTAAACTATGCTTATTCAATTTTAAAAAATGGCATTGAATTTTATATGCAATGTTTTTTGTTTTTTTTAAAGATTAAGAAACTTGTCCAGGGGCCTTCACAAAACTTTTGCCCCGGGGCTTCCAGTGAGCTTCCACATACATAACTCCGGACCTGTTTGGGAGTACTACTCTTGAAAGGTATGACCATTCTCTTTATGCTAGAATTAGAGACAGAAAGGAATCATCAGCGAGTTTTATTAATGAAGTAGTTCTTTGTTTAAATTTAGGTAGATCAACAACAAAAATAAAGGTAACACAAGTATAGGAACAAGTGGCCCCTACATTTCTAATTTCGTTTAGGGCTAGGCATTTCATAGTCTATAGAAGTGGTTAACAGAAGACTAACATAACTGGCTATGTACATACCACTGCTGGGGAAAATAGTAGTACAGAGCGAATAGATAGATAGATAGATAGACAGATAAATAGACAGATAGATAGATAGATAGATAGATAGATAGATAGATAGATAGATAGATAGATAGATAAATAGATAGATAGATAGATAGATAGATAGATAGATAGATAGATAGATAAATAGATAGATAGATAGATAGATAGATAGAAAGATAAATAGACAGATAAAAAGATAGATAGATAGATAGATAGATAGATAGATAGATAGATAGATAGATAGATAGATAGATAGATAAATAGATAGATAGATAGATAGATAGATAGATAGATAGATAGATAGATAGATAGATAGATAGATTTAAATACACTTAACTGTAGATACAAACACTCAATCACGTCACCAGTACTAGAGTCTAGGACCACGACATCTTTACGAAACTTCTGATGCTGGACTTGACTTTGTAAAAGTTTCTCCACTGACGTGGCGGCGTAGGTAGTCTCTAGACTGTAGTGTAGTTACCAGAGACTTAGTCTAAAACAATCAAATACAAAACCCATGAAGAGCTTAAAGTATAGAGCTTGAGTTTACACTTAACTGAAATTTTCTTAGCAATAAAATTGAATGGTATCAGACATTGTTTCGGATCAGTTCTAAAAAAATAATTTTAAATAACTATTTTGTTATACTTTGGTCACTGTAAAAATCATTTATTTCGACAACTTTTCTTATCTGCCTACTATAGAGCAGAAGTTATTGTATAGAAACTCTTTGTACGAGACACAAATATAGCTTTAAATGACACCAATGATTATTGAACTAATTTTAAATATTGTTAAAGTTGATTGCCTTGAAGACTAACAATGATATTGTATATCCGTATTACTAGGTTTCATTATTAAACTATTTATAAAACACACACTCTATAGTTTATTATTATCTATGTAATAATAAGGCTTGTCTTTGGGTCCGAAGATTAGTAAGGAGTGCAGTATTTCCAGTGGCTACGCAGCCCCAGCTGTGACCTACATATTTTGCCACACCCAGCGCAGGCATAATCATTGTCCGCAGGTGGTGAATTTAAATTTTCATTTCGCCACCTACGTCTGTCCTCGACTCAAATGTGCATCCCGCTGCCTTGTACTGAAGCCAGGTGCACTCTTCTAGGTGAGTTAAAGCAAGTAGGTATTAAATGTATATAAGCATATAATATAATAATATTATAAAAATGTTAAATAGCTATATTTTCAGTTCTCGGAATAACATTTTCTAAGCTATTCCATATCTAGCTTTAATTAAGCAGCATTGCAGCTCATTTTAGCGTCCTTGACATTGCTAAGATCAGCGACCTTGACATTGCTTAGATCAGCGTCATTGACATTGCTTAGATTATCGTGAAAATCTCCAATGCAAGAGGGATAATAGGAAAGAAAATTAATTTAAAATTAAAGTATTGTTTTAAACTTGGTGGTGGCACAGAGAGGGGTAGTGGTGTGAGTGTAGTCCGCCGACGCAAATCGCCCCAGGCCAGCGCTAGACGAGCGGTCAACCGTGACGAGTTACGACGGTCGGCCGTGACGAGTGTCAACATGATGGTTCGGGAAGGATCGACGTCGTGAACAGAACTCAGGAGCGCCACGAGAGTTGTAGTCATCTGACCACCTAGAAACGTCGAGCGGCGTTCTGTCCGGTTCGAGAAGGCCAGTAGGGACCCTATATAAGAGCGGAGGTAGGTGTCGCAGTCAAGACGGTTCAGAAAAGAGGTTCACGAGAGAGGGTTCACGACAGGGGCTCAGAACACGGTCAACTACAGCACAGTTCAACGGCGTGGTTCTGTACGGAGCATTACGACGGTTCAGTGCGGAGTACTGTCAAGTACAGTTGAGACGACTGGCGTCTTGATCTTGGTCTGCGATCGAGTCCGACACAACGAGCCTAGTGTGTGAAGTCAGTCCTGGACTGTTGAACCCAGTGCAAGCCCGGAACGAGACGGAGAGGCCAGTGCAAGAGTTGATACGGCGGAACGGTGTTATCGGAGAGATATTTGTACAGTGTACGTGTTGCCAATTGTACAGTATTGGCAGTTATTTATTTAACTATTAAAGTGTTACGTTACTCTGGAGCCCTGAGTTGTCAAGTTCTTTAAGTTGGTGGTGTATGGTGCAGTTTGCAGAGAGCCTGGATAGTGAGATTCGTAACAGTATTAATTATTAATTATAAT
The DNA here is from genome assembly GCA_036873155.1 of Biomphalaria sudanica. NCBI lineage: Eukaryota > Metazoa > Mollusca > Gastropoda > Planorbidae > Biomphalaria > Biomphalaria sudanica. The sequence goes on from JAZGLO010001455.1 coordinate 49,224, forward strand.
TATAAAATCTATACAGTTTTGAAATGGTAGGTCTTTTTGCACTAAAAGATTAGGTGCACTTAACTTTAAAAAAAATACATTTACACACAAACGTATGTAAAAAAAAAAAAAATAAGTGTCAGTACTATTAAAAATCCGCGTTGGCTAAGCGGTAAAACGCTTGGCCTCTGGGTCGAATACTGTTGATGACTGGGATTTAAATTTCAGGATCTATGGGCACCTCTGAGTCCACCCAGCTCTACTGGGTACGTGAAATTAGTTGGGGAAAAGCTAAGGTGGTTGGTCGTTGTGCTGGCCACATGACACCCTCGTTTACCACAGAAACAGATGCCCTTAACATCATCTGCCCTATAGACCACAAGGTCTGAAAGGGGACCTTAATTTATAGATACTTTATAGATAAAAAAACAAACAAAGGGGCAGTACCTGGTTTAGTCCGTTACACTGAGAACAGTAAACATTTCTGTAGACTACTCCTGTAGAATTATCTACGACTTTTATATAGGTACTGAGTGTTTGCATGTTAGGAGGAAGATTGTATTCACATAGTTCCTTGACAGTGGAGTTGTCCTTATAGTCCGGTAGACACTTTTGTACGTAAAAAAAACGTTCACCCTTACGGAAACATCCTGTTTGACCTGGGATCAAATACTCCGAAGAAAAACTGTCTTCATTACTCTTGGTGTTATTCAAATCTCTTTGTGACGGTGTCACCCAATTGTTTACATTTCCGTATGTTAATGTTTGCTTTGGAACTGGCACAGAAATATCTGGACAGCAGTCGTCATAAAACTCGCAGGCGGGTCTCTGGCAGTGACATTCCAAGCAATCATAATAAGACCTTACCTCTGAGACGTCGACCCTTGCAGTTTTGTTACAACGAAAGCCACAGAAGCTCAGCATGTACTCTAGGGGAGATGACTCTGATTTGTTCCAATAGAAGAATCGCGTCTCGTCTTCCCTGAAATGACACCAATCTGTTGGTTCTGATGCTAATCCTGATCTGAATAAACTACAAGTCGCTAAGAAAACATAAAAGCCAATTTTAAAAGCCATGTTTTAGTTCTGCTCATTCGAGGCTTAATTTTAATTTTAGAGAATGTACAATCATTGATTAGAAAGAGCGACCAAATTGGTCCTAGTACGCCATTACCAGTCTGTTGATTATTCTAGGATAAATTGCAATGCTCTCTGAATATTTAACCATTCAATCTAATGCTTGCTGCCCCAAATACATTTTTAATTTTCCACAAGTCTTGTACGTTTCCTGGTCATTTTAGTTTAAATTTAGCAAAACAATATATCTTTTACTGTAGCAAAATGTTGACAATTTAAATCCATGCTGGGATTGGTGGGGAAAGGACTGTTGATTTAAATCCCATGTATGAGAAATCTAATCTAGATCTAAAATAGAAAAAAGAAATCCAATATTCTAATTGTTTGATTTTCCCACAGGATGATGAAGTCACATCAGTTACTGGCTTTTAAATTTATTTGAGAAGAATAACTTTTGAAAACACAGTTAATGGATTACTTCCTCTGCGTCAGAGAGGTCGAGAACTGGGTCACGCGTGGTCTTTGGTGTTGCGTAAAATAACGCAAGTTTTTTCTTCCATTTTCATTCTCGAGAACACACTTAGAGATTATTGGAGTCAAGTTGATAGGTGAACACACTGAGTGTCGGAATGGATGGACCCAGGTGAACTGTTTTAAAAATCGAAAAATATATGTGTCATTATCACAGGTATCAGGATCAGGTATTCCCAGCATCTTTACAGCCCTCAGACAACGCCGTTTGCGCTGGCTTGGACATGTTCGCCGGATGGAGGACAAGCGCATCCCGAAAGTCATCCTCTATGGTCAACTCGCGACTGGCACAGGAAAAACTGGTCGCCCCCAACTCCGATACATAGATGTAATAAAACGTGACCTCCAATCAGTGAACATCAATACTGACCATTGGGAAGACATAGTTCTAGACCGCAACAGGTGGAGAGAGACAGTGACCAAGAAAGCTATGGACAGTGAAAGTACATGGGTCTCAGCTCAGGAAGAAAAACGTACAATCCGAAAAGCGGCCAGCTCCTCTACCACCGAAGCAAAAACCACCTTAATCTGCGCTATCTGTGGACGGGAGTGTCTCTCCAAAATAGGGCTCCACAGCCACACGAGGAAGTGTGCTCTGAGATGAACCATAGTCGTTCTACGACTGAAGGAGGCCAATGATCACCCAATATAACAATGGATTCTAGTTTGTGTTTTTGGATACATGTACGTGATTGGTCTAGAGCTAAGCTTAGTTCGAAGCACGTGTTCTCTCAGGAGTCGTACTTGAATATTAATTTCACAAACCCTTAGAAATGACCTAGATTTTGTCTTTGTTATTCTTCTTCAACTTGTTCGCGATGCCCATTAAGTGCAAGATTTTCCTACTTTAGAGTCTAAGGCAGAGGTTCTCAACCTGTGGGTCGCGACCCCCTTGGGGATCGATGGAGGATTTTCCAGGGGTCGCCTAAGACCATCGAAAATATGGATTGTTATTGTCTACTCTTCTATTGCTGTATGTGTGTGTGGGGGGGGGGGTCGCGTTAGAGAGTGAATTGTAAAAAGGGGTCGCCGATCTTAAAAGGTTGAGAACCGCTGGTCTAAGGCATTTATTTCTAAGCTCTAGATCTGGATGAAACCAGAGTATTGAACAATGGAGTAACAAACTGTGCGTGAGAGTGTACAAGTGCGTTGCCTTTAGAGATTTAAACAAATCTAGTAAACTTGATTCAAACTGGTAACAGCTTACGTCTAATTTAAGAAAGAACATATGAGATTAATTAATTCAGTAAATTAATTTCTAGTAAACATTTCAAATTCAGTAGTTTTGTCTTTGTTCATGTATGTAAAATGCGTTGATTTTATTGCGAAAATGTATCCTTAGTTTGATGCCCGTAATCACCTGATACCCTGTGCGGCCCGCACCACGTTCACATGGCTAGCTACGCCACTGTATTCAGTAGTTCAAAAGGTTTTACATTGTCAAAAACAAAGAAAACAAATTTAATGGTCTCTCTCGACAAGTATCATGCTTCCTTAGACATTTTTCATAGTTCGATTGGTTGTCCTATTTTCCGGCTGTAGACACCATGACTATTGTTCACTGAACGTATGCCAAAGGCTGTCTTTTTTGGTAAGATAAAAGGTGGTCGACGTATCAGAGGTGCCCCACGGAAACGCTTCAAAGACCAGCTTAGGCGCCAGTTTGCCTTAGGTGACATAGAGGAGAGCACCTGGTTGCATGCGGCCTCAGAACGAGACAGCTGGAGGTCACTCACGAGGGCCGCGGGATACACGTTTGAGACCAAAAGAGGATCTGCTGCCGAGGACAAACGCAGACGGCGAAAAGAAAATCTAAATCGACCACCTGCGGACAATGGTTATGCTTGCCCTTGATGTGGCAAAATATGTAGGTCACAGCTGGGACTGCGCAGCCACGGGAAATACTGCATACCTCACTGATCTTTGGAGACTAGCCTTATTATTACATGCTAAACGAAGAAACACGGATTCTTCCTAAGGCAGCCGTCTCCAGTTTCCATGGAAGCCGCCCCTAAAAAATATCCCGGGAAACAATGCTAAACGCCATTGATGATGCGTTTACTATCAGACAAATCAATTTTTTAAATATTTTAAATGAAGCTTACAATTTCATATTGAAGACAGTGGAATGTTTTAGTTTTTTTTTTTTATCCAAATTAGTTTTATTTCTGTTCTACAAAAGGTTTGCATGTAAATAATTATCGGGAAAATCTTTAGTGAGAACAAGACTCGGAAATAATGTAGTGATATAGATAACGACTTTCGCTTAGGACTTAAAGTGTACGGACGTTTTTCTATTGACCTCTGAACTTTGTACATGCTTAAAATGCTGACCTTGAACTGGTCCCTGTTTATCTTAGCGTGATTCATTTGATGAAGACAGCGTTGTCTATTGTGCTGTATATACCTATAGCCAGAGCGGATGTAGGCCATTGCAGACTATGCGGTTGCAGAGGGCCCCGCACTTTCATTGGCCCCTTGCTCATTCTAGATGTAAAGTATTAAATTAAACAATTATAACTTATATATGATAACAGGGATGCCTCGGCCTCCTGAATTTCCAAGCCATCGTGGAAATGTCCTGAAAATCTTAAAATCCTACACGCGATAAAAAAAAAACGGCATGTCACAGCCTGGTTATCGTTACAGGTCTGGACGGTCTTGAGCTGGTCTGCCTTTGTGTGTTGTAGCTACCTCTTCTGGTACCACTATAAAGTTCTTTGCCTTACTAACTAAATATCTTCTTACGCGCACTATATTTGCTGGTGCGCAAGAACACTATCATGCTGAACTCTACGACCACAACATTCAGAATCATAAATAGACGCAGGCTCAGCAGACAAGGTTTTATTACATGTAAAATAATTCATAAAAGATATTGGCAAGTCCAGCCATCAAGAAATATACACAAAACATAGTACATTAGAATCCAATGGAATACTTTAGATATCACACATGCTCCAAAAATCAACCTTAATATCTATATATTACTACACTGGACAAGATATCCATAATATTCCTCTCTCTACGAGAGCCCTAGATCAACTGAGGTGTCCACCTCGTGGTCAGTCCCCGACCAGGAAAAATCTCGTGCTAACTGCACGGAATAGTTCAGTGACTACTAGTCACCAAATATTACAGGGGTTCTAAAACTGATATATGACACGGCATTGCAAAGACGAATGTATTTTCTAATACAAAATCCTCGTTTTGACTTTTTGCTTATCGCTTCCCAGTCTGGGCCCCCTCGCTATCCGTTTTGCATAGGGCCTTGCAATTGTTAGTGCCGGCCCTGCCTCAATAGATTCTGATGTAAGCACAAGGAAGTCTGTCGTAGTTAAGGTTATATATAGGGGATTAACGAAAAATGTCTTTTTTTGGTGTGAGTTGTATTTTTTTTTTCAAAGACGTCATTAAATTTCACTTGTTTTGATAAATCTTCTATCAACTCTCTCTGACTGTCTGGTAAAAAATTAGCACACGTTATTTCTCCCACACCCAATATCGAATTAAGCTGAAATTTTTAACAATCATTTCCTTCTAAGACCGTTTGATTGTCAAACAAAGCATTAGGGTTTATTAAAAGAAATTTCTATAACTCAAATAAGAACATAGAACTAAAATGTTATTTAACCTTGGTTAGGCCAATAATAGAATATGCATCCTCTGTTTGGGACCCCTCAACTCAAGAAAACAGTAAGAAACTGGAACAGATACAAAATAGAGCAGTGTGATTCATAACAAACGAATATTCAACTAGAGTAATACCTTTAGTAAAATCACTAAATTTAGAAAGCCTTCAGGATAGAACATTCAAAAGTAAAGTAGCAATTATACATAAAACACTGAATCATAATCTTCAAATACAAAAACAAAATTTAATAAAATACTCTGAAAGACACAAAGATTAGGGCACATTCCTCATTCCATATGCTAGGACAAATTTGTACAAATACTCCTTCTTCCCTAGTGCTATTAGAGCATGGAATGGGTTACCTGAGCTAGCCAGGAAAACCAGTGACTTGGCAGAATTTAAGTCATTGGTTAATATGCATGACTAAATGCATGACGCGTAGGACGTAATCATCATCTTATTTTTTTAAGTAACGTCTGTATCATATAAGATAAAATAACTGTATTTGTACCTACTGTGTGGACATGTGAGAACTGCTGTGTAGGTGAGATCGTTCCGTCCAGAGATGAGGTCCATGCTTACGTCTTATTGCTATGAGATGACCTACAGTCGCTTCGCGGCTGTGTTGTAAACTGTTTTACATGTTTCGGATGTTCCTTCAAAGTTGAAGAAAATTACTTCCTAGTCCAAATCTCCCGCCTGACGACGGGGGATGGGAGCGGGCAGGGTTTGAACCCTGGACCATCGATAAATCCGAACGACAGTCCAGCGCGCAAACCGCACGACCAGGCAGCCATCCAGACTGTAGGAGGATGTAGTAATTTAAATTTGAATAATCACGCAATCCTGCAACCAATGAAATACGAATGTAACCGGCAATTGAATGCAAGTGTTTCATAATTAATTTAAGCAAACACAATTTACATAACAGCACGTGAGATAATTATTTTAAAACTGCTCTATAAATACTACCACTAAACACAACCAGGAAAAGTAACCAAAATAAAGTAAGACAAAATACTTATAAAATAAACACCTAAATACAATCAAATATTACAGCCACTAATTGAACCACTATATGTAACCCTAAAGTGCAACCCTAACGATGATAACCCCCAAACACATAATACAACCATAACATATAGCATTTAAATGTGTTAGAACGCAATACATATAATGAATACAACTATTAATCACAACTATTAATCACAGCAATCCTGATCATTAATCTAAATTTCAGTGACGGCTTGAAAGGTATTTGTCCTTTCTTTAAGAAGCCCTCGATAAAAATCTTGAAATCAAATAGTGAGCGAATGATAGAAATACATTGTTCTAACATTTATACTTCGAAATATTCAATACTCCCCAAATTTACTACATACTAAAGTAAAGTAAAGTGCCCCTTTCAGACCTTACGATCTATAGGGCAGATGATGTGAAGGTCATCTGTTTTTGTGGCCCGCGGTTAACGAGGGTGTCACGTGGCCAGCACAACAGCCAACCGCCTTTACTTTTCCCCAACAAATGTCAGATACTCATTAGACTCAGATGCGCCCAAAGATCCCCAAATTAAAAATCTCAGTCTTCACCAGGATTAGAACCCAGGACCCCACTTCGGGAGCGCTTTACCGCTCAGCCATCACATAAGAAAATTAGAAACGTATTGACTTAAGGTGGTGCTTAGCCAGGCGTGCGGGGCACACATACATTTAAAAGCCTAGACTAGTTTCACAAATGGTTTTCTGTCCACTCCCAGATGAAACATAAAAAAACATTTTCAGTGCATAGTGAAAAAAAAAAAACGTATACAAATCGTAACTGTATCATTTAGTTTGGATTAATCTTGTAATAAAATGTGTGATAGAACTAGACAAACAATAATAGATCTGGGTGATTAGAAATATTTTGACCAATTGTTTTTTCTTTAGCGTTATTTTATGCTTTTAGCTATCACATTGCGATATGATTCTATCACTTGTCTAGACCAGTTGGTAAAATGTGGGGGAAGGGGGGGGGAGAGAGTCAAAGGAATATCTGGGTCAACTTTGCCGTATTCGGTTTCTAAAAGCATTTATTTTTTTAAATGCGTTGGGGGGGGGGGGAAAGACCTGAAATCGAACTCAAGGCTCACGCTTCCTCTAGCCGACACACTAACCCCTCTGCTATTGAGCTGCTTATGACTATAGATGTTTGTATAGGATTTCCTTTCAATACTTATTTTAAACTTACTTACTTACCTACGTACTTTAAAGCGGACACCTATAAAGGGGGACAAATCGGCTTATACCACCATTTCAGTCAAGACCAATTTCTTTTCCTTGTTCTAGATACCAAACAAAATAATACATTCCTAATAGTTGTTTTTTTTTTTTTTTTGCGTTGTTAGCTAAAATAAATAATTGTGCGAAGTTTCAGCTGACCAGTGATTGAGTTGCGGGAGAGATAACCTGTACTAACTTTTCACCAGACAGACAGAATGAGTTTATTTAAGCTTTGTGAAATTTACATATGCACCCACATCTCCATCAGCAAGCTAGTGGGTGCAAACTTTAATAGTGAGGTTCGGTTTGGGGGCCAGGCACTAAGTCTGTCCCGCATTTTTGAGGTGCCAAATGTATCATCCTGGTTTCGACTGTTTATCATTAAAAAAAAAAGAATAAACAATTCTTAAGTCATAAAGTTACAGAGAAAATTGTAGCACGGGCTGATTTTCAAAATCAAGTGAAGTGTGAGCTCATCGTAGGGCTAGTACGTCCATATTGAATGAGATCGCCGTGGGGGGTCATCTAGCAAAACGTAGAGCAGCGGGCCTGTATTGGTCAGGCGAAAAGTTGTCGAAAGAAAGATGATAACATACTCATGAGAAATTTGACCGTTCTGGCGTGAGGGAAAAAAATTGAGTCGATCTTGATGGAATCACTACTCGCGGAAAGATATATAGCTTTAAAATGGTCCTAATTCCTCATTGAGCATGGAATGGGTTGCCTGAGTCAGCCAGGAATAACAATGACTTGACAGAATTTAAGTCAATGATTAACATGCATAACTAGATTGACCTAGGAACATCTTTTTTAACGAAACGTCTGTATTTTATAAGATAATGTAATTGAATAAGTGAAACTTAAAAATAAAATCTTTTATTATTAACATATTGTTAACAGACGGACATTTAACACAAACCTAACCTAAGATAAGATTATTAGAAGATGAAAACACATCTGTCCATTTAATGTATTTCATTTTTAAGCATATGTAAATTGCCATGTTTATATTTTTAGATTTATAACACAAAGCAAAGAAAAAAAATACAGCAAAAAAAAAACAAGCCATTGCATCCTAGCTTGAGACGATTTGTTACAGAAGGCCCCAATACTGACCTGCAACGTCACAACATGTGGGTAATTTAAACCAATAGTTCGTTGACGTGTCACAGGTCTGTAAGACGTGGCAACGAGCTATTGGTCTAAACTGCCCACATGTTGTGACGTTGCAGGTCAGTGTTCATGCCTTCTGTGACGGTTGGTCTGGCCTTGACTCTCTATGAGGGCGCGCATTGCAGTTTGAGAGAGGCATGTTATTGCAATTAGCTAGCTGATGGACTTTTAGGACTGTGTATTGGGTTGATCGCAGCACAAAGAAAACATCTCTTGGAAAACCTGTCTATATTTGGAGCTCATATTGTAATAAATAAAAATGTTCACATTGGCGTTGAGCGCACCAAACACGTACGCAAACGACCAGACGGCAAAAAATAAATTGACTTGCTTTCCAGAGACAGAAAAATCTGGCACAAAAGTCGAGGCGATGGATACGATGACGGTAGGCGTGCACAATACGATCAGAAAGATGGCTAAGAGGGAGACAAGCTTGGATGTCTTTTTGTCTCGCTTGGAAAGAGCTTGTTGCTGGTTCTTCATGAGGGTGATTCGTCTCCACTTCGTCTGCTGCTCCATCTGAAGTACCAGCAGCAATGTGAAGATGATTAGTACAGACAGTGATACTACGTAAAGCACCGCGTGCATTGCAAACGCTATACCTTCGTTTTCAGTACTGCTACTCAAAAAAGCCAATCCGAGTAATGTTCGATTTTTGCTTGGGTAGAATCTGTAGTCAAAGTAGATAGAGATACATCCAGGTATGACGACAACACCATTTATCAGAAAGATGAACAACAAAACGAGGACAGATCTTACAGGTGTGATGATTCTTTTGATACTTAGGGGCTTTAAGATGGAAAAACATCTTTGAACTGTCATAAAGGCTATGATGAATATGGTCACTCTTTCAAGACTTCCACTGATCCAACCGTTGGTCAAATATTGAATGTCCTGGAAAATGAATGGGGCGTCTAGCGTCTCTATTTCAGGATTTGAGCACACAGTCATCCAGAGGTAGTTGATGGTCCGGAGTAGGTCGACACAAGCCAGAACAAAGAAATTGATATTTATGGACACGTGAAGACCTTGTTTCAGAAATACACACATATTGATGACGTTGGACGCAACTCCAGTCATCCCAAGAACTGTGTTTATAGCGACTCTGTTGACTGTGACTATAATCAAAGACTGGAAGTAGCTGATCAGTTCGGGCTGACCACTAGTGACCTGTCCAGCCGAACACGTTCTTGATGATAAATCAACAGTTACATTAGTACCGCAGTTGCTGGAAAAATTTTCCATTGGAAATAATTTTCCTGAAAACGTTGATTAAGTGTCGTATTGAAGTAGTGAAAAAGTTAAAGTATTGTTTTATTTCTTAGAAATATTTTAGTTATACAAAAAGTTTTATTTCAATTGAATTTTTATTTCATTCTTAATCCCTATATAACTAGGAGTACAAATAAACATACATTAACTGAACGAATGAACGTGAAAGAAAGAATCTCTTTCAATCATCTGTTTATGTTTGTAATTACAACCTGAGACCAAGTAGAACCTAGACCTACTGTTATACACTTGTTCATTAATTAACAATCGAAAGAAATAAACTCTTTTAAAAAAAACTGCAGTCTTTTAAATGATAGCCACAAGAGAAATAACCCTCGCTTTCATCTTGAAGTTTTGATTGTTACAATTAAATGCCATAATGCTAATGTATTATGTCTGAAGTGACAGTTCATTGTTTCAGGTTGATGACAGACTTTAAAACTAAAGGCCGACAACGTTTAACTACGTCTTAAAGGGTAGAATCAAAGATCAGGTTATTACTGACACAGCGTCTGTTATTTCAGATAATAGTAGGGTGCGTCTATATTTGACTATAATCTTCAAATACATAAACAAAATTTAATAAAATACTCTGAAAGACACAAAGATAAAGGCACATTCCTCGTCCCATATGCTAGGACAAATTTGTACAAATACTCCTTCTTCCCTAGTGCTATTAGAGCATGGAATGGGTTGCCTGAGCTAGCCAGAAAAACCAGTGACTTGGCAGAATTTAAGTCATTGGTTAATATGCATGACTAAATGCATGACGCATAGGACGTAATCATCATCTTTTTTGAAGTAACGTCTGTATTATATGAGATAAGATAAGATTGACTAAACAACAGTTTACAATGTTTCTCTTGTTTGATCGCGTCTAATAAGAGTCTATAAAAAAGGCTAAATAAAAATTCTTATATGAGGAAAAAAAAAAGTATCGACATTTTGGTCTTTTAATTTGTCATTCAATTTTCTTGACAAAAAGTTGAATTCATAATTAAATGTTGGTATGTGACATTTGTTTTCTTTGAAATGTTTAAATAGTTTTTTTCTTCCTCAAAAAATAAAATAAATAGTACTGGCAGTGCCTTTGATTCAGAAGACTAGAGAAGACAACTGTGTTTCTCATGGCTAAACAAAAGTAGGACATAAATCAGAGTCCATCTCATTTTATTTTGCTCGTATGACTGGTACCAAACAAAAGGATCACGATTTTCTACTGGTCAAGAGAACACCATGAAGAAGAACACCATGAGAAGAACAGCATGAGAAGAACAGCATGAGAAGAACACCATGAGAAGAACAGCATGAGAAGAACAGCATGAGAAGAACACCATGAGAAGAACACCATGAGAAAAACACCATGAGAAGAACACTCATGAACACCATGAGAAGAACACCATGAGAAGAACACTCATGAACACCATGAGAAGAACACCATGAGAAGAACACCATGAGAAGAACACCATGAGAAAAACACCATGAGAAGAACACCATGAGAAGAACACCATGAGAAGAACACCATGAGAAGAACACTCATGAACACCATGAGAAGAACACCATGAGAAGAACACCATGAGAAGAACACCATGAGAAGAACACCATGAGAAGAACACCATGAGAAGAACACCATGAGAAGAACACCATGAGAAGAACACCATGAGAAGAACACCATGAGAAGAATACCATGAGAAGCAAAGCAGACGAACGTAGACCCAAGGACAAGAAATTTGAGTGGGCTGAGAATTGGGCCGAATTTCCCTACATGGAGACGAGGAAGAATTTAGAAACAAGCTGTACTGTCCACTAGCGGTCAGACCTAACTTAGCAAATAACTAGAAATACATTAAAAGTTTGAAAATATACATATCTTTCAATATAGCAATCCGGATCCTGCAACCAGGGCTTTATGTTCCTTACGATCAGACTAGCGTAGAGCCACGTGAAACAGTTATCTCTGTTCCTTACTATCAGAGACTAGAAACAGTAGAGTCACCAGGATCTCTGTTCCTTACTATCAGAGACTAGAAACAGTAAAGTCACCAGGGATCTCTGTTCCTTACAATCAGAGACTAGAAACAGTAGAGTCACCAGGGATCTCTGTTCCTTACGATCAGAGACTAGAAACAGTAGAGTCACCAGGGATCTCTGTTCCTTACGATCAGAGACTAGAAACAGTAGAGTCACCAGGGATCTCTATTCCTTAAGATAAGAAACTAGTCACAGCACAGTCAGGTGAACCACGGATCTTGTTCATTATGATCAGAAACTACCGACAGCAGAGTCACGTGAACCAGGGATCTCTGTTGCTTACGTTCAGAGACTAGGGACAGCAGAGTCACGTTAATCAGGGATCTCTGTTCCTTACGATCAGAAACTAGCGACAGCATAGTCACGTGAACCAGGAATCTCGGTTCCTTGCGATCAGAGACTAGCCACAGCAGAGTCACGTGAACACGAGTCTTTCGTTCAATAAACTTTTTGTTTTATAGGTGATTCTTTTCTACATAATACTTAATCATCGCTCTGGGGGGGGATAACCTTTTGTCAAGGACACATCCATATTTTCCATCTCTGCTTTGGTCGTTCATAAAATGTAGACCTTCTTCAGATGTTTGTTTTACATGTCAGAGAATGTTCCTTCAGATTTAACGATTATTACATCATAGCGCAAGCCTCCCGCAGTACGATGGGGGTTGGAGCTGGCAGGGTTAGAATACTGACCATAGAGACCATTGATAGTCCAGAACGCATACCACATGACCAGGCAGCCATCAGATTGACCCTGCAGTAAGTAATAAATGTCATTTTGTTATAGCACAGCATCAGGGTCAAGGTCTACTTAAGCCGCTAGTCTGCGTTGTTCTGTCTGCTTGTAACGCACTTCCTGGCTGCTAGATCTGACAACTGTGACCTGACAATACACAAATCAAAGGCACGCTACTCTTTCGCTGTTATTATTATTAAAAATGTTAACAATGATGACAAATATGAAATATTACTCAAGAAATTAATAGACAATGTTAAACCTTGTAACAGTTAAGTGTTTAGCAAAATCCTTTATAAATCTTTGTTAAAAATTGACTTCTTAAAATCCTTTTTAATTTATGTTATGCTGACTGTACCCTAACACATTTTAATCATAACAGATTATATGGGGAGAAATTAGACATGATATTATTTTGGTTGCGACATCCTAGACAGGGATGAATTTGTAATTTAAGGATTCCTAAGATGCCCTTCAGTCCAAACAACTTCAATGGGCACCCTGGCGGCTGGTCGTTGTGATGACTGGATATAAACCTCGATATAAGCAACAGCATCTGCCTGACTTACACATAGCAGGTCTGAAAGGGGCGTCCTGAAAGGGGCGTCTACCTTCAGTGGCATGCAAAGTTATATTTTCTAAAATTAGTTTTCCTAAAATGTTTAAAAAAACTCCTTACCCTCCTTCCCTTGAGGACTTTAATTTCTCTACACAGAAAAGGACGTGATCTAAAGTTGAATCCGTTTGGCCAGGTGTCAACTCCGTGATAGGACCTTTAAAAGGAAATGGTTTCTGTTTGCCTTTCTATTTGGAATATAGATTCTACCCGTACAATGTTAGGACTTGCTATAAGAAGCAACAGCGAAGAAACCCAGGGGGATGGTGTTTACAAATCAATGAAGCTCTTTTTGACAGCTCTCTCTTAACAGTCGTCATATTTACAGCACTGCTTATAGTCCAAATCAACCAACAGTCCAGGTGGAGACAAAATACGATGTCCAAAAACCAGCACCAGGCAATTTCCAAGAAAGACAAGAAGTTGTCAAAACTTGTCTCCCTTCTGGCGTTTTTTTCAAAATCTGTTTCTCTTTCCCACTGTGCTACTTTTCAGTTTTCACAGCTATCAGGCCAGATTTTAGCGTCTCGGGGAAGCAGGTTAATTTATTTCATGCGATCTGGTCATTTCTGTTTTTGTTTGGTGTTTGTGGCGCGAATGTGAACATGTTTAGTTACTATAAGATGAGTTCTAAATATAGGAAGATTGTTCAGAGTATGTTTTCTTAAGGTCGAAGAGTTAATTAAATACAAATTTGTAGACAAGTGTGGCCTAATTGATTTCAGAAATTTATTTTCTCAAGGTTCATTGTGTTTCTTTCATTTTGTCTTTAACTTTTGCGCTAAACATGTTTGTTAAATGTTTTACATGTTTCGGATGTTCCGAAGAGTTGAAGATAACTTACTTCCTAATCCAAACCTCCCGCAGGACGACAAGAGATGGGAGCGTGCAGGGTTTGAACCCGGAAGATTCTGTTTCATTGGCTAGACTAAACTAATAGACTAAAGAAGCTTTGTAAACAGAAGGAAAACCTATATAGAAAATTTAAAGAAACCAAGGCAGAAAGAGTTTACAAAAAGTATATAAAAATTAAACACCTAACCCAAAAAGTAAGCAGACAGCTGCAGAGTGAATACATAAACAATGTAATATCTAAAGATAACAACAAAAACCTATGGTCATACATTAAGTCTAAGAAAATGGAAACAACAGGCATAGCGCCATTAAAAGATGAACATAACATAATACATAATGATAATGAAACTAAAGCAAACATCCTAAACAAATACTTTGCATCAGCATTCTTAGCCCCAGGAGACAAAGACATATTTCTTAATTTGAACCAAGTAGACAACATAGAAGATTTAGTAGTACAAGAAAATGGAATTAAAAAACTATTAGCCAACACCAAACCAAATAAAGCGTCTGGACCTGATGGTATTCCAGCTAGATTACTCAAAGAACTAAGCAATGAGCTAGCCCCAGTGTTCAAAATACTCTTTCAGGCATCGCTTAACCAGGGCAGAGTACCAAAGGACTGGAAAGAAGCTAATGTCACCCCCCTATTTAAAAAAGGAGAAAAATCTGACCCAGGAAACTACAGACCAGTATCACTTACCAGCATCACATGTAAAATACTAGAACACATAATATGTAGCAATATCATAAACCACTTAGACAAACATAATGTCCTCACCCCATACCAACATGGCTTTAGGAAATATAGATCATGTGAAACACAACTAATAGGACTAATTGATGATTTTTCAAAAGGTTTAGATAATAGTGAACAAATAGATGCTATCTTACTAGATTTTTCCAAGGCTTTTGACAAAGTTCACCACCATAGTTTGCTTAAAAAATTAAAATATTTCGGCATTAATGGTCCACTGCATCAGTGGATTAAAGATTTTCTGATAGGGAGAGAACAAACTGTAATAATAAATGGCTCTAAATCAACACCAATAACAGTAAACTCAGGTGTACAAAAATCCAACAAAGCATTAGGGTTTATTAAAAGAAATTTCTATAAATCAAATAAGAACATAAAACTAAAATTTTATTTAACCTTGGTTAGGCCAATAATAGAATATGCATCCACCGTGTGGGACCCCTCAACTCAAGAAAACATTAAGAAACTGGAACAAACACAAAATAGAGCAGTGAGATTCATAACAAACGAATATTCTGATTTGACTAGGGTAACACCATTAGTAAAATCACTAAATTTAGAAAGCCTTCAGGACAGAAGACTCAAAAGTAAATTAGCAATTATACATAAAACACTGAACCATAATCTTCAAATACAAAAACAAAATTTAATAAAATACTCTGAAAGACACAAAAATAAAGGCATATTCCTCGTCCCATATGCTAGGACAAATTTGTACAAATACTCCTTCTTCCCTAGTGCTATTAGAGCATGGAATGGGTTGCCAGAGCTAGCCAGAAAAACCAGTGACTTGGCAGAATTTAAGTCATTGGTTAATATGCATGCATGACGCGTAGGACGTAATCATCTTCTTTTTTGAAGTAACGTCTGTATTATATAAGATAAGAAGACTAAAAAATCTAATAGAAAAAAAAATACTTTCAAAAGAAACAAATAAGGCTTATATGAAGTGTATTAGTATCAATTAGACTAGATCAGTCATGTAATTACGTTTGCCATAGATCTGTTGCAATCACAAGAGACAATCAAACATAGGAACAATATATTAAAATCAAAGACCACAAAATGGAAAATGTCAAAACTGAAAAATATCTGGGAAGCACAAATGATTTTAAAAATGACCTACTAACAGAAAGGAAAGAATAGCAAGAGGCAACAGAGCATTTTATAGCACCCATCATTTACTTAAGAGCAAAACAATATCAAGGAAAACCAAGAAAATAATATACAAAACTATAATAAGACCAGCAGCAATGTATGGAAGTGAGTCCTGGACACTGACAAACACAACCGAAAATATACTTAATACTTGGGAGGGAAAAATTCTTAAATCTACGGTGCCATACAGGATGAAACAGACTGGAGGACAGGCACTAACCATGATATATCAATCATTATTTTTTTGGTTTTATTATAGCTTTTATATAGCGCTACTTTCATGCTTATAGCATGCTCAGAGCGCTTTGGTCCAATCTCAGTGGAGGGGAGACGGTTTCTAGGACTTCCGTGCTGCCTTTAGGCGCTCAGTAAACACAACTCTGCCGGAGTCGGGTGTCGAACCTCAAGCCCCCTTCTAGGTAGCCAAGCCAAGTTCAAGCGCACTTGGCCTCTCGACCACGCTTCCCACAATTGTATCCCACCTATAGTGACTGGAATAAAAAAAAAAAAAGAACAGACTACGGGAAGGTCAACTTCAAAGAATATCAGAGAACAGAGGAGCGAAAATTGTATACAGGCAAATATCAAGAGGCATGCAACCCAAAGGCAGACCCCGAATGCGATGGATTGATGATCTGCTACAGCTTTTGGTTAGGGCATGGAGACTAAAGGCCCAGGAGAGATCTATATGGAGGGATGTGTTGAAGCAGGACAGAGGGCTGTAACGCCACTGGGATGAATGGATGGATAGATAGATCTGTTGCATCTAGACCAACAACAATAATAACTTAGAATAATTTGTACCAATTGCTTAGGGTTTAGCGCTATTTCACGCTTTTAGCTTTCTAATTACACTATGATCCTATCACTTTCTAAATACACTATGATCCTATCACTTTCTAAATACACTAAGATCCTATCACTTTCTAAATACACTATGATCCTATCACTTTCTAAATACACTATGATCCTATCACTTTCTAAATACACTATGATCCTATCACTTTCTAAATACACTATGATCCTATCACTTTCTAAATACACTATGATCCTATCACTTTCTAAATACACTATGATCCTATCACTTTCTAATTACACTATGATCCTATCACTTTCTAAATACACTATGATCCTATCACTTTCTAAATACACTATGATCCTATCACTTTCTAAATACACTATGATCCTATCACTTTCTAATTACACTATGATCCTATCACTTTCTAAATACACTATGATCCTATCACTTTCTCAATACACTATGATCCTATCACTTTCTAATTACACTATGATCCTATCACTTTCTAAATACACTATGATCCTATCACTTTCTCAATACACTATGATCCTATCACTTTCTAAATACACTATGATCCTATCACTTTCTAAATACACTATGATCCTATCACTTTCTAAATACACTATGATCCTATCACTTTCTAAATACACTATGATCCTATCACTTTCTAAATACACTATGATCCTATCACTTTCTAAATACACTATGATCCTATCACTTTCTAATTACACTATGATCCTATCACTTTCTAAATACACTATGATCCTATCACTTTCTCAATACACTATGATCCTATCACTTTCTAAATACACTATGATCCTATCACTTTCTAATTACACTATGATCCTATCACTTTCTAAATACACTATGATCCTATCACTTTCTCAATACACTATGATCCTATCACTTTCTAAATACACTATGATCCTATCACTTTCTAAATACACTATGATCCTATCACTTTCTCAATACACTATGATCCTATCACTTTCTTAATACACTATGATCCTATCACTTTCTAAATACACTATGATCCTATCACTTTCTAAATACACTATGATCCTATCACTTTCTAAATACACTATGATCCTATCACTTTCTAAATACACTATGATCCTATCACTTTCTAAATACACTATGATCCTATCACTTAGCTGAACCAGTTGGGGAAATGAGAGGGAGAATGAAAAAAAAATATCTGGGTGAATGTTACCTTAATCCATTTTTTAAAGCATTTTTTTTTTTAAAGTGGAGCGACCTGAACTAGAAAGACTCAAGCCTCCACAAGCCGACATTCTATTCACTTCGCTAATGAGGTGTGTATGAAACTAGAAGATTGTATAGTTATTTATTGTTTTGTTTCAAACTTACTTTCAATGGATTAATTCAGTATATAGCACCACTTCAGTCATGTACATTTTCTCTCCCTTGTAAAAAAACAGGGTTAATTAACTTATGGTAATTATTGGTAATTAAGTCATTTCTTCCGCCCACAAATAATATGCCTACAGTATAGGTCATCCTTTATCAAGACATTATATCCATCATTCGATAGTGTCATTTATAACCTCTGTTCCAGTTAGTAAGCTAACCTGTGTTAGGAAATGCCATTTAAAATGTTGACATCTACTGTAAAACTGAGCTCGACAGACAACGGTTTTGTCAAATGATAAAATATATATAGGTCACAGCTGGGTCTGCTAAGCCTATTGCCCCTTTTCAGACCATGCGATCTATAAGGCTGATGAAGTAAAAGTCACCTGCTTCTGTGCCCAACGGTTAACAAAGGTGTCATGTGGCCAACACATTGACCAACCCCCTATACGTTTCCCAAACTAATGTCAGGTAACTATTATAGCTGTGTTGACTCAGAGGCGCCCTTCCTCAGCAATTGGACCCCACGATGACCCAATATTCTTTCCCACGATTCGAACACGGGACCTCCGCTTTACCACTTAGATACCGCGCTTCCGACACCTTCAGGAGCCTGCTACGAATCTTGACCAGATGTTAAATCCCATAGAAATATGTGTAGAGGTGTAAACGTAGGGAGATCTGCCTGATCTGGACAGACAGTGCGAAGTTTCTCTTAGAAATTAGAAATAGGACTGATTATATGAACTTCAGCATTTCATAATGAGAACAAAGACTCGACATGTTGAAAACGTTCATTCAAGGTACTAGTCCAACATTCGTGCAGGACGTCACTGTCACGAGTCGAGTCTGTGACCTATTTCGACCAGTTTCTAGAAGCTCGAGTTCAAACCAGTGCAAGTGTCCAGCGTAAAGAAGTTAATTTTAGATATCCAATCGAAGAAAGAGGTTAAGGGAAAAAAATAGCACACGTCAGCTTCTAGAAGGTCAAAGTTACTAAAATAATTATCGGAAAAGGTTCCAGGATTCTGGAACGTCCTCGCATAGTAGTAGTTCTTGTAGAGCGTTGGTTCTCACTCAGTCCTCGATTAGTAATACGTTTCTTGATATTAGCGGGTCCATTAGTTAAAGTTTTATTAGTTGAAGTTGAAGTTATACTAAGTGAAGTTTCATGTATCATTTAAGTTTTATTTATGAAGTATCAAGTCAAGTTGTTATTGAATTAAGAAGTTAATTTGATGTGAAAGTTGAAGAAGTTATTAAAGAAGTTTGAAGAAAATACAGAGAGATGTTTCTTTCTTCATTTCATTGAATTGTCAAGTGCACGAAGAAAGTTCAAAACTGAAAATCAATAAGAAAACAAAACAAATCGATTGACTAAAATGGTGGCGAACGTATTTCTGCGTTGTTTTCTATGTTCCATTTCTGTATCTTCATTTTGTTAACATTTTGTACACCTGTGAATTTAATTCTAATTTAAAAGTGTACACAGATTGACTTCTAAGGGCTGGTAATATACTCTACTCACTAGAATTATATAAAGGCCAAATATTGTTCTAAATATTTACATTAGCTTATCACAAAGCGCCTATATTGCTACTATTTTATAGTGGTCCTTGCAAGGGGTTGGCAGATTAGCAAAACCCCAGTACAGTCACTAACAGAAAGAATTAAAAGTAGAGGTGTTGAGAAAACTGGCACTCACTCAAACACTCTCTAGTTCAAACAAAAAATAAACTTGCTTAATGCTGTCAACATGTTCTGGTCCAGCAAAAGGGACAGGTAATATAAGGTTTAGTTCAGATTTCAAAATGGTCGCTAATGAGAAAAGAAAATACAACTCGCTTTTACACTCCGTTAACCACTTGTGCTGGCCACGTGATATCCTGCTCGTTAACCGTTGGCCAAATAAACAGATGATCTTAGTGAGCTAACATCAGGACCGGGCTTACGAATTGCGGTGAAATAGATCCTTAGAGGACCCCTCTTCTAATATTTCTTTTTTTACAATAACTACTACTACTAATAATTAGATCATTATACCAACATTCGTTATACAACATGCATAGGAAGCAACTCAAACACAATAGGGCTAATTAAAGTCACGTCAATCGTACGATACACTAAATATGTTAACCCTTTAAGTCTTACAACTTTTAAAGCCTGTGATAAGAGCCATGACTGATAGTATAAATTAAAAACTTGAAGTGGTCGGGCCCAAGCTAACGTTTTTTAGTAAGTGACATTTATAGTGTTGAAATATACTTTTAAACATGGTGCTTTGTCAAGCTGAAATGTGTCAAAATATACAGGTCAGAGCTGGGTCTGTTTTGACACCTAATGACTGTAAAATGTATTTAATGTTATGTGATATGCTTTGGTTATATGGGCCTTGTGTTTTACGTCACTGCTGGTCCCCAAAATTTTCGTTTTTTAAACCTGAACATACTACAAGCATCAGTTTCCGTTCAAAATAGCCTTGTGATGAATGTTTCAACTTGTAAACATACAAACTTATTTGTGTCAATTTATATATGCGCATAATTCAAATTGAAATAGCAATGAAATAAAACCATTCAATGTTTACTTTAAGTTTTCAAATATCAATTTCAATAACAATTTTTAACATCCAACAAGCAATATAATATATTTAAAGCTGCCTTATTCGTTCAAACGAAAAAAAAAAGAACAATTTGAAAAAATATTAAATATAATAAAATATTACTACCAAAAAACAAGAAACATTTAATAAACCATTAAAAACATAGATCTAAGTTGAACCATTTAGTAAAGCCTTCAAATACAATATAAAATGTTACATATTAACTACTTACACACAAAGTATTGCAACATAATACACACATTTCTCAAAGCAATCATTATCATTAAACTTGGCTACAGTGACCTATTGAGAGGCTTCGATCTACTATTTTGAAAGCCCTTGATAAAATCCATGAAATCGACTGCAAATTAAACAAGAAATAAACATTTGACTAACATAAGAAAATCAAAGCACAATTTCAACTAAATGCATTGGAAACAATATCTATCGTCATTTAGAATTACCAGTCCAACCGAGACCAGTCGTCATAGAGGGCCTCAACATTGACTTAACATGCAGCCTCGCACCTAGTCGCAACAGGTCACAGGTCTGTACATAGTGGCTACGGGTTATTGGTCTCCGCTGCTCAATGCTTGTGACGTCTAAGGTCAGTGTTCAGGCCTTCTGTGACGAGTGGTATCGGTCTAGCACACACAAACAGACTAGCTAGTACAAGTTGGATGTATGTTGTTTTATGTATAAGACTCAATCTAAGATGTATTCTGTTTATTGCAGAAGAAAGTAAACATGTTTTTGAAAACTTGTCTATATTTGGAACTCCTAGTATAATATATAAAAATATTCAAATTAACATTAATCGCACCAAAGACATGCGCAAACGACCAGACGGCAAAAAATAAATTAACTTGCTTTCCAGAGACAGAAAAATCTGGCACTAAAGTTGAGGCGATAGAGAAGACGATCTTGGGTGTGCAGAGTACGAGCAGAAAGATTGCTAAAAGGAAGACAAGCTTGGAGATCTTCTTGTCTTTCTTGGAAATAACTGGGTGCTGGTTCTTGAGCAGAGTGATACGTCTCCACTTTGACTGCTGCTCCATCTGAAGTACCAGCAGTAAGGTGAAGATAATTAGTACAGATAATGATATGACATAGAGCACCGCTTGCATTGCAAACGCTATACCTTCGTTTTCAAAACTGCTACGCAAAAAAGCCAATCCCAGTAATGTTCGATTTTTGCTTGGGTAGAATCTATAGTCAAAGTAGATAGAGATACATCCAGGTATGACGACAACACCATTTATCAGAAAGATGAACAACAAAACGATGACAGATCTTACAGGTGTGATCATTCTTTTGAAAGTGAGGGGCCTTAAGATAGAAAAACATCTTTGAACTGTCATAAAGGCTATGATGAATATGGTCACTCTTTCAAGACTTCCACTGATCCAACCGTTGGTCAAATATTGAATGTCCTGGAAAAGAAATGAAGAGTTTAGCGTCTCTATTTCAGGATTTGAGCACACAGTCATCCAGAGGTAGTTGATGGTCCGCAGTAGGTCGACACAAGCCAGAACAAAGAAATTGATATTTATGGACACGTGAAGACCTTGTTTCAGAAATACACACATATTGATGACGTTCGTCGCGACTCCAGTCATCCCAAGGACTGTGTTTATAGCGACTCTGTTGACTGTGTCAATAATCAGAGACTGGATCAGTTCAGGCTGACCACTAGTGGACAGTACAGCTGGACACGTTGTAAAAGACGCATTGACATTCAAGTCACTACTACACTTGCTCGTCAAGATTTCCATTTGATATTGTTTTTAAAAAAAAAAGTGTTAAAGTTGATATATAAATGCACAAACAAATGTGAGGTATTGTTAATAAGTATACCAGTTAGAGCTAACATATGTTGTGGAATGTTATATCCTTTTTCTGTAACAAATTACAGCTTATTTCTCTTTTCATTCCAATATTACCGTTTGCTCACTATTGTTAAGAACAAAGAGTCAGAGAGAAAAAAAAAATGAATTTATTTTTTTTTAACTTTTAAAAAATATTCATATTTCTTTAAGCCATTTATAATAATAAAAAAAAAATAATAAACATTGAGGTATACAGAACAGAAGCACAAGGGAGGCAACCCGTAGGTATATATAACTACGCTGTACTTATGTCAAGTATAAATGCTTTATGATTTCACATTCTGTAATGAAATACCGTTTTATGTTTGACGATGTATGAAGTTTTCTTTTCTGAACAAGATTAAAAGTGACACAGAGTATCGTTTCAAGTTGACGACAGATGATAAACTGCAATGTAAGGCAGTAAATTATGTATTCAGTATCGTCTGCTGTTGCAGCAGTGTAGCTAATAACAGGGTGAGTCCTTTCTATTTAAAAGACTACAACGGCAATCCTTTCTTTTCTTTTTTTTTCTCAGCGCGTGTAATACCAATCAGTTTAAAGGTCACAAATAAAATTGTGTACATGGAAAGTTAAAAATATTGATACTTTCGACCAGTCGCCAAATAGTTATGTTACAATGACAGATTATTAACGCCCTTGCTACAAATGAATTTTATTTTATATAATATACATTTGTCTCATAATTTCTTACTTCATAACCCGGATATGCATCTTGGTGTCTGATGTTACTATGCGTGCAACCAAGGCTCTCTACTGCTTCCAATCAGGGGTGAGCCACAGTAGACTAACAGAAGCAGAAGTGGCTCGTTCTGAGATCTATTGTCTCCTGGCAACCAAGCTCGTTGACCGTCGGGCATAAAGGCAGAAGATCTTAACATCATCTGCCCTATAGATCACATGGTGTGAAAGGGGTGCTTCACCTTTTTACTTAACTCTTTCTCTCCGTAATTATTTACCACATCCTGGTGAAATCAACGCTGGTATCGTTAGTTAGGAGAGAAAGAGTTAAGTCCCCACTGCCTGCGCCGTCATCAACGTTCTGGGGTGGGGGGGGGATAACATTTGCCAGGGACGCGGGGTGGGGGGGATAACATTTGCCAGGGACACGGGGTGGGGGGGATAACATTTGCCAGGGACACGGGGTGGGGGGGGATAACATTTGCCAGGGACACGGGGTGGGGGGGGGGATAACATTTGCCAGGGACACGGGGTGGGGGGGGATAACATTTGCCAGGGACACGGGGTGGGGGGGGGGATAACATTTGCCAGGGACACTTATCGATGTGTATTTGTACTTCTGCTATGGCTATAATGCTTTTACATGTTCGATCAGATTGCCTGGTAAACTATGTTGCAACTACTTTTGGCTTTGTGTGTTTTAGTCAGATTATACTTTCACTTACAATAACAGACAAGACAAACAGGCTTAACGCATCCACATCCAGACTATATAGAACTGTTGAACAGTCAAGGTTATTGAGAAATTGTATATAGTTCATGATCATTGACACTATTCATTGTAATATGTTCAGAAATTGTGCAAACTTGACGATCATTAGGTTGACTATTGTCTTTTATTGTAGACACAATCGAAGTCCTTGATATTTGGGATTCTTTCGAAAGGAACTGTCTTTAGTTTCTATGGAAGCTCGAAGTTTTCAAGAAACATTAATGTTTTTGACAAATGTAAAAAGCGTATGTGCATATAATAAGTTACATTATAATTATTGCAAACTAACACATTCTTTTTTTTTCTAAATATAAATTTTAACTGTTTGTATTAAAACGACTTTTTTACTCTGCGCATAGGCTCCTGCATTTAATGCAAACAGTACTAATACATAAATGGTAATTGTACATGCACTGTCTTTTAAAAATGATCTTTAATACAAATGTTGCTTATTTTTTCAATTTAATTTTCGGAAATAGTTAAAAAAAATTGTATACTCTTTAACTAGCTGATACCAGTACTACGCTACGGTTTAAATATTAGATATGTATGTTTATTTTGTGGACCTGGCTTATCTGATGTTATTCAATAAATATTTAAATGATCGTTTTCTAATGGGCTATCACTTGCAGTGAAACGATTAGAGAGGTTTCCCTTTAGCTAAATATCTAAATTTTATTCACCAGTGGTTAGGTTGCACTGCAAGTGCATAATATTGTTACAATTCTCTCTCTCTCTCTCTCCCCTAATCGGTAAACACTGTTGAACATAGCACATAGTTCCAAAACGTCTGGTCCTTTAAGTAAATTAAAACAGTCAATACGACACAATTGGTAACACAATAAACTACTGGAAATTTTACACTGTACATCACCGTACTGCCGTACTAAACTCTACTGTCTCTTCCTGGACTCGTACGTTTCACTTGAGGTCTCCACCAGGACCGACTTCATAGCCGACTAACAGCCCCGGTCTCCTCGCTGTCTTGAACTGGCCTTACACTTCTGTCTCTTGTCCACCAAGGCTTCTGATCACATGACCGTAACACAGGTCCTATTCACGTGCAAAGTTCATACCAGTATCATCCCTCGTCCATCGATATAGCATCCTAAACTATCTTACTGGCCTGTGTCACAGGTGTCAGCTGATCATACACAGTTAACCCTAACGCGTCGCCAATAGGCTTACAACAATATCAAGCACTTATTAAATGATGTTTAAAATAATATTCTTATGCTTAAAAAAAAAAATGTATATTTTTGTATAGCACAACTTTCATGCTCCTAGCAAGCCTAAAATAAGTAATAAATCAATGAAAATAAATACAAAGGAAACATAATTCAACTTTAGTCGGGATTTCAGCTCATTTTCCTTTGATAGTGTATTGACTAAATAAGAAGAGGGGAATTTTGGACTAATCGGGGATTTCCTTACTGACGCGACGGTGCATTTAAAACTTTGAACTGAAATTGCTTAGAGACAGATATATGGCAGTGATTATGCGGTTCTTTCCTCTAAGATAAGATATATATTATAAATATTTTGCTAGTTTTAATGTTAAAATTATTAACAACACACACGGATGACTGAAATCAGGACACTACATCAGGACACTGGAACCAGGACACTGGAATCAGGACACTAGAACCAGAACACTGGAACCAGGACACTGGAACCAGAACACTGGAACCAGAACACTGGACTCAGAACACTGGAACCAGGACACTAGAACCAGAACACTGGAACCAGGACACTAGAACCAGAACACTGGAACCAGAACACTGGAACCAGGACACTGGAACCAGGACATTGGAACCAGAACACTGGAACCAGGACACTGGAACTAGAACACTGGAACCAGGACACTGGAACCAGAACACTAGAACCAGAACACTGGAACCATGACACTAGAACCAGGACACTGGAACCAGGACACTGGAACCAGGACACTGGAACCAGTACACTGGAACCAGGACACTATAACCAGGAAACTGGAACCAGGACACTAGAATTAGAACACTGGAACCAGGACACTGGAACCAGAACACTGGAACCAGGACACTGTAACCAGAACACTAGAACCAGGACGCTGGAACCAGGACACTCGAACAAGAACATTTGAACCAGGACACTGATGCTGTCTAGTATTTTTGACTACACGTGAATAGCAAGATTACATGGCAGTGGCGTAATAGTTAATATTTAGTTTTTTAAAAATTAGGACATCCATTTCGGGGGACCCTCTCAATAGGACGGCCGGGGGGGGGGGACTTTTCAATTAGGATTCCCCCCATGCCAAACCCTAGCTACGCCTCTGTCTTAAAATTGAAAATTGGCTAAACATTATATGCTTTTAGCAGGTCTTGTTACAATTGATCCACATTTTTCTTGCAGTCATTAAGAAACTGAACGAAATAGACAGCAATACAAGACACTGTTCATGAACAGTTTACGCAGCCTGACAGCAATACAAGATACTGTTCATGAACAGTTTACGCAGCCTGACAGCAATACAAGATACTGTTCGTGTTCGCTCACTGGTAAGACTACTTGCAAATTTTAAATCATTCTTTCATATGTACCTTTACCTATCACTTAGCCTGTTTGAGCGTTGGGGCACCACACAAGATCTGTCAACGTCTCTCTCCTTTCCTCTCTGTCCTTTGCCTTGGATACCATTTCAGTCACTGACAGGCCTGTCCATCCTTTGATGCTGTCTTCCCATCCGTCTTCCTTTTTTTCTTCTTCCTGGTGCTGTTCCCTGAGGGAAGGTCTTGGCGAGTCCTGAGAACCTTGCAATGTGGCCATAGACTTTGAGTTTACGTTTTTTTTATTCAGCGGTTAGCAGGTCATCGTGGGGTCCAATTGTTGTAACAATCCTGTTCCAGATGCTGTCTTTGTAAGTGACATCTTTCTGTAGCATTTTAGTTCCAAAGTTAGGATCCTGTTTTCGAGATCTGCAGTCAGCTTCCAAGATTCGCAAGCATATATGCATGCAAATCTTAAAGCATTACAAGAAATTGATTTAGAAATTGTAAACCCACAATAACTTTATAAAGAGGATTTTTTAAAAAAATGGTGACATTATTTTGGTAAAATTTCTCTTTCAGACCATGCAATCTATAGGGTAAATTATGTTAATGTAATCTGCTTATTTGGCCAATGATTAACATAGCAGGGTATCATGTGGCCAGTATAACAACCAACCTCCTTTTCTTTCCCCAACTAAAGTAAGGTACCGATTAGAGTTGGGTGGACTTAGAGGTGCCATAAAAAATCCGAAATTCAAAATCTCAGTCTTAAAGTAGATTCGAACCCAAGCCCATATCTTCAGAAGCCAAGCGCTTAATCACTCAGCCACCCCCCCCCCCCATATATTATTTCGGTGCATTCTAAAGATACTTCTTTTGGTCATTCAGATCATTCAGGTTATCCAGATCATTCAGATCATTCAGGTCATCAAGGTCATTCAGGTCATTCAGATCATTTAGATCATTCAGGTCATCAAGATCATTCAGTTCATTTAGATCATTTAGATCATCCAGATCATTCAGATCATTCAAGTCGTTTAGATCATTCTGATCATTCAGGTCATTCAGATCATTAAGGTCATTTAAATCATACAGATCATTTAGATAATTCAGATAATTCTAATCATGCAGGTCATTCAGATCCACTTCATGCAACAAAAGTTACGATTTTTTAGACTGATTTAATATTATTTCCATATGCATCTATACTAAATCTAAATCTTTGATATTTAAGGGTTAAAGTGTATTAAATATGTTTGTTCATATAATTTAATTTCAGGATGGATTACTTTCTTCTTTACTCCCAAAGTTGTAACAAGTCTCTTGCTGTCAACGTGACCTCAAGTCTATGTCTAAAAATACAGTCAACAGATCCTGACACTGAAATCCTCGGTTACTTTGAATCTCTTATTTTAGTCCTCGTCAACAGGGTGGCTCTCACTTCTGTGCTAGCCATGACGGGAGCGACGTCCAACGTCCTCAATATGTGCGTGTTTCTGAAACAAGGTCTGCACGTCACGATAAACATTAACTTCTTCATGCTGTCCACCGTGGACCTGGTTAGGTCAGTCAACTATTTGTGGATGACCGTGTGTTTAAATCCAAGAGCTCAGACGTTGGATGTTCCTTTTGTATTCGATGACATTCAATATCTACTGAATGGCTGGATGAGTGCAAGTCTCTCTAGAGTGTCAATATTTATCACCGGCTTTACGACTGCCCACAGGTATATGTCTGTATTAAAACCTTGGACTGTTCAGAGAATTTTTACTCCCTTAAGAACTTCTGTCGTTCTATGTTTCATCTTTCTACTGAATAGCATTATAATTATACCGCTTTGTTTGTCTTTCTATTTAGAATACAGATTCTACCCGAATACAAATCGTACAATGTTAGGACTTGCTATAAGAAGCAATAGCGAAGAAACCCAGGGGATAGTGTTTACAATCCATGCAGCGCTCTACGGCATCTCTCTGTTGACTGTCGTTATATTTACAGTACTGCTTATAGTACAAATCAACCAACAGTCCAGGTGGAGACAAAATACGATGTCCAAGAACCAGCACCAAGCTATTTCTATAAAGGACAAAAAGATTTCAAAACTTGTTTCCCTTCTTGCGATACTTCAAAATGTATTTTTCTTTCCTACTGTGGTCTTTTCATTTTTCACAGCTATCAGGCCAGATTTTAGCGTCTCGGGGAAGCAGGTTAATTTATTTCATGCGATCTGGTCATTTCTGTTTCTGTTTGGTGTTTGTGGCGCAAATTTAAACATGTTTATCTACTATAAGATGAGTACTCAGTATAGGAAGATAGCCCGGAGTATGTTTTATTTTTGTCGAAGAATAAGATAAAAAGATTGGAGATTGTCCTGGTAGAGTGTCAGTGGAGAAGGATGAATGTGTGGTTTAAAGCTGACTACTTTAGAAGAAGAGCTGTTTATCTTAGACATAGGACAAATAATTAGACGTTAAGCTGCATGATAAGAACGAAGACTTGAGAGTTTCAGTCGTCCCTTCAGAAATAAAGAGCATTCCGGCCATTTTTCCATTTGATTCCGGCCTATTCCGTTTGATTCCGGCCTATTCTGTTTGATTCCGGCCTATTCCAAAATTTCAGCAAGGCGGCAGGAGATAGCATCGGGCAGTGTTCCATATTATAAGACCATCAATTGTTCAGTTTCACTTGTTTGTTTGTTTTGTTTGTTTGTTTGTTTTGTTTGTTTTTGTTTGTTTTGTTTGTTTGTTTTGTTTGTTTTGTTTGTTTGTTTTTTGTTGATTCTTGTACAGCAGTCACTGCTGCAACTGTGGAGCAGTCAAAAAGCTTGCAGCCTGCCTGCCCGGATATAGGTTTTAGTCTATACTTTTAAACGGACAGAGGTGCTGTGGCTGAGTGGTAAAGCGCTTGGCTTCAAAACAAGAGGTCCAGGGTTCGAATCCTGGTGACGACAGGGATCTTTACGGCACAGCTGAGTCCACACAGCTCTAATGGGTACCTACCACTAGTTGGGGAAAGTTAAAGACTGACGGTTCAGTGAGGTTCAGGTTGTTGACAGAACCGTACAAACCTCTAGGGAGTTAAGGGAGTTAAGGGAGTTAAAAAAAAAGTTCCAGACCGATTCGACAAATAAAAATCGAACATTTCAGTACTATTTATTTTCTGCATACTGAGCGTGGCTTGCGTAGTCTTCCTTAGTGAATAACAAGGCAACTTAATAACACTGCCCTAAGCACAAAGCACCACTTCAATGAATGGGCAAGACATTACATGAAACCGTAGTCAGGATAAAGCTGCTTCAATTTTTTAACTTACATTAGATGAGCTAGAAAGCGCTGTGATTCTACAGCTGAAGTAGCAGAGCATCGACAACATTTATAACCAATCTTGTCTGGTAGAAACTTGGGTAATTTTGAATCAAAGCTGGTGACACATTGCTAAAAAGAAAACAGTAAATCAAGTGCTCATTAAACATCGCATAGATTCCGAAAAGAAAAGAGCTATTCACAGAATGCGAAAGTCTAATTGGAAATGATATTGTTTGTGCAGCAAACAGTGCAGTTGGACTGATGAAGCTGCAGTTATTTAAGGGTTCGGTTTGTTGATGGTCATTGCATTCATTGTTTTTTTTCCCTGTCGTTTAGAGAGATTGTGTCAAACTTTACTGTCAGCGAATGTATTAAGTGTGGTCTACACATGAACTAGCTGCATCATAATGGCTAGCATCCAGGTGTTCAGGTCAGGATTTGTGGAAAAATATTCAAACGCAGCAAATGCCCACTGCCCATCTCACAGACTTAATCTTGTTGTCAATGACGTCTCGGAAGTACTTGCTGTTATTAGTGTCATCAATAAAATTATCAATTTCTTCCGTGACAGTCACAAGCATTGGAAACAAGTCTATGTCTTTAGTGTGAGACGCTGGACTCAGAAATACAAATCCATTCCTACTTTAATTTACAGCTTTCAGGTGTTCTTTGGCTGCTTGGCGGGTCTTAAAATAACGGATGCTAGTTTTTTCAAATTTGAATTATCGACATTGTGACAAGAGGAACAATAAGGGTAGCTAGTTTTTCAATAAGAGTTAGTCCCCCTTAATGCATTATTTAAGTCCATGTTAACTGTATACAATTGCCACTTTCTCTTTGAGCTGACCAGTGTACATTATTATGAACTAAATCTCAATAATGTTTATATTATGCCTTTGTTGTTGTGCTCTGACTGTATTACTCAAGAGGAGTGGGCCACTGTTATGGAAATTTGGTTTTCAATAACCAGCTCTGTAGAATTTATTTATTTGTTGTTAATAAGTTGGTTTATGTAAATATTATGTCTACTTAGTCTCTTATCCTTTCCTGTATGTATTATTTTTTCTATAAAGACCAGATCTGGGTCGTATAGTATGTAAAAGACAAACGTATGTTTTGATACGAGACAGTAGTGTGTCTCGTGGATGACGGCCCTTTGACTGTTAGGACCTGTATTATATTAATGTAAACCATCGTTTTGGTTTGGAGATGAGACACTATTGTGCCGCTGTGATGGAGGTTCTTTGATTATTTTGAACTGAACCTGTCCTACTATTTTGATTTTTTGTTCATAATTCGACTTTCTTTTGTTGGCCTTTATGTCCGTTTTCTGTTAATGATATTATTTCTTTTGTTTCTAAATAAAACTCTTTATTAATTGTAACTGACCTCTCATTGTTATGACTTGCACGTCTCAGTAAGTTATAGATCTAGAGGTTATAATTTATAGCCTAGGTAGTATAATGTGGGACTACGAAATACCACTGGACTAACTGCCAGTGCAGCAGAAGTCACTGGTCTTATGACCAAACCATAATACAAGGTCACAGACATATTTACAATCTGCATAAAAAAAGGGTGTCATTTTAAACATACAATACCATTTTTAGTTAGATGCTTGAAAATAATTTTATTTAATAAAATACACATGAAATTCTTCACTCTTAAATAGGAGGGGGTGTACGATTTTATTCTTAGCCACGCCTACGTCACTCCTCTCCAGATCTGACCAATCGCATCGCTTTGGCATCTTCAAAGTAGGTCACACATTGCTTAATATTTTCAGTGACTGCTAGGCCTAGTCCTAGTTTCACACCTGTTTTTTTTTTTTTTTTAAAGTCGATAGACGATTACTGTCTTGATCTAGATTCTAATTTGAACTGTAATGTGCATGACCTAGGTTCGAAACTTGAACTTTAAATGTGAAGCAAAAGTATAGCCTACGAGACACGTAATAGTGAATTTGAATGCTCCTTCTAGACCTTTACCTTTACTTATTTCTTAGTCTATTGGACCGTTGGGGCACCATGCAAGACTCGTCGACCGTCTTTCTCCATTCCTCTCTGTCTTTTGCCTTAGTTAGAACCTCTTTCAATGGCAGGTCCGTTCGTTCTTTTATGTTGTCCTCCCATCGCTTTCTCTGCCTGCCTCTTCTTCTTTTTCCTGGTACTGTTCCCTGAAGGAAGGTCTTTGCAAGCTCTTATAATATGGCCATAGATTTTAAGCTTGCGTTTTGTTTTTTACGATAGCTAGCAGGTCATCGTGGGGTCCGATCGCTGCAGTTACCCTGTCTCTAATCTCTTGGTTTGTGATGCGGTCTTTAAATGTGATACACAGGATCTCCCCTATACGCTTTCTGTTAAAATGTCATTTGTTCTGTGACCCTCATCTGTTTTCATCATCTTAACTCTTACTCTCCTAATTAACGACGCCAACGTTGATTTGACCCCAATTAAACTAAATTTATTTTTGGACTTTGCGAAGAAACAAGTCCTTTTTACGTTTAAAGTGCCTTTTAATCGTGGAACCTTCCAACAAAACATATATACACGGCAAACGTTATATACAGACACCCAACTCCACTCGCTGACTTCCTCTCTTCTTGTTTACAAATTCGTCACTTCCCCCAAGTCCCCTAACTCTCGATACCCAACACTTGACCATGTGTCACGGTTGACCACACAGTAAGCGTGTCACAACAGATTTATAAAATTTTAATTTGTGTTGTGTAAAAAAGAGCATGCTTTCTCCTACCATTCAATACCAAATTTAACATTGTCTGATGACAAACACACACAAAAAAAACATGAGAGTGAAATACAAGTGAGCAGAACGAATAATACAATCGAAATGAGGAAAATAATTACGGAGAGAAAGAGTTAAATCACCATTTTGCATTACGTATGTAGGCACGTAGGTCTGTAAAGTATACCAATTGTAGTGAGAACTAGAAGGAAGAATGGTCTAAATACGTTGCGTTCTTCCGTGTCAATAGCAGCTTCACTTTCTTCTGTCCCCGAATCTTTGTGACCTTAAGGGCACCACACATGATATGTTGTCTATTTGTAGACTACATTCCTCTTTGTTTTGGTATAGTCAATATAAGAGTATGTGTTGATTTCATATAAATAAACACTTGCGAAACTATCGGTTTTTTGTTGACCGACCAAGAGTGGTGGGAAGCGTGGTCGAGAGGCCAAGTGCGCTTGAACTTGGCTTGGCTTGGCTAATAAGAATAAGTAAAGGTTCGACACCCGGCTCAGGCAGAGTTGTGTTTACTGAGCGCCTAAAGGCAGCACGGAAAACCAACTCCTAGATTCCCCCCCCCCACACACACACACGTACTGGTCCACAAATGAGATTGGACCAAAAGCGCTCTGCTATAAGCATGAAAGTAGCGCTATATAAAAGCTATAATATATAAAAGCTATAATATATATATAATTTAAATGCGAAGCTATGTTTTTAAGCATTAATTAAAAGAGATCATACAAGGCTGAGTAGATCAATAGTATCTTCAAGATCTAATTATACTTTAAGCCATTGTTTTGAAGCGATAATATCAAGTCTACAATTACTTATAACAAAGGGACATTGTCATTAGTCAAAGTTAAAAGCCTGCATGCCCTGAATCTCATCGGGTACAGAAATACAGTCATCCTTGACATTGACAACGAAATGAATATAAATCTAAAAATAGATTTGAGGTTGTTGTTTTTTTTTCAAGTCACATATATGCATTGAGTTGGAACCAAGTAATTATAGTCAAATAAATAAGTGTTTTTAGAGCTTTAGACATTTCTTCAGTATCTTGGAGGTAGTTAGAAAAGAATAAAACTTGGTCCGTAAACCGTGTTATTAAATAAACTTAATGAAATACCTGGTTTTAACTACAGCTAGTCAACATCAAGAAAGACACCCCCCCGGCACGCCCCACACCCCAACAGAGTTGTGTTTTTGAAAGCACCACTTTCCGGTTAAAAGTCAATGCTATGACTGGCAAGGCTGTATCATTTGCGTAGCATTTCTGTACACTACTGTTCCTTTAAATATGACTAGATAGGCATTAAACTTCAACAAACTAAATACAAGTATTCATGTCTTTGAATAAAGACGATTTCCACAGCTGTTTTAGACTGACAGTGAAGACAATTCGAAGGTAACATTCTGAGCGTCAAAATCGGTGCAAAACAGTATCAATTGAAAGGAGAAAACATGCTATGTACACCAGCTTAACTCTTTCTCTCCTAACTGACGATACCAGCGTTGATTCCACCAGAATGTGGTAGCTAATTTACGGAGAGAAAGAGTTAATATAAACTTATTATTTTTATGTTGTTTTATGTTGTAATTTTTTTTTTTTATTGCTTCCGCCATGTATTTGATTAGCTCTATAGAGAGGCTTGCATTATTCAATGACTTAAGTCAGTGATTCCCAAACGTTTTTCTTAACGGAACATTTCGCAAATTCTGAGAATTTAGCGGGACACTGCTGATTTATTCTTTTTTTTTTTTGAGAGATAAATTCACTCGGTGGCCTACTTGATTAATTATTCCAGTTCGTAGAACACGTCTTCAGTTCTCGCGGAACACTAGGGTTCTGCACAACACAGTTTAGGAACCACTGGCTTAAAGCATCAGGAAAACAATACACATTCATGGTTGACTTTTAAAACTTAAAACAGTACTGAGTTACCCAATCATGAAGGGAAGGGTGTGGGGTGGTGGTTCAAAAAAATAATAGCTCTCTTCTATTTATGCGTGTGTTTTTGTATGCATATGTTTATCTAGGCATGTGTTTATGTGCCTGTGTGTTTATGTAACATGTATGTATGTATGTGTTTGTGTACTTTTTTTTGTTTACACTTTAGGTCTGGGCTTGACTTACGTCTGATTGTGTGTGAGGCTTAAACCGAAAAACATGAAAGACATAAAAGTACTTTTTAAAAAACAAAGCTCATATTAAGCGTACTTGTATTGATTAGTTTGGATCAGTCATGTAATTACGTTTGTAATAGATCTAGACTAATAATAAAAAGCATTTATGAAAATAAGGATAAAAAAAGGACCGACCTGAATTCGAACTTGTGAGTTAAATCTTTCTCAGGTTTCTCAAGCCAACGCGGTAACCACTCTGCTAGCAAAGAGTCTATTAACTTAGAAGATTATATAGTTATCCATTGTTTCAGGTTTGTGTTCCCTAAGCCTGGGATGACAGCCTAATATAAAGGGGACTAATTCAACTTATACCACCAAGTACTATTGCATTCCATTGCCTGAGATACCAAACAAAGAAATTTATTATCAATAGTTAATTAATTAATTTGTTTTATTTTGTTTTTAAATTGATTTATGTGTTGTCAGATAAAATAAATGACAGTGCCAAATGTCAGCTTGATCCGAGATTAGGTGTCGGAGAAATAACGTGTACAAACTTTTGGCCAGACAGACAGACAGACAGACAGACAGAGCGAGTAAATGAAATCACTTTACGTTCCTCTGATACTATTATATTATTCATATGTCAAGCACCGTCTCTACTGTTAGGCGCTCCCGCGGTGTCTAATGCAGATAAACCAAATGGGGGCATCACTTAACGTAACCCAACAACACTGGCGAAAGGCCGCACAATCAATATAAGCTAGTCGACGCTGATACTGAACAAGAAGTTTAATAGCAATGAAAGGAACCGTCGACTGTCAGCGAACTCTCTACGATCATAAGAAGCTTCCTATCTCTAAGGCGTCCTGGAAGTTGTCTGTTTACATCGGCTGATATTTCGTTCAGCCTAAAACCTACATACATATATTAAACATAAATTAATAACAGCTCCAGGGACCAAGTTTTTAACATAGAAAGTAGTGAACGGATGCTGTGAGGGTGGGGGAGGGGCTAGCTGAGGCTTGTGACCTTTGACCACTGGGGTGGTAATTTGCATACGGGGAAATGACTCTGGATCAGAAGAATGTTGTTTTTTTTGGACATTCCGATGGTCTAGAGGTTAGTTTCGCTTGGTGCGTTATCGCTAGGCGGTGGTGTCGAATCCGGAGTATGTATGCCTCGGTCGGCGCATGCCCTTATTTTCGTAGCATTTTAATTCACTACTTTCTCTCTTAAAAACTTGGTCCCTGGTGCTGTTATTCATTTATGTTTAGTATATGTATTTATCATTTGTTTCAGCACCTAGCTTCAACTCTATGTTCAGCCTAAAACCTAGTCTTGTTTTTACTAGTCACGTCATTGTCTCTAGGTCAAAACTTCCGCTGTTCCCGAAACAAATAATGAATTCCTAATCGTGTCATAACACTACATATAGTAGAAAAGTTTTATAGACGGGACTATCAATGACATGCCGCTATAATAATTTTTCTGTCAGCTAGTCAACCCTTGCAATCACATATTAGGAAATACAAGTCCTCAACGTTTGCTAAGATTCAAACTCGTGTTCCTCTGTTAGACACCTAAATGTTTATCATTTCACTCTAATCTAACTTTAAAAAAAAAGTATGCAAAAGGTTTGTTAAAATTAACAGTTAGTTCTATAACAATACTGTTTTCTTTTCAGTGAAAATGGAACTAAATCACTCCAATCTTTTGGCCAACCAATCGACGTCAAGCTATTCTCCACAACTTTTCCCATCATTCCTTTTCAGCCTCGTTATCAACTCGTGTGTTAGCACGCTCCTGGGAATCATGGGAATGATAGCTAACGTCATCAATATGGCTGTCTTCATCAAGCAAGGATTGAACAGCTCAATCAACATCAGCTTCTTCACCATCGCCATGTCGGACATGTTGAGAATCGTCTGCATACAGTGGGCGAACATTTGTTTTAACCCTTACATAGACAACGCCGGGGCGCCGATTTACTTCACCGACCTGTATGGCATTACTGGGGCGTTGACGTCAGGCTTCGCGTGCCGTGTGACGCTGTGGGTGATCGTCTACATAACAGCAGAGCGATGTCTCTGCATTCTGTTTCCGCTGACAATTAAAAATATCATCACTACGACAAGGTCAAGGATAATTATTATGATGATAAATTTCTTAAACTCATTGACTCTGATTCCAGAATATTCGACCATGTATTTGACCTGGAAGTATAACAACGACAGAAATATGACTTTTTTAGGAGTTGCTTTCAACAGCAACAGAGCGCAGACGCAGGGCCTTTCTTTTCTCATGCACGTCATTCTTGTCGTCATCGGCCTGTGCTGTGTGATCGTATTGACGTCAATCCTCCTCATACATCTTCGACGTCAAACAAAATGGAGGATGAAGAACAGCGCAGAGAGCAAGCAGCGCTCCTCAGTGTCGTCACGTGACCGGAAGTCGGAGGTGTTGGTGGTCACCGTGGCCACTTCTATGGTCATCTCTTACATTCCGCTGACCTGCACCTCACTGGTCACTGTGTTTATGCCAGAGTTCTACATGGGTGGGACATATTACAGCATATTCAGAGACACCTGGGCCATGATATTTTTATTTGGTATCATGAACTCGAGTACCACTATAATCATTTATTATAAAATGAACTCGAGATATAGAAAGACGTTTCAGGAAATATTCTGTTCAAAAAACAAAAACATTAAAGCATAAAAAATTGGCAGAAAATTTAAGTCGCTTTAAGTTTAAGTAATTGTTTTTTTTTGTTTGTTTTTTTGTTGTTGTTGTTTGTTTTTTTTTTGTTTTTTATTGATTTTTGTGTTGTCAGGCAAAGGAAACAATTTTTCAAAATTTCTGCTTGATACTAGACTGGATGGCTGCCTGGTCCAGAGGTATGCGCACTTGACCGTCATTCGGTCATCTCGATTGTCCCGGGTCACAATGTAATCTGAGTACAAAGGTTTATCTTAACGAATGCTTGACAACTCAGACACTTGTATTATCCATTTGTTACAGCTGGGGTAATTTAAAAGTTTTATTTACAGGAATTATATTGAGATCAACTCATTTCAGAACTCTATTACCACATTCAATTGAAACAATTTGAACAACAGAACAGACTAACTGAATAGGCTACAGATTACTGTCAGCTTATACCAAGCTCGACAATGTTTAGTAGACAAATTTCATTTCAGAACTCTATTACCGCATTCAATTGAAACAAATTTGAACAACAGAACAGACTAACTGAATAGGCTACAGATTACTGTCAGCTTATACCAAGCTCGACAATGTTTAGTAGACACATTTTTAGTCTCTGAATTCAGAATAAACAATCTTGATTGTTAGTTGCCCAAACTCCAATAGCTTGCTTGTATAAATTTATGTTCATAATCAAATTTTGCAATTTTGCAATGAATTTATTAATCTCTACCTGTTTGCTTATTTTTCTCATTGATAACAACATGACCAATGGACGTGGTAAGTTAAATGTTTATAAAATATAGAAAACTAGTCGACCCGCGGCGTAGCATACGCCGCTATTTTGCAGGGTCGGCCTTATACTGAAAATTTTCTTATACATTCTAAATCTACCAAAAATAGAAATAACCTGGGGGGGGGGGGTCGAACGTCTTTTTTTCGACCTTTCTTTCATCTCAATAAACATTATCAACTTTTCTATAATCACAGTTCTAGAAGACATAGGTAGTGACAATAGGCGTATACTCCTCAATATTGGAACACCAGGTAGACACCAGCCCAGCAAAACAACTAGATGGAACTATAAAAAAGCTAGCTGGGCCGCGTTTTCACAAGAAACAGACAAAGACTATCAAGCGTAATGGAGAAAGATGTCAACTCAACCTAAGCAACTATAGTCTCTAACATCCGAGAAGCAGCGAAAAAACACATCCCTCGAGGTCAAGTTAGGAAATACAAACCCTTAGGGACACCAGAATTAGATAAATTAGTAAAAGAAAGAAATATTGCCAGGAAGACTGTAGAAAAAAACCTAATTGAGAGAACTAGACAAAGTACAACAAATGGACTGGGCTTATTAAATACAAAATTAAAACAGAAAAAAAAGTGGACCACAACATGTGAGAAACTAGATCTAACCAAGAATGGTCGAATGGCCTGAAACCTTCTGCACCGGCTAGCAGGAAAGAAACAAATAAGAAACCCCCAACCTATAAAGGCACTGATGACCTAATAACAGAAAATCTTAAAATGGACGAAATGTTTAATAAATATTTTGCTCACTCTACAATGCACAAGCTGGCTTCAGGAAAGCAAGTAGAACAGAGGACCACCTCTTTCGTTTTATCCAGGACACAGTAGAAGGGTCTCATGAAAACAAGCACACTACAGCAGTATTTATAGGCTTGTAACAGCCCTATGATATTGACTATTGAGCAAATGTCTGTTTTTGAGATGAGAGAAATCGGCATCCATGGAAGAATGTACAGATGGATCAGGGCATCCAAACCCGATTCGAAGATGCCATCTCTAGTAAAAATAAAGTTTGAAAGAAGGCCTGCCACAAAGTTCAGCCCATAGCTGCACTCTCTTTCTAATTTTCATGAATGATTTCCCGGACGGTGAATAGGGCAGATGACCTCTTACTGGACTCCAGAGAAATATCCAGTGCTGACTGTCAGGTTTAGGATTTATTTGGGTTGTTAACTAGCTGTATACTATTAAGGTCCCGGGGTTCAACCTGACAAGAACATCACTCACACACAGTCGCACATACAGTAACCAACTAGGTGAATAGTTTAAATAACAACAAAAATAAATGAATTTAATTGTATGGAACTGATATATGTGTGTGTACAATGAGGATGATAAAATAGACAATATATATATTAGATAGATATATATATATATATAATAGGTATATATAAAGATATTATTCACTAATTAATTTAAGCACCTTTGCTTTTGTCACCCTAGTTACATAGTCCACCAGACTCTGACCGACTGGCGTCACAAAACTGCCAACCTCGGTAATAGTAAAGTTTGACCTCAGATGATCGCCAATTTGACAATGACACTGAAAAAAACCGAGACGGCAACTCCAACACTGGCACCCTATAAACGAAATAAACAATACTCTCAACTTCTACACTAAAAACTAGAAATAGTGACAATCTCATACAACATACAATAATAGATATCACAAACGAATAACTCACCCTAAACAGGGGTCCCAAAAATCCTACTGAATAATAAGTCCGAGAAACTAGTACAGACAAAGAACGTTTTACGGGCCAACACACCGTCCGTTTCAAGGGTGAACTGCCTCATGACAAAAGAATGACCAATAGATGTCACCGGACTTTGTGACGTAGCAAAACAATTCAAAACAAAAAAAATACAAGACACTCTCGCCCCGTACAAGTACTACGACTAGAGGAAATAAAAAAAGTAAAACAGAGTTATGAGAAAGAAAAAGACACTTGTCTATACTACGCGACACTGACTAGATCCAAACTAAATAAACTATTCGTATTCAAAATTATGGAAAATGGAATAAACAAAGAAAAGTTGGTTTATTCAGTCTTGAGCCACAGCAACAAACCAGTAATAAAAGAAACGACATCTTAAAAATAGACGCAGCCAATAAATAAAGAAGAAAGTCCAACATATCTTGGTGTAAAACTAGACCAAAGACTGTCTCTAAAACACGTTAAGGCAGATTTAAAAGAAAAAGCATCGCAAAGACTAAACATAACTCAGGCAGAGCTATGTACAAAAAAAATGACTATGTCAAACAAACTGGACAGCATTAACTTCTTCCTTCGCAAAGAGAAATCTACAATCTTCCAACTTAGAACAGGACACACGCCTCTATTAAATTACCATCTGAAAAAACAACAAATCCCACACAACTCCCCCTTTGTAGACACTGCGCCCAACCTTATGAAACCTTAAACCATATCCTCTTGGAATGCCTCTTCCTAATCCACTTTAGGCCGACCCTATTTCACATAGCCCAACATAACCAAACACCCTGTACGGCAGTGCTGAACAACTGAAGGGAACAGCACACTTTTTTTCCCTTGGCACAGTCTGCAAAAGAGCTCACAGCTCAGCAGCAATAAAGCTGGCTAGAAGAAGAAGAATGTGCATTAAACCACGTTGACGGCCCCCAGAACGCAAACATATAAAGCGCCTAGAGGTTGGTACGTTTAAAAACCTAGATATCAAACAAGAGTACATCGCAAACTATGGGGTGTTAAATCTAGATCTAAGTCTATTATCTGTGAAGATTTGATCTATATGCAGACTTAAGCGTAAGTCTTTATGCTTAATCCTAGTTTCATAGCGTATACTTCCTCAAGTTCTTGTTCTTGTCAATCTAGATTTAGTCCAGGGTCTTTAACATTTACATTGCTTTGATGTTGCAGACATGCATTTCTTCCATTTATCTTACACCAAAATATATCACAAGATGATTTCATTATGATGTCTATTACAATTTATCTGAATTCTATTTTATACGTTTATATTATTGTTCTCCAACTTACAATCAAATCATTCTAGATCTATATAAACCACAGATTTCTGCATTTATAGAGTTTCGGACGCCACTGTCCCAGAATCTACAGTCTCTCTTTACAGCCCGAATTTTAAAATTTGTTTTTTTAGAATATATATATTTAACTTTTTTTTTGGGGGGGGGGGGTAAGTAATTTTATTAATTTATTTATTTGCATTTTTGAAATTCCCAGCAATAGGTCCCATTAATGAGCCAAGGAAACGTATCGTCAATGGCCAGGATGCCCAACTTTTTGATGTCCCATCTCAAGTAGCCCTCATGAGAAAGTTTGATGGTATTTGGGATCGATGGTGTGGAGCTGTTTTGATCGCCTGGAATAAGGTAATTTTAAAAAATTATCTTTAGCAGTATTACGAATTTTTAATAAGATTGCAAATTCATCATGTCAAAAAGCATAACAAACTACACAAAAATAGCATGAATGGGTGAGTGGACACAGTTTTCAAAAATGAGTCTAACGAATTTCCTAGAAATTTGAAAGTTTTATATTTTTAGGAAAAAAAAATATAGCTCATTGACCATTTTAGAAAAAAAAAATTTGTATCACAGTTATTTTTTTATCATTCAAAATGGCTTGATGTCTTTTTTTCTCTTCGAGGCCATATTCGTTAAAAAATTATGTTAAATAAAAACACTTAAGTTATTAAAAGCTAAATAAATGCTCTTATAAATATTGGTCAGCTGTACAAAGCAGGAATTGTCTTACTTATTTTACAATTTTATTAGTATTATGTATTAAATCAAAATTCACAAGCACCTTAAAAACTCTAGCACTCAACTTCCGAAGTACAGCCTGCAGACTGTAAATCCAGACGCAATTGGACGAGTAGATACATTGCTAAATTCTAACATTTACATCTCAAGAGATTTTCAACACCGACTAGAAATTATTTGGAAACAATGAAGTTGTAGTAACTTAAAAACACACTTAACTCTTTCTCCCCGTAATTATTTTCCTTGTTTCGATAGTATTATTCATTTTGATCATATTGTGTTTCACTTTCCTGTTCTGATTAAACTTTAATAACTTTTTTGTTTGTTATCAGAATATGTTATATTTGGTATCAAATAATAGGAAAATGCTTGCTCTTTCCTCATATTAAAGTTTATAAATCCAAAAAACAATTTAATTTAATGGGGTCAAATCAACGTTGACATCGTCAATTAGAGAAGGAGTTAAAACTAAGGCGTAATTGAGATTTTTCACGACTAGTTTGGATGGATCCAGAACAAGGAGCAATGCGAAGATCGTGAAGGGTCTATTGGGACTGGTATTATCAGTTTCTGGGGATGAACGACTGTAGAATATAAATTCTAATTAAATTGAATTTTACATTTATGAAGTGTGTTTATCATCATGGTGATTTCAAATTCTAGAATAAATTTTTTAGTATTTACAATATGTGTGGTTGAGATGTCACGATATGGTGGCGATGTTGCAATGAGATTGCGTTGATCAGACAATGCGTTTCAAATGTTCCGAGTTT
Organism: Biomphalaria sudanica; assembly: GCA_036873155.1. Classification (NCBI taxonomy): domain Eukaryota; kingdom Metazoa; phylum Mollusca; class Gastropoda; family Planorbidae; genus Biomphalaria; species Biomphalaria sudanica. The sequence goes on from JAZGLO010001455.1 coordinate 92,196, forward strand.
GTACAGTTCTGTCTTTAAAACAATAACTGAACACTTTAAAAATGTCGTGATGCCAAATATACTACTTTGAAGTATACACTCAAAATATTTTTTTTTAAAAAATAAAATACAATTTAGAAATAAGGGACCAACAAGACGAACAAAGGACAGTCCAGCTTTGCATACCGCACGATTAGCCATCAGTCCTGAAATATTTTTAAGACATGCTCATATTATGTCAAATTCAACCTCCAAAATAAAATTCAATGTATTCAAAAATTCAATGTCCGAAACACCTCCGCACCCTCCCTAGTGACGCCACTGGCATATCTGAACTCGATGTGAAAAAAAATGATGCACGAAAACAAAAGGATGACCACCCTTGATCTAATCAAATTTTAAATGTATTTCTTTTCCTAATTTTAAAAATCTTAACGGCCAAACTAGAGTTTTCCCTGTTTTGCATCCACTATCAAACTTCTTGAAATAGAGACGTTTTCGAGATCCGTGACGACCCAGGATTTTAAGCCCACACAGAATGTTTTAGTTTGCACAAAGGTATGAGTTGATTAGAGGTATTGTAAAAAAAACAACATCTTTTTCTCTGATGGATATAGGTTCTTACAGCCGCCCACTGTGTGGATGACAGTTTGCCCAGCGATCTCCGTGCAGTGGTTGGGTTCTTAAACTATAATGAACCACTAACTGGTTACGAACAAGTTGCCTCGATCTCAGAAATAAACGTGCATGAGAACGACCGGACCATACTTAACTTAAATGTATACGACATTGCTGTACTGACACTGGCCACTCCAGTCAGACCCAGCAATCACGTGAAGGTAGGTCCTGGTCTCGTTTTGTGTTGGTTTTTTTCAAGAACATGACCAACTACATTTCGTGTAAATGATATTGTTCCTCAAAAAACGTATACTGTATTGAGTGTCTCGCCACACATTTGTTGATGTGTAATGTAACATTTGGGTTCGTATACTACAGGGGTTCTCAACCTGTGGTTCGCGACCCCTTTGGGGGTCGATTGACGATTTGCCAGGGGTCGCATAAGACCATCGAAAAAAATGGATTGTTATTGTCTACTCTTCTATTGCTGTGTGTGTGTGCGGGGGGGGGGTGTCGCGGCAGAGTGGGGGACGGTAAAAAGGGGTCGCCGAGCCTAAACGGTCGAGAACCGCTAGTATATTAGTAACGCGGACAGGAGTGATGGTGTGTGTGTGTAACACTAATTACACAGACCAGCGATGATGATATGCCATCTCAACACAAATAATTATCCTTCTCATAGGACCACATAAATGTCATTTGTATTATAACTATTATTTATACTTTATAATAAACAATTATATGTTTTGTTTTTGAATGTTTTGAGTATGAATAAACAAAATAAAGTTAGTTTTCAATTTTAAATAAATCTGGCATATGGGTTTACACACATTATAGAAGAGGCACGTTAGGACGAGGCTTGCAATAGGGACCAGCATAAACTAGGGACCAGCGCGATTCCAGTGAATCTAGTTTAAGTTTTAAAATCTAAATATTACAAATTGTGTAGTGACTTGCTTTTGTTATTTTCACGTGTCTTGGCGCCAAGAAAATTTTATAAAACTGAAATAATGAGTAACAATAACACCTTCATTTAAATAACACTTTTTTAAATACAAAAGGGAGAATAAACATAAATAGAAATTTAAAAAAATAAGACAGCTGATAGTAAGTGTAGCTATATCAATTTGTTTGGTTCAGTCAAGTAGTTCACTTTGTAATAGATATGGACAGTCAATAGTGAATCTGTGCAATTAGAAATATTTTTACCAATCGGTTTTTTTTTTTAGCTTTCTAATACTTTTTTTAAGTAATGCATTATATATATGTGAGAAGAAGTCTATTTAAAAAAAAAAAATATTTTAAATATTATTCAAAAAATTGTTTCTAATAATGTTTAAGCATCCAGCTTATATATAAAAGTTGCTCTGAAATAATTTTTTTTTTTGTAGGTAGCTTGTAAAATGTGGCTTTTTTTTTTTCTCTAAGGTTGCCAAACTGGCAGATAAAAGTGAGAGTTATGTCAATACGACCTGTATCATTAGTGGCTGGGGCTACACTAACAAGACTTTAATGACACAGCCAAACGGGCTCCAGAAAGCGGTAACAATGATTATCTCCAATACAGAGTGCAAAATGGAATGGCCACAATTTGCTGACGCACTAGATGAAGGATTCTTTCTTTGCGTCCATAACGAGAAAGGTAACAGACCATAAATGTGTCGTACTTGAACTTTATTTATTTATAGAAAAAAAATCGATTACCTTTGAGTTAGAGTTCTCACTAACGTACTGTTAGTTAAGTTAGATAAGAACATTAAGTCTAATGCTTAAAATGATACTTATTTGTTGGAGTAGTCTCCCTTGAGTTATATATATATATATATATATATATATATATGCTCCGACGTAATTCTTGGACTTGACTTTATAAGTTTGCACCAAAACTTGTTTATTCCTTTCGATGGTCAGGAACCATCGTTGTGCCTGAGTATTCTCCAGCCAGCGAAGGTAGAAGCTCCTAGCCTATTTAGTAATCTGTCACCAAACTGTACCCCAATGGCTACAAGGTCTCGCAGATACTCATTTCCAGATAGAAAGTTTATAGAGAAGGAAATTCAACAACTAATAAAGGATGAAATTATTGAACCATCTAGATCTCCCTGGCGTGCACAAGTCCTAGTCACAACAAATGACAGACATAAGAAAAGAATGGTTATAGACTGCAGCCATACTATACAGACATGGTTTTCGACTCTCTTATCTTTATGTTCATATAGTTTGTTATGATTCCATGCACTATGGAGGCAGCCAGGAATGCAACTCGTTGACTATTAAACTACCTTTCGTTTTAGTTGATCACTCAAAATGTTTGTTGAGTCTTTGATCACCTAGCTATTAACACGTACTTTTGTACATGCACAGTGGTTAAAAAGTTCAGTGTGTTAGGTGGTGTTAATGAAGGGCTGGGGGGGGGGCAGTGGCTGATTGATTTAGCGCTTTTGAACCTGGGGTCCTGTGTTCAAATATCGGTCAAGACTGGGATTTCGAATTTCGGGATTTTTCGGGGCGTTCTTAAGTCCACCAAACTCTAATAGGTATCTGACTTTATATGGTGAAAGTAAAGGCGGTTGGTCGTTGTGCTGGCCACTTGACACCCTGCATGGCACATGGCATCCATTGTACCGTTCCCTAGTGGGCTCCATACAAATGGTAAAGCCCCCTCTCCCACAACGGAACGCAATTGTACATTATTGAACTATGAAGTCTCCTCTTATGACATTGGCCTCCGGCCTCGCATGGGTCGGAGGAACCTGTTGAGTTGACTTAAGTACCGCGACCCATGAACAAACGGATGTGATTATATGATCATGTAGTTGATGTGAGCCTTAAGACAGAAAGTTCGGTGAAGAGCCCATCCTTCATCTTGGCCACGAGATAAAATCCTTTCCCGGATCATAGATTTATTTCAGGGATTCGTTAGGTCTCAATTTTTTTTGGACATCACAACGAGTTGAAAGAGAGAGAGAGAGAAATATGAAGAGGATTTTGTGTGCTGTTGTAGCATCCATACTGTTACTAAGCGCTTCCTCGCTGTGTCTAATGCAGATAATTAGACCTGAGGCAACACTCAACACAAGAATTTAAATAACACATGCAAAAGGTCAATAATATAAGGTAGTAGACGCTGATACTGAATATCGAACAAGACGTTTAATAATATGAAGGGAACCGTCGAATGCGTCAAATCTCTCCGTTCATTAGAGCTCCTTATCTCTAAGCCGTCCCAAAGGTACACAAGAGCTCTTTATCTCTAAGTCGTCCGAAAAGTACACAAGATCTCTTTATCTCTAAGCCGTCCCAAAGGTACACAAGAGCTCCTTATCTCTAAGTCGTCCGAAAAGTACACAAGATCTCTTTATCTCTAAGCTGTCCCAAAGGTACACAAGAGCTTATTATCTCTAAGCCGTCACAAAAGTACACAAGAGCTCCTTATTTCTAAGCCATCTCATAGGTACACAAGAGCTCTTTATCTCTAAGTCGTCCGAAAAGTACACAAGATCTCTTTATCTCTAAGCCGTCCCAAAGGTACACAAGAGCTCTTTATCTCTAAGCCGTCCCAAAGGTACACAAGAGCTCTTTATCTCTAAGCCGTCCCAAAGGTACACAAGAGCTCTTTATCTCTAAGTCGTCCGAAAAGTACACAAGATCTCTTTATCTCTAAGCTGTCCCAAAGGTACACAAGAGCTTATTATCTCTAAGCCGTCCGAAAAGTACACAAGAGCTCCTTATTTCTAAGCCATCTCAAAGGTACACAAGAGCTCTTTATCTCTAAGCCGTCCCAAAAGTACACAAGAGCTCCTTATCTCTAAGCCGTCCCAAAAGTACACAAGAGCTCCTTATCTCTAAGCCGTCCCAAAGGTACACAAGAGCTCTTTATCTCTAAGCCGTCCCAAAGTACACAAGAGCTCTTTATCTCTAAGCCGTACCAAAAGTACACAAGAGCTCCTTATCTCTAAGCCGTCCCAAAAGTACACAAGAGCTCCTTATCTCTAAGCCGTCAGAAAAATATTCTGTTTACATCAATTATTATTTCTCCTCAAAACCTAGTCTATCTTTTTGTTTGTCTCTACTTAAAAACTTCCCCCCTATTTCCGAAACAAATAATTAATTCTTAATAGTGCCATAACAATGCTAACATTGTTCAAGGTCTAGGGCTTTGTTTTCCACGCAGCTCATTTCTCACCTCACAAAATGCGCAGAGTATTTCAATGGGTAGAAGACGTCGTGGGGAAACACTTGTAGCTTGAGTGGAGTACATGGTTTCATGAATACCTTGCACTTTGAAGACTCAATACATTGCAGACAAAGTCAGATATCAGAGACTTGATTCTGACTTAACTGTGCTAGAAGTGGTAGAACTCTAGCCCCCCCCCCCGCCCCCTCCATTTTTGGTCTCGGCATCGAATTCTCCATCATTTGATCTCAGGAAAAAGAATCCAAGATCTCAAGAGACAAGACTTCGGGATTAAAGCTACGACGCATTGAAAACAGTAGCAAAGTCGTTTAGTCATTTTCTCGATTGCATTGAACAATGGTGAGCTGAACACTCAGCTAAAATTGAACAATGGTGAGCTGAACACTCAGATAAAATTGAACAATGGTGAGCTGAACACTCAGATAAAATTGAACAATGGTGAGCTGAACACTCAGCTAAAATTGAACAATGGTGAGCTGAACACTCAGATAAAATTGAACAATGGTGAGCTGAACACTCAGATAAAATTGAACAATGGTGAGCTGAACACTCAGCTAAAATTGAACAATGGTGAGCTGAACACTCAGCTAAAATTGAACAATGGTGAGCTGAACACTCAGCTAAAATTGAACAATGGTGAGCTGAACACTCAGCTAAAATTGAACAATGGTGAGCTGAACACTCAGCTAAAATTGAACAATGGTGAGCTGAACACTCAGCTAAAAATGAACAATGGTGAGCTGAACACTCAGCTAAAATTGAACAATGGTGAGCTGAACACTCAGCTAAAATTGAACAATGGTGAGCTGAACACTCAGCTAAAATTGAACAATGGTGAGCTGAACACTCAGCTAAAATTGAACAATGGTGAGCTGAACACTCAGCTAAAATTGAACAATGGTGAGCTGAACACTCAGCTAAAATTGAACAATGGTGAGCTGAACACTCAGCTAAAATTGAACAATGGTGAGCTGAACACTCAGCTAAAACTGAGCAGTGATGCTAAAATTTGCTAATTAGAGAAAAAATCAACGGGCGAAGCCGGTGGGTGATGCTAGTTGTTTTTTCTAAGAAAATAATTTATAGAATATGGGGGGGGGGGAATTTCATTTCGGGGTGTGGTTTGAACCCCACTAACCCCCCCCCCAGCCACGCCCATTAGACATCACTATTAGTCCCAAAAAAAATTTTCTACTTAAATTGACCTTAAAATAACTATGCACCTTTTTTGACAATCCAAAAAGTCATTTTTATCCATTTTACATAATTTAATTTTTTTTGTTCTTGAACTATCCGTCCTTCTCTATAGGTAAGTCAGATCAACCTACCAGTATTTGTGCAGGAGACAGTGGCGGCCCTTTGTTGTGCGGGCCATATAATGACATTCTCGTTGGAACTGCAGTTAGTAATGAGGGAAAATGCAAAGGTTGTTTTTTTTTATTATTTGTTGTTTTGTACTTATATTGTAGTCTCCGTGAGTATGTTTCATTTTGTTCAATTTTGCAAAGAAGCAAAGAGAAATTGAAACCAATGTTCGAACCTATCCAGTACATGAATCGGCCTATTGCTCTTCCTAAGGGCCCTAATTACCTTACTGACACGTCAGTGATTCTCACACTTGCCGGGGACAACAAAAAAAAAAAAGGAAATTTTAATCAGTTACTACTTTCTGTTTGCCACTTCCAATTAAGCACTTTCACGATCAAAACCGCAGAGGTGAAATTTACCGGAAACGATTCTCTATTCCAGGGGTTCTTAACCTGTGGGTCGCGACCCCTTTGGGGGGTCGAATGACGATTTGCCAGGGGTCGCCTAAGACCATTGAAAAAAAATGAATTGTTTGTGTCCATTCTTCTATTGCTATGTGTGTATGCGGAGGAGGGTCGCGGCAGAGTGGGGGGTTGTAAAAAGGGGTCGCCGAGCCTAAAAGGTTGAGAACCGCTGCTCTATTCACTATTTCGATCCAATATTTTTTTTATTAGATTTTTAGTTCTAGATCTAGATCTAGAATTGTAATCTAGATCTAATAATTTATTTTTTAATTACAGAATAAAAGAAGTATTGACTATCAAAGTTGGTTAAGGATTAAACAGTCTTTCTTATCTTATCTTATTTTATATAATACATACGTTACTTCAAAAAAGAAGATGATTACATCCTACGCGTCATGCATTCAGTCATGCATATTAACCAATGACTTAAATTCTGCCAAGTCACTGGTTTTCCTGGCTGACTCAGGCAACCCATTCCATGCTCTAATAGCACTAGGGAAGAAGGATGAAGGAATCGATTTACCGAATTTGGATTTTTGTGACTCAACTGTTCTTGTAACACTGTGCAAGAATGTATAGTAATATTAATAGAAAAAGTATTCAATAATTTTCTGTCAATATCGTAAAAATGGTGTATTTTCGCTTAGAGTTTGATTAAAAACGAATGTTTATTTTTGGCAGCATAACCTCATAGGTTGTATCCTTTCAATTGATGACTTGACTCTTATAGCATTCTTATAGCATTGTGAGTAGAATAGTATATTTAGTACAGCGCTGGCTAAGCATAGCACAAAATAGACTTGCCACAAGGCCAGATTGTAGAAGTAGAGTTCTCATAACTATTTGGAGCAAAACCTTCTTCGTTAATTAAAGTTTAAATTTTGAAACCATTTACTAAGCATTACCTTTTTTTTTTCAAACCAAAGTCGAAACAATCTTTTATCGGTAAAAATTTCTTTTCTGATGTTTTGGCAAGAAAATTAAATGTCAAATAAGTAGAATGAGAAATCTCCAACAATCGTTTGTAGTACATGACGTTCTCATGTTTCAATCCCTAACCAAAGCTATTGTCGATATTTAAAAGAAAAAAAGTTCATTCGACCTGAACTTGCTTTACGTAAAAAATCTGGCACAATTTGATATTGATAATAAAACTATAATGACTTATTTTGAGAGTACATTTATTCAATAAGTGATACTGAAAATATATAAGAATAACAATTATTTATCGTTGTTAGACTTTTCGTTAGCATAATCTCCTTTACAATTTTTTTTTTTTTTAATTTTAGAAGTTATGTATTTTTATGAAAAAAATCGTTTGCATAATTAATTTTGAAAATTAAACGGCTTGCTTTTAGAAAAGAAAAAGAAGTCCTTGCACCTAATCCTTGCAAGCCACAACGTATTGTGAAATATGATTTTTTATTTCTCTTCTAGTTTTTAAGATCTGGGTGTCACTGACGGAAAGAAGGGCATTTTACACAAACCTAATAGCATTATTTGTTTCCCTTTATAGTTTGTATTCAAATCGTAAGCCAATGCGCTTTAACTTTGTATACCTCTAAATATCTTACGACGAAAAGGTATTATGTATTTCAATAATAATAGTTAATTTTTTTATTTCAAAATAAAAATTATTTTAAAATTGTTTCAGGTCTATTTCCTCAATTTTTCACAAATGTTGCAGTGTATAAAGACTGGTTGGCAGACAAATTGTAAAGCCATCACAAAATAACAAATAAAACAGAAAATATAATTTGCCATCTTTTACTTTGTTTAAATGTTAACATAGTGTAATAAATCTGCTAGTGGTGGTGGTAAAAATGCCATTCAGTGTTCTATTTAGCATCAACCTAATCAAACTCTATTTGCGCGAGGGCTGAGCGAGGGCTGAGCGAGGGCTTGAGCTTTTCAAATCTTCTCTTGTAGAAGCCTTGGACAGAAACTTGGCTGTTTTTTGCGTACATATATAAAAAAAATGAACTCAAGTACCACTATAAACATTTATTATAAAATGAACTCGAGGACCACTATAAACATTTATTATAAAATGAACTCGAGATATGAAAACACATGTATAAAAATATTCTGTTCAAAAAATCAAACAAATATTAAAGCATAAAAAAATAGGAAGAAAATCTTAGTCGCTTCATGATTAAGTAATTGTTGTGTGTGTGTGTGTGTGTTTTGTTGATTTTTTATGTTGTGAGGCAAAAGAAATAATTGTTCCAAATGTCAGCTTGATACTAGACTTAATGGCTGCCTGGACGAGCGGTATGCGCGCTTGACTGTCGTTCGGTCATCGCGATTGTCCCGGGTTCTTACCCTGCCCGATTCCATCCCCCAGTCGTCCTGCGGGAGGTTTTGGCTAAGATGTAGATTATCTTCAACTTTGAAAGTACACCCGAAACATGTAAAACATGTAAAAACAAACAAATATATACACTGTAAATTGGATTCAGATACAGGATACGTCATCTCTCTATATAAATCTCTTCGTGGCCCAATCATGCGGGACACTTCGATGAAAAAAAACTCATGGAAAGATAACTCTTTTATTTCCGCAAGTTGGACTCGTATGTACAATTATTTCCCTTACAATAGGGACTTTCAGCTCTAACTCTCTTGAGTGATTGAGATCTAACTCTAACTGACCCTGACTGTAACTCCTACAATTGACTAACAAAAAGTTCAACTATATTCCTTATAATCTGATCCCCAAATCGTCTTTAGACTTTTTCCCACGCTCACGCTATTGCCCAGCCTTCACCTTCCCTTTATCACGCTATATTGTCACCTGACATGCACGCGGATATGCATTTATAATCATCCGATCATTGGACGCCTCATTCTTGCGACTAGCCTTGACCTTGTCCTGCTTACAATGTGCCAATGTCAATACAAGTTAGCTTATTTTATAATGTACATTTTATATTGTCTAAAGTGAAAGATGCCATTTGCTCTTGAGGTGTTGTACAAGAATGGACCGACCACTCTCTAGATATCCTGCCTAGAACAGCTGCTGTGGACCGACCACTCTCTAGATATCCTGCCTAGAACAGCTGCTGTGGACCGACCACTCTCTAGATATCCTGCCTAGAACAGCTGCTGTGGACCGACCACTCTCTAGATATCCTGGCCTAGAACAGCTGCTGTGGACCGACCACTCTCTAGATATCCTGGCCTAGAACAGCTGCTGACCTGTAGACAAACAGTGAAGGGATTTGGTTACGTGAACTGTCACAGCAGCCCTGCGACGAAAGTAAATGGGCAGACAAAATGAGATATAGTGTTCAAATAATGGCTATAAGTTACCGTGTAGTTCTCACCCTTAGCGTACCGTACCCCTTGTCTAGGAGGAAATCAGTACCGTCACACACACACAAAAAAAAACTACAGTGCAGAAGAAATTTAACAGTCCTGTGGGCAAGGGGTAAGTGTGAATTCAATCTCGAGAACTTTAAGGAAAACATTCAGTAGTACATAGCAAATAGACAAGCAGTAGCCATTATATAGTCTGCAAGACTGAAACTCACAAGAGATAAAAGTGTTCTAAAACATATATCGTGGCCTTTGACAAGCTACATCAAATAAGATGAAAGTATTACCTGGCATACGTCAGGTGTTTTGGAGCTTTTGTTAGTAATATGCCAGGTTAATCATCATCTGTCGGTCAAATGTATCCCTATATGAAAAGATTGTATGAAAAAAAAAAAGTACATACTACTCGATTTTTTTCTATAGACATATTATTTCTTTATTTAATTGCTGCCTGCATTCACTAGTTCAAAACCTAAACTTTTGTGTTTCAAGATCTAGTTCTTAACTTGTTCCACAATAAATATGTAGATCTCCTAATCATTCAAATAACGTATTATTTTATTTGAAACTTGCTGCGTTTTACAATTTAATGGAGTACATTTAGTAGGCAATTAGAAAGCAAACCATGTCAGTTGATACAGTAACCTGAAATTCTATTTCTGAGAAATGTGGTATTAACATTTTGATCAATAGTGAACATGCTAATTGTGAATGATTTTGATTGATGTTTGTGGGAGATTCGATACTAGCAATTACTTCGTTATAATATCCCATAAATACAGAGTAATTATAAAACAACACTTATTGAACATTCACTGTTTGAAAATTTAAGATGAATCAATCAACAGAACAGTGATTTTAGTCAAGCTTTTTTTCTAGATGAAATGATAAACGAAAGGTCACTGTCTGAATATATTGCCATAGTGAAAGGTCGTATCAGAGGTCCCCCTTTCAGACCTTATAATCTCTATGGAGGAATATGACGTAAAGGTCATCTGTTTCTTTGAATGACGGTTAACCAGCACAACCACCAACCATACACCCCCCAAACATTCGTCGGGTACCCATTAGAATTGGGTTCAAAACCCCAGACCTCACACGGGATTCGAACTCTAGGCCCTTCGGTTTAGAAGCCAAGCGCTTAACCACTCAGCTACCAGAACAATTGTACAACGAAAATAACAGACATTACAGAAGAATAAGATCTGGAACTTTAACCTTTGCTTGTTAAGACAATGAAAGAAGATGGACGAACTTCTAAACAAATCAGTTTATAAAAGACGGATCAGCACAGAGAATGACAATGTAAATGACTTTGACTTAGATATCATTGTTATCACCATAACAACAACTCTAGTTGTAATGCTGGACCTTATGTCCAACACGATCAACATTTTGGTGTTCGTTGCCCAAGGTCTTGAGACGTCAGTCAACATCAGCCTCTTCACCATCTCTCTAATGGACCTGGTTCGAATCGTTTTCTTGCTAATATCCATTTTTTATTTAAAACCTTTTGCTGACTTCATGGAAGTTCCAGAATCGCTTTTTGAAGTTTTCTATGTGACTGTAGCAAGTCCCTTAGGCAGTGCAATTCGAATCACTCTTCACATTACTGTGTATATCGCCATAGAGAGATGCCTGTGTTTTGTGTTTCCTATAAAAATTAAAAGAATCATAACAAGGAAGACTACGGTGTGTATCATCTTAGCTATTATTGGTTTTAATGGAGTCACCTTGTATCCAATTTATTCGGTGTATTCATTGTCATGGGATTTCTACTTCCTGCAGAACAGTTCCGGCGACGGAAGGGATTTCCTGAAAAACTGGTCTGAGACGTTAGAAAATACATTTTTGTTTCACTCCATGCTGATTGTCAGTGGATTAGGAACCTTAGTCGTGTGCACGGCTTTGCTTGTAGACCAATACGCCAAGAGATCGGAATGGCGCAAGACCACTGCAAGACATTTGGGCGAAAAACGGAAGTGTCTTTCGGCGCGGGATAGAAAAACGATGAAGCTTGTCGTTGCCATAGCAACACTCTTGATCGTCTGCTTCACTCCCACGGTGGTGGACAGTATGATAGTCATCCTAACACCAGACTACTACTTCTGGGAAGGTTACAGTTCTTTGTTTCCTAACCTCTATAACATTTCGTTACAGTGTCTGTCCATAAACTCAACCTTAAACATGTTTATATATTACAAGATGAGCACTCGATACAGAAATGCTTTTAAAGAACTCTTTTGCAACAAGTTGTGTCTCTAATCGACGCTTGTGTTCTAAACATCTTTTTTTTTCGCATTTTTATCGACTATACTTAAAATCTCAAATTCGTCGTCGTTAGCAAGTGTCCGAGTGTAGCGTGCTGGTAACATATAAATGCAGGTCCGGATTTACGGCAGTGCTTCAACCCCAGGGCCTTATCCTCCACAAACTATATAATAGATATTTTTACAGCTAAAATAGGCATATTAAATATTAAAAAAGAAGTCAAATGAGAATGAATTTATAGCCACTCTATTTCTGTTATCTAAATTATGCCATGCTTTTAGAAATAAGTAGACTATTAGGTCTATAATATGTGAATTTGTTCTTAAAACATTGGAAAAACGTGTATGGGCTTCTACTAAAATACTACGCCGGGGACATGCCTTAACTTGCTTAAATCCGGCCCTGTTTCTACTATTCATGGATATAAGAAAAAATGGAAGGAAAAGATGGTGCTTGTTGTGAACTCTTGAACTAGACTATATAGACAAACAAGTGAGTGTCTATCAATGAGTCATTGGACCCAAGGGATAGATTAACAAGCGAAAATGCATATTTAATTCAAAATAATCAAAGTAAATATATAGTGATTATAGTGTCAAAACAATCACAAGCTGAAGTACCACAAAGCTAAGTATAAAACAGCATCTTATAACCATAGATTATTATTATTACAGCTTTTATATAGCTCTACTTTCATGCTTATAGCATGCTCAGAGCGCTTTGGTCCAATCTCATTTGCGGACCAGTGGGGGGGGGGGGGGGGAGGGGGTATCTAGGAGTTGGTTTTCCGTGCTGCCTTTAGGCGCTCAGTGTCGAACCTCGAGCCCCCTTCTAGGTAGCCAAGACAAGCCAAGTTCAAGCGCACTTAGCCTCTCGACCACGCTTCTAGAACTCTCAGGTCTATAACATAAATGGTAGTACTTGAAGGGTTGTTACTTCACATAACCAATAGACCACTAAAACCACATCAAATAAACATAGAACTACTCTTACTTTGCAACCAAGATGTTATCCTATGTCAATTGTAGTAAACATAAGGCAAGAAACTCAACGAAATTTAAGATATTGGGAAGCTAATTTATAACAATAAAAATAAATATATGTTATACAATGTTAAAATTTCGTCATTGTATGAAACCAGAAAATTTTAGAATGAAATTGTAGCAATTCAGAATTCTATGGGCCTATGATTAATAGCCATGCTTTAAGTCTCCACTTCATTCAGGGTCTAACTCAAGATGATTAGATCTACTACTTAGCCTACTTATGTTTGAAGACCATTGTTTCTTTCGTTTGGTGAAATGTCGAACAAAATATCTAGTCTGCTGATAGTATTTGTATAGGCGCTTTAAGAAATGGATAATTTATAGACACAGGAAGGCTATTAACTCTTTCTCTCCGAACTGACGATACTAACGTTGATTCCACCAAAATGTGGTAAATAATTACGGAGAGAAAGAGTTAATTCATTGCGTAGTTTTGTTCTTAATTTTTTTTCCCATTTCATTTGGGGACACTGTAATGTACTTTATATGTGCTGATAACGCGAATGTTCGTTGTATCACCCTAATACCTCTTCTGGTATTATTACAGTGTTCATGGTGTAAATACATCTTCTTCATGCTAAATTTTGTTGTTGCGTATATCTACTAGAGATATTGGGACACGTCATCACAACATATAGACTCAAAATAAACTATACATATAGTTTGTCCATCGTGGTTCGATGAAGACCACTTTGTCATCCAGGGGGCTGAGGGCTTTGCACTGGGGTTTTATGCCTCATGTGGCTGGTGAGACCTATGTGAGCCCGGAATGTTCGGCCGCACACTGGGCAGGTTATTCCAGCTGGAGCTAGTGTCGTTTGCCTTGCTTTCTTCTGTGGCGTTTTTCTTCTGCCAGCTTTGTTCTTTTTTCCTCAGCAACCTGTGCGCCAGTTTTCACAGCGCGACGCCATGATGCTCTGTCATGTGCCTCTGTACTCAAATAAACTACACACTTGGTAGCAGACATTATTTTAATTATGATAAATAAACGGATCACAATGTATTGGCAACTTCAACCATCAATGAATCATATAACATATCTCCCACGTCATCCAAAATGAAATTCCACAAATACATATCTAGCTGTACTTTCAACTTATTACAATACACGTCTGTATCCTTCAGAATCTCTAGTGTCTGTAAAGTGATCAACACCCCACAATTCAACTGTGGACTCTTTGTCTCTCACGTGACACATCATGAGCAGGAACATACCATGTACTTCGTGCTTCCCACCTAATAAGGCTTGTCTTCGAGTCCGAAGATTAGTGAGGAATGCAGTATTTCCCGTGGATGCGCAGTCCCAGCTGTGACCTACATATTTTGCCACATCCAGGGCAAGCATAACCATTGTCCGCAGGTGGTCGATTTAGATTTTCTTTTCGCCCTCTGCGTTTGTCCTCGGCAGCAGATTTTCTTTTGGTCTCAAATGTGTATCCCGCTGCCTTCGTAAGTGACCTCCAGCTGCCTCGTTCTGAGGCCGCATGCAACCAGGTGCTCTCTTCTATGTCAGCCAAGCTGCTTCCCAACTAATACATTCACAATAGCTATAAATAATGATGTGACAGACACCCTATCTCCCAATTCACTTCACCTACAATTACCTAAGACCGGCCCTGAGCAATCTGTTTAATGTCACAACTTACCATAAAGATCTTCCGTCTAGAGTTTCAATATTTCACTTTTTGAATATCGCCCACATCGTCTGCAAGAAACAATACAGAATCTATCATAAAAACTCGTATGTGACTTGAAGTTGATCTTATAGACTTCATATCCATCCATCCCAGTGGCGCTACAGCCCATGGAGGGCTCTGTCCTTCTTTAACACATCCTTCCATTCAGATCTCTCCTGGGCCTTTCGTCTCCACGCCCTTACCCTAAGCTGCTTCAGATCTGCTTCTACATCATCAATCCTATAGACTTCATAACCAAGTCGATATATAACAATATTTTTAAAATGGGTTACCCGGGTAAACAAAATAGCAATTTAAAGCATACTTTTATTTTTTAGATTTAGAAGTTAAATGATCTTTGACAAAATAGTTGCTTAAAAGTGTTTTCATATCTTAATTTCATGTTATAGTAGATGATTATGGTGGAAGTAAAATTGACAATACCAAACAAATAAATCATGGCCCAGGTGTCTCTGAATATGCTGTAATATTTCCCACCCATGTGTAACTCTGGCATAAACACAGTGACCAGTGAGGTGCAGGTCAGCGGAATGTAAGAGATGACTATAGAAGTGGCCACGGTGACCACCAACACCTCCGACTTCCGGTCACGTGACGACACTGAGGAGCGCTGCTTGCTCTCTGCGCTGTTCTTCATCCTCCATTTTGTTTTGCGTCGAAGATGTATGAGGAGGATTGACGTCAATATGATCACACAGCACAGGCCGATGACGACAAGAATGACGTGCATGAGAGCTGAGAGACCCTGCGTCTTCGCTCTGTTACTGTTAAATGCAACTCCTAAAAATGTCATGTTTCTGTCTTTGTTATACTTCCAGGTCAAATACATCGAATATTCTGGAATAACAGTAAGTGAATTCATGGCGTTTATCATCACAATGATAATTTTAGACCTTGTAGGAGTAATGATATTTTAATTGTCAGCGGAAACAGAATGCAGAGACATCGCTCTGCTGTTATGTAGACGATCACCCACAGCGTCACACGGCACGCGAAGCCTGACGTCAACGCCCCAGTAATGCCATACAGGTCGGTGAAGTAAATCGGCGCCCCGGCGTTGTCTATGTAAGGGTTAAAACAAATGTTCGTCCACTGTATGCAGATTATTCTCAACATGTCCGACATGGCGATGGTGAAGAAGCTGATGTTGATTGAGCTGTTCAATCCTTGCTTGATGAAGACAGCCATATTGATGACGTTAGCTATCATTCCCATGATTCCCAGGAGCGTGCTGACACACGAGTTGATAACGAGGCTGAAAAGGAATGATGGGAAAAGTTGTTGAGAATAGCTTGACGTTGATTGGTTGGCCACAAGATTGGATTGACTGAGTTCCATGGTTGCTTAGCTGTCAGATAAGATTGTAAAACTAAATGAGAAATTTCATTTGCAAAGCCTCTCCATGAAGTTTTTATTATTCACCATTATTCTCTTATCTTATCTTATCTTCTATATTACAGACGATACTTCAAAAAAGAAGATAATAGCCTACGTCTTACGCATTCCATATGTCAATCTAGGCACGCATTTTAATCAATGACTTAAACTCTGCTAAGTCGTTGGTTTTCCTGGCTGCTTCAGACAATCCATTCCATTCTCTAATGGCACTAGAGAAGAAGGAGCTCTTTAAAAAAAATTTTCTAGCGTATGCAATAAGAAATGTGCCTCTATCTCTCTGTCTTTCTGAGCATTTCATTAGTTTTATTATTCTATTTGTAAGTTATGGTTCAGTGTTTTATGTATTAAAGCTACTTTACTTTACTTTATGTCCCGAAGTGTTTCTAAGTTTAGTGATTTATATATTTATATATTTATCAAATATACATATTTATATATTTATCAAATGTACTATATAATTGGCGCGAGTTGGTCGAGTGGTAAAGTACTTGGCTTCCGAACGGAAAGGTCCGAGTTCAAATCTCGGTGAAGACTAATGAAGACTAGAATTTTGATCTTGGTTTTTTTTTTTGGGGCGCCTCTTAGTCCACTCAACTCAAATGGCTATCTTACATACGTCGTTGTGCTGGCCACATGATCCTCTCCTTAATCTCTCCCCCCCCCCCCCCCCACAAATGAGATTGGACCAAAGCGCTCTGAGCATCCTATAAGCATGAAAGTAGCGCTATATAAAAGATATAAGACTAGATATCTACACTTTGTGTTCGTATACCGGACTCACACACACAAAAAAGAAAGCTTTTTATAGTTTTTCCGTTGAGTTTGAAAGTCTGCAGTAGATGAATAAAAACAGTGTGCTCATCTCTCATATCTGTCTGAAATGGTTAAGGCTGTGTCTGTTTCTTTCACGGTCGTTCACGTTCGGGAGAGCATCCTTTGTGTCTATGGTCGACCGTTGACGAGGGTGTCATGTGGTGCCCGCACAAAGACCTACGCCCTTACTTACTCAACGTACGTCAGGTATCCATCAAAGTTGGGCGGATTCGGTGGCGTTCATAAAAAATATCCCTGTCTTCAAAATACCTACTTTCATTGGGACTCGAACTCGGGAGCCTCCGGTTCAGAGCCAAGAACTTCACCACTCAACCACCAGATAAACTTCAAATAATTCATCCCCTTTACTTTGTACCCCTCTACATCGCAATTTCTAAAAGGACTAATTTTACTTTTTTTTTTTTACTTACATATGCTATCTCAGTTAATTGGTCATACCTTTATGGTAAATACTTAAGTCACAGGTCATGGAAATCCGCAGAAAATTAACTCTTTTCTTATTCTCACAAGTCAGTTTAACGTTCACTGCCAATGTATGACAGTAGGCGATGGGTTAATATCGAAATTATTAAAAGTCTTGGCCTCTGTCCTCAGCCAACTCTTTCCCTTTATTCCACTAGTAACCAGGTCCGGCGCTGAAGATTAGAGAGAAGGGGGGGGGGGAGCAGGAGTATACTTCAATATCTTTAAAGTATAGTGAAAGAAAGTTCTTCATTTTGCATAATTAATATGAGGATCTGTTTCAATAGAGGACAAGTAGTGGGTCTCTATTTTAGAGCTGACAGACCATTAATAGACATGTTAATAATTTGAAAGTCATGTGTTATTTTCATTCTTTTCTGACTCGTCATCTTAGGGTCAGACAAAACAACTATTAACTATGACAGAATCTATATCTAGACAGAAAGTAGTTAGTGAAAATGCTTTTTTTTTTTTTTTTTTGTTTCTTATCAATGGCAAGGGACTCTATAATTTCTATGATATTCCATATAAAACGTCCATTGAAACAATGAGTAATTGCAAACCTGACATCTTAAAACTTTAACCATAATAGTGCTCTCAATATGTAATTACATATTTAAAACGGTGGCCTTAATATCAGCATATATTTATATTTGTATTCAAAGAAGTGCTTACTCAAAACCTTGCCATTAAAATCAATTTAAAAGAAATGGCTGTCACAGGATCTATATCGGTGGACCATGCTCTACACATAATGTGTTCATGAGATGATGCTTATAAGTTAATATAAATAGGTCTGTAATAATGATCTATAGTTCCTTTGTGCATAAAAGAAAATGAAGACCACAGACCTATATTTAGTATATATAGGTCTGTGATGCAGACGTTGTTTTCAAAAGGAATTTTGAAATCTGTAAATGAAACACGCGAAGCGTCTGTATGATTGAGCCAAGAATTGGAACAGTATGATTGCCCTCTAAGGTAGAGATGGATACACAATGGGCTTTGGGGAATTCCCTTAAATGTACGTGATTAAAGAAAGATGGTCTTCCACTGTGAACAGCTTCGCTCGAGACAACTTTTACAAAGCTTATATTAACTCACTCTGTCTGTCTGTCTGTCTGTTAAAAAGTTAGTACACGTAATCTCTCTCATACCCATTCTCGGATCAAGTTGGAACTTTAAACAATTATTTATTGTGCCTAACAAAGTGTCAGGACTTAATATTTTAATTACTGAATTATTAATGTGTTTAAGTATTAAAACCCTAATTTGAATTATAAGATGTGAAAGTGTTATAATAACTTTATAACTTGTAATATTTTAGGCCCAAGTTCAGCAGGACAGTCACACCATACACACCCAGTTTTACATACACTAATAAACGATGTGTACGATGATTTAAATAAAAGATGAATTTAATCTATTGATATTTATTCAATGAAAATTGATATATGACCAATAGAATTAAATATAATTCGATATGAAAATTCAATACTTGTAATAGGATTACAATAAATACTTCTTTATTAGTATTTTAAAGAAAATAATATTAACCTTACCAATGCTCCATTTCAAGACAAAGATTCAGTAATCAGGATCATTACTATACAAATGTCCATGACAATCCAAATATCTTCTATCCAAGATACTGTTCACCGACAATCAATAGACAAAGTTCATAGTAGCATCAAAAGCTCACAACTTCACAAAGCACCACCAGGCCTGGATATAGCAACCCGCAATCTGGAATCTGGAACCTCAGGCTCGTAAATCTAACTTGAAACATCCGACAGAAAACCTCAGTCCTGTAGCCTAGAACTGAAACTGAAACCTGACACTGAGAACTTTATGTCCTGATATCAAAACCCTATAGAAAGACAAATAAAATTCTTCTAATCCTTTAATCTCATTATAAAAAATACGAATACAATCGAATCCAAATAAAAATAACTTTACAATATGAAATAAAAACTCACCCTAAACAGGGGTCAAGATAACCCTTTAAGAATATCTATCAAGGACAACGATAAGGCTATCCAATATCGGACACAAGGAGAAATTCAGGAGCTGAACAGAATATAGCCTGCTTCTGTCTTACAATATGGCGCGAATGCACCAGACGACCTAAGACAAATTACGTCATAAAAAATTATGTCGAAACAACAAGGGGAGATCACCTACTGCACACAAACAAAACGCATGAAAAAGACGTCATCGAAATAGATAGAAAGCGGTGCTGTTAAATAGAGAACATTTTTACTTGACAACTAATTCAATAGTTGCGATACAAAGCATGAACCAATTAAAACATTAAATCTATTGATCAAACCATTATTGGTAACTAATTATGTTGTTGAAATATCAAATAAGGGAAATAACTTCTTTCATACTCTCCAAATACTCGAAGACCATATCGAAAGATACCATACAAACATGAGCGGTCTCAAAATGTCCAGCAGCCATAACATCAGGTTCTACAAAGAATGTGACCAGGCTGAAATGGATGAGGAAGCTGTGGAAAATTCTTCTCTAGGCTTTCCTGAACAATGTTTTCCAAACATGACGTCGTGCGGTAGCTAAGCAGGACTCCTGTTAGAGATGGAACTGAGGCGTGTTTGTCTGACGTTACACTGCAAAGTATAGAGAATGAACTGGTCAAACCAACTAACTTTGATGATGTCATACTGGTCAAACCAAATAACTTTGATGATGTCATAGACAAATATGCATGTGCAACATAACAAAAATCATTGGATACAATTTTTTTGTTGTTGTTAATTTTGTTTTTATGTAAATTTTGTAAAGCTTTCTGGCGACTGCTTTTATGCCAATATGGATTATGTATACCAGCATTATTTAGGGAATCTATACAATGGACGAGAAGGCGCTCGACTTCCGAACCGGAGACCGGGGTTCGAATCCTGGTGAAGATTAGGATTTTTAAATTCGGGATCTTCGGGAGCCTCTGAGTCCACCCAACTCCATTGGGCACCTGACATTAGTTGGGGAAAAGTAAAGGCGGTTGGTCGTTGCGCTGGCCACATGACACCCTAGTTAACCATAGGCCACAGAAACAGATGATCCTTACATCATCTGCCCTATAGACCACAAGGTCTGAAAGGGGAACCTTACTTATTTTTTTTTACCAGAGTGTATACCACAAACCACACGGGACTGTGACGAAACCGGTCAGTTTAGTTTTGTTTCAGCAATATTTAAATAGCACCAGGTGACCGAGCCCCGCTCGGATGCATAATTACATAAGGAAGGACATATACCCGAAGTCATTTTGGGAATATATTTGTAATTAAGAAAATGAACGATTGGGCAAAGACTACCAATCTGTAGAGTCGCTTTTGTGTTCTGTTAGTTCTAAATGCAATTGTACAAGGCAATCAAATATTAAGTCTCTTAAGTCCCCCCAACAGTGTAGAAAAAACACAGCTCATGTCGTGTCGTTTTACATTGTACCTTTTGCGTAAAACTATTAGCCTATTATTGGCTTGGAAGAAAGTCTTTGCAGTGTATGTACATCTCAAATGTTTACGTTCAGGCATTCAATATCGCAATTAGTATATTCAGTATGGTTTTAGTACGAAACATCAAGTGCTGCAAAGTCTCTTCGTAAAAAGGGTACAACATAGAGATGGGAATCGAAACCAACTTTTTAAGTTCGGGCTCGGTTCGGTTCGGTCAGATTTAAGTTCGGGTTCGGTTCGGTTCTATGACGAGTATAGTTTGGGTTCAGTTCGGTTCGGTCATGTTGTTGGGTTTCGGGTTCGGTTTGATGTTATGAAATTAGTTAATAGCAAAATTAGGTACATGTAATAACGTTTAATTCAATTATTAATTAGATAAAACAGCGATGTCAAACCTTATTCGGCCGGTGAGCCATTTTAATTTCCAACACGCGTGTCGCGGCCATATAACAGAAAAGGTAAAAAAAAAATTATTAAAAACAAAAATAAAACACTTTTACTAGAAACCCGTTGTTAAAATTTTTCAAAAGTTCCCCTTTCAGACTTTATGATCTACTGTTAAGATGATGTGATGGTCATCTATTTCTGTGGTTCACGGTTAACGAGGGTGTCATGTGGCCAGCACAACGACCAACCGCCTTTACCTTTACCAAACCTATGGTCATACATTAAGTCTAAGAAAATGGAAACAATAGGCATAGCGCCATTAAAAGATGAACATAACATAATACATAATGATAATGAAACTAAAGCAAACATCCTAAACAAATACTTTGCATCAGCATTCTCAGCCAAGACATATTACTGAATTTGAACGAAGTAGACAACATAGAAGATATAGTAGTACAAGAAAATGGAATTCAAAAACTATTGGCCAACACCAAACCAAATAAAGCGTCTGGACCTGATGGTATTCCAGCTAGATTACTCAAAGAACTAAGCAATGAGCTAGCCCCAGTGTTCAAATACTCTTTCAGGCTTAACTTAACCAGGGCAGAGTGCCAAAGGACTGAAAAGAAGCTAATGTCACCCCCCCCCCTATTTAAAAAAGGAGAAAAATCTGACCCAGGAAACTACAGACCAGTATCACTTACCAGCATCACATGTAAAATCTTAGAACACATAATATGTAGCAACATCATAAACCACTTAGACAAACAAAATGTCCTCACACCATACCAACATGGCTTTAGGAAATATAGATCATGTGAAACACAACTAATAGGACTAATTGATGATTTTTCAAAAGGTTTAGATAATAGTGAACAAATAGATGCTATCTTACTAGATTTTTCCAAGGCTTTTGACAAAGTTCACCACCATAGTTTGCTTAAAAAATTAAAATATTTCGGCATTAATGGTCCACTGCATCAGTGGATTAAAGATTTTCTGATAGGGAGTGTGACGAGATGTTTAATTAGTCAATAGTTGGCTAGTTTAGTTAAGTCTAGGGGAGATTTTATTAATTTTATCCCGCTCACATATAAGATTTTGTACAGGCACACCGCAACTAACAGTAAGGACAGACCAATATTATACGTTTATAAATAAAAATAATTTAATAAATGAAAGTTTACAAAAGATAAATGATCAAATAAATTTATAATTAAGAAATAAAATGAAGGTGCTAATATTTAATATGACTGCTCATCATGGATTGCTAATTGGTGAGTGATTGGAAGAGAAGAAGAGTGTTCCTATGCCTTGAGTACTTATACTCTTTGCTGCTAGCCCGTGGGTTGTGGGTCGTCTTCTGGCGGTCGAAGGACTAGCACTCAGAAGGATGATTCACCCGGCTCTGTCTTAGGACGTCGGCTCGGGATAGTCTCTAGGCTGTAGGCAAGCTGGCTCTAGGGTGAGGCCGCTGCCTGTTTAGCAGTAGAGAGGGTTGGTGCTGCAGACTAAGTTGTAGTGGGGTGATCTCTCAGCTGTGATCTCTAGCTCGTAGAGAGCCGTGCTAACTCAACACCAGTTTGTCTTCTGCAGCGAAGGTTGCTCTAATCTGTCGGCATTAGGCAGTAGCTATAGGGCAGTGGACAGTTTGGGCCGGGTACTGGGCAGATGATACTGGGCAGTAAAAGGCACTGTGGACACTGGGCAATATGTTAAGGCCAAGGACAGTAGGCAATGCCTTCTTGCTAACAGTATATAATTGGGGGGGGGGGTGTATCTGGTGTGGTCTGCTTCGGTTACCGCTTTGAGTGGAGATCTGGTAGTTGTAGCAATCGTGCGTAGCAATCAGGGGTAGCAACAAGGGGTAGCAACCAGGGGTAGCAACCAGGCTGGGGATAAGACAGACAATTAGGAACCTCCTAAAGGCATTGAGCAGGGATTCCCATATGCCTTGCAATCAATCAGATGTAGGCATTGGTATCAATCCTAATAAGGCATTTAAGACAATTAAGCATAAAATCTTAAAGCATGCGTATAACTCAATAACAAAAGATACAAGTAAGATAACCACAATAAATGTGTCATCATACAATGTAGGATGATACTAGTCAAGATTCATCCATTAAATTTGATTACGACGATAAGCAATCAGTTATAATACAATGGGGAATGAGCATATTAAATACTAAAGGATAAGATGAAAATAAAATACTAGGGATCGAGATACAATGATAAGGGTTTGATATAATTAATCAAAATTAAACTCATCCAAGGAATTATAAGTTCACAAGTGTGTGAGACATAATAATATGTATGAGGGATATAATAGAAAAGTGAAATAATTAATTTCACATGGGCTCTGTAAGTTTAGAGAACTGTGATATAAGTTCATAGACAGTACTAAGATTCACGAAAGGTTATTGTTTACATCAATCACTAAGATACAGGAATGGATGAAACATAATACATCAAATATAATAACTATGGCCTCAAACTTGGACAATCATAGCGGCATTAATAATACTATATGAAGATATAGCATTGACATAGAATAGCACAATGTACATACACACTTACAGTAATGTCATAATGTAATGACGGGGAACGTGGTTGTGTACTAATGTGTACTCACACATTCCTATAAGATAAAATAAGTATAGTAAAATGTTTACACTTACCCGTTTGTCCCTAATGAAACCTCACAACTAAACTTCCTAATAGAGGAGACTATATGAATCCTAGCGGGCCTAACTTAGAATGCTTTGGTCTCTCTCTATATATAGTTGGGGCATTTCGTTTAACGGGTGGGGAAGAAAGCTAGGTGATTTTCTCACATGTATCGATGTACCGGAGATGTCAGGCGTCAAAGTCCGATTTATGGCCTGTACGATTTACCGTGAGAGTAGGGACTAAGACGAATATGCATTTGTCCAGTCCGAGTGCAACGCTATTCTTAGAGCGGTGCGTATCCTGCGGGGGGGGGGGGGGATAGGGGGAATGGGTGTGAAAAGTTATTAAGCCTGTGCGTGTAGCGCTGGTGCCGCGACCATTGTGTGCTGGTCAGCTGTCCAGCGGTCAAAAAATTAAAAGTTAGCCCTAGAGAAGCTAGATAATGTTTTACGTCGAGATTCGTCCCGTGAGAAACAGTACGAGGGGAGATAAATCCTACAAGAATTTAAATGTGGGTGGACAGGAAAATAATGATAAAGTTAAAATTTAAAGTTTCTCACGATTTGCTGGGAACAACTCAAATGAATTTTTGTATGCAAGTTTCGTATCGTCACAGGGAGAGAACAAACTGTAATAATAAATGGCTCTAAAAAAACACCAATAACAGTAAACTCAGGTGTACCTCAAGGAACAGTCTTGGGTCCACTACTATTTTTAATTTACATAAATGATTTACCAAATTGCATTACTTCAGGAACAAAAGTCAGATTATTTGCAGACGATTGCATAATATATAGAACAATAAAAACAACACAAGACACAGATATTTTACAAAGACAATTAGATGAATTACAGAAATGGGAATCAAATTGGAGCATGTCTTTCCACCCAGAAAAAGGTCAGTTGTTAAGAGTAACAAAAAAACTAAAACAAATTAATTCCACTTATCTTATTCATGGCAAACCAGTAACACAGACTAAAAACGCAAAATACCTAGGTGTTATAATAAAAGAAAAACTGTCATGGAATCCACATATTGATGAAACTATAAAAAAATCAAACAAAGCATTAGGATTTATTAAAAGAAATTTCTATAAATCAAATAAGAACATAAAACTAAAATGTTATTTAACCTTGGTTAGGCCAATAATAGAATATGCATCCTCCATATGGGACCCCTCAACTCAAGAAAACATCAAGAAACTGGAACAGACACAAAATACAGCAGTGAGATTCATAACAAAGGAATATTCACATTTGACTAGAGTAACACCTATAGTAAAATCACTAAATTTAGAAAGCCTTCAGGACAGTAGACTCAAAAGTAAAGTAGCAATTATACATAAAACACTGAACCATAATCTTCAAATACAAAAACAAAATTTAATAAAATACTCTGAAAGACACAAAGATAAAGGCACATTCCTCATTCCATATGCTAGGACAAATTTGTACAAATACTCCTTCTTCCCTAGTGCTATTAGAGCATGGAATGGGTTGCCTGAGCTAGCCAGGAAAACCAGTGACTTGGCAGAATTTAAGTCATTGGTAAATATGCATGACTAAATGCATCTTCTTTTTTGAAGTAACGTCTGTATTATATAAGATAAGATAAAATAACGTCAGGTACCCATTAGAGTTGGGTGGACTTTAGGATCCCAAAATTAAAAATTTCAGCCTTCGCCAGGATTCTAACCTGGAACCATTTGGATCGCAAGCCAAGCGCTTTACCACTCAGCCATCGCGCCTCCTATGTGAATACAATATTTACACTAAGTCATGGGATGTAGGAAGTTTATCCAAAACCAACGTGTGAAGATCCCACCGCATTAATGAGACACCAAGTTGAAGCACTGCATCGAGATGCTCATCTGTGAAGCGATTACGTCACAATGGTTTCGCCCTCTCCACCTGCTAAATGAAAAGTTACAATTTCGTTTAGTAGGCACGTAGGTCATCCTGATTCAATTTCTTGCCACAGAGGTTCAGATTGATTTGACATTTTTTCTAATAACTCTTGGTGCCAGTTCGCTATCTCATCCAGACATACTTCTGGCGGTATCAGTAGTCACTCTCACTAATTTCTCCCAAAGGAAAGAAGGCCTCCTCCTTCATGATGTATGAAACTACTTTGAACAGGTCTTTGCTAGTGGTGCTCCCAATGCATGTTCCTCGCAGCAGATATCTTTTCTGTGATTCTGCGAGCAAGTAGCAAGAGTTGAACGCTATCAGGTATGTCGGCGCTAATGGTAAACATTTCCAGCCCTGCTGCCCTATCTCTTAGATTTTAATTCAGATTTCTAATTTTCATGCGAAAAAGAGTTTGAACGGTTTCTTCTTATGGTCATGGTACATTTCTTACATCAATGATAGTAATCCCCCTTTAAAGCATTCACTGCACTATTTTGTGTCTGTTCCAGTTTCTTAATGTTTTCTTGAGTTGAGGGGTCCCAAACGGTGGATTCATTTAGCAGGTGGAGAGGGCGAAACCATTGTGACGTAATCGCTTCACAGATGAGCATCTCGATGCAGTGCTTCAACTTGGTGTCTCATTAATGCGGTGGGATCTTCACACGTTGGTTTTGGATAAACTTCCTACATCAGTGCATGTCAAAAAAAAAAGGCTTCATTTCACTATTTAAAATGGGAGCAGCTCTGTACCCTGCCCTTACCGCCGACTCATTGTCTTGTCCATTCTTGATAAATATTCTCGTCAATCCCCTTATGGTCCTCTAATGGTCCTCTAATGATCCTCTAATGGTCCTCTAATGATCCTGTAATGGTCCTGTAATGATCCTCTAATGATCCTCTAATCTCTGGGCGTTTCTTTGCGATTTTTTCTTGGTGGCTCACACTAAGGATGCCGCCATATTTGTTTATGTTTTTGATTTCATAATGCTGTTTAAAGTTGCGTTCTTTCAAAACAGCCACAAACATCTCTGTACCGATAAAAACATATTGGTTTATTTTCGTGCTCTATAAAGATGCAAAGATCTGTCCATGTGACCTTATTAGGATGGGTCATAAGACCAGTGACTTCTGCTGTACTGGCAAGTTAGTCCAGTGGTACTTTGTGGTCTTCTAGATATACAAGATTACTGAGACAGACCAGTAATAATACTGAGATTTCAGTTGCAGCAAAAAAAATAGAGTTTATTTAGAAACAAAAGAAAAGATCATGCAATGTAAAAATGGAATAGTATTGTATAATACAGACGTTACTTCAAAAAAGAAGATGATTACGTCCCACGCGTCATGCATTTAGTTATGCATATTAACCAATGACTTAAACTCTGCCAAGTCATTGGTTTTTCTTGCTAGCTCAGGCAACCCATTCCATGTTCTAATAGCACTAGGGAAGAAGGAGTATTGGTACAAATTTGTCCTAGCATATGGGACGAGGAATGTGCCTTTATCTTTGTGTCTTTCAGAGTATTTTATCAAATTTTGTTTTTGTATTTGAAGATTATGGTTCAGTGTTTTATGTATAGTTGCTACTTTACTTTTGAGTCTTTTGTCCTGAAGGCTTTCTAAATTTAGTGATTTAACTAAAGGCGTTACTCTAGTCAAATGTGAATATTCATTTGTTATGAATCTCACTGCTCTATTTTGTGTATGTTCCAGTTTTAATGTTTTCTTGAGTTGAAGGGTCCCAGACAGAGGATGCATATTCTATTATTGGTCTAACCAAGGTTAAATAACATTTTACTTTTATGTTGTTATTTGATTTATAGAAATTTCTTTTAATAAACCCTAATGTTTTGTTTGATTTTTTTAGAATTTCATCAATATGTGGATATATATATATATATATATATATATATACAAGAATTGATCGCTTAAGGGGAGGTACACCTAAAAAATCTATTTACGTTAATATTTATCAGAAATTTATCAAACTTGTATGGTTGATACAGTAATTCATCCTGATTTTAAAAACATAGAAAAAATGTGTTTGACTTTTGTGGTTGCCATGGAAACGGCCGCCATCTTGTTTTTTGTATATGATTTTTAAAATGCTATTTCTCTTTAACTAATAGACAAATATAAGTCAAATCTGTTTCATTTGAAAAAGAAAACAACAAAGAATAAAGTGACATCTCAAAATTTATTATATTTTAATATTTGTTTTTAAAATGTAACAGTAAAGTTAATCATTCATTTTTTTAAAGAAAAATATATTTTTTTTACATTCATGTCCATAGAAAATGAAAACCTAACAAGATATTTAAAAAATCAAGATGTCACATGAAAGTATTACAATAGATCTTTAAGTGTTTCAAATTTCATGTAAATATCTGTAATGGTTCTAAAGATATATAAATTTTAGTGAATGCATTTTTGGAAAACGGCCATTTTGAGAAAAACTGATTTTAAATAAAATGATGTTTGTAAAACTAAGTTAACTAACTATATTTGAATATATAAAACTTGTAAGTTAAAGAACAACATGTAAACTAGTGTTATTCAAAATGTCACATCATTAAACCAACTAGTTTTTAAGTTATAAGACTTTTAAGAAGACTAATCAAGAAAAAACAGAAATGAGAAAAAAAGCAAAAATTGAGAACTTCCATAAAAGATTTAAAATTGTCCAGATGAATATGAAACTCCTTCAGCTTCAATAAACTGCAATTCTTTACGTGCCTTAGCCTCCTTTCTTAACAACAGTCTCCTTTTTACAACTTGTTGTTTTTTATAAGCTGCATTTTTCAAGCGTTTCTTAAGTCTCAATAATCCAAGTCGCTGGCTGCTTTTGCTTACCTGGCAGTTGAAAAAACTTTTTATTTCACTACCAAAAGAAAAGCCAAAATTGAATTGTCCTGCTGCAGCTAAAACAGAAAAGTTAACTTTTTTTAGTGAAGAAAATCTTGATTTGCTGCAAATATTCCAAATACATGAATGAAAAGACTCATTCCCATTTTGAGTTGAGCCAAGCAAACATCGTTGTAGAAGTTGAGGCTCTGACAATCTTTTGTATATAGGCTTCAGATGTTCTGCTAGTAAGTCATAATTGAGAGGCGTATGTATATGGAGATTGTGTTTACCAGGCTTTACATTTTTTGCCTCACAAGACTTATAAAAACACCAAGAATCTGCACCTGAAGGACACAGATGATGCATCGGCCTCTTATCGGTCGAAAAATTGTGATACATGCTCGCAAGTATAGCATTTCTCATTTGCTTAGCATCATTATGTTTCCGTATCACTCTAGTGTAATACTTGGACAGTTTTTTGATTGTTTGTTGTGTAAGTTTACCTACACCATTACCTCCAAGTGAAATTCCTTTCTTGCTACAATCTGTAACCAAATTACGGAGTGCAGTGCCCATCCTTTTCCCCACATGGTTGACACACTCTTCTTTTGTTATAGGTACATCTCCATAGGGTTTTATTTCACAGACTTTATTAAAGGCTTTAGAATCACCATCTGACAACATAGTGGTGTAGCGCAATTTGAACTTCTCAATAGATCTCCTCCACAAGATCTCGGCCGCATGTGTTTCCATCATTCCAGATGATCCTGAAAAATTTAAAACAAAAAGTTATGGGAAAGACAATAAACTGTTTTGTATGCTGTTTTTAAATAATTTAAAAAAACATGTCAGTATAAAAATGAATCTAGATTTTAATTACTGTAAAAGGTTTTAAAACAATAGAAAAATATCTCACCTGTATAGTTGATATCACAATCAGGTTTGTGGGATTCAAACCATTCTTTGTAGTGTGCAGGAGATTGTGCTTTTAGTCTAGTACCAGTTGTGCTACAAGTTTGGCAAAAGCTAGATAGTACTTCAAAATCAATGACATAGCCTGTCAATACATCTATGACACAGCTAACACCTATCATTGATTTATGTCCTCTGGTCATCCAAGTACCATCAAATGAAATGGCAATGTCCAAAATGTCATCATCACTTAGAGCTGAATTGCTATTTTTTGCATGTTCCTTTCTTACAAGTCGAATAGTTTTACTATGCAAAGCCTGACGAACATCTTCAGCATCCTTATAAATGGACTTTGTCCTGTTGTAGACATGATTGGCTGATAGACCCGGTAGGTCTAAATGTTCACAAAATTTGTTGAAAGTTAATGGTCCTAGTCCACACAACGAGGAGGCAACAACAGCAGATGTGTCGATGGAAAATTTTTTATCATTGAGTGAGCGTTCAGATGTAAAAACATCATTCACCACAGTGCCACAATTATCGCAGTAAAGTTTCAGTTTTAATACAAGTCCGAATCGACTGTTGTCATCTGAATGCAAAGTTAGACCATCAGCATTACAATAAGGACACAGAAGAGGTGAAAGCAATTTTTCAATTTGACTAATGTCAATGATTGTTCTATATGTCTGTTTAGCTGACTGGTCATTAAATAGAGAGCTAGAGCTTCCAATGTCCATAGCAGGAATATCAACAGTTTTTTTTTTTGGAACTTGTTTGCAAAGACAACAACACCGACGAGTTAGCTGGAGTTGAAGGAGCTGGTGTTACTTTGTCTAGATCTAGTTCATGATCTTTTCGACATAGGCCAACAGTGTTCTTCATCTTGGCAATCTTGCGAGCCTCTAAAAGTTGTTTACTTCTTTTTTTAAATCTTCCCATGGCTAGCACTAGAGCTAGAATGTCTAGAGCAGTAGAACTAGATGATACTAATGCTAGTAGATGTGATGATAATTATGGATAAGACTTAGATCTAGTCAAGCTCAAATAAGAATGAACTTGAAGACAATCACTGAATAAGTCACAATCGTAGAACTTAGAAGTCTAAGCTCTAGAATATTATCAATATAGATCTAGACTATATATTTTATAAATCGAATCTATATAAATCTAGACTAGAATAATATGATATCCACAGGCAATCCAGCAGAGTCGCCAGAGAGACTAGTCTGATTAGTTATAGTATTAGAATTATTAGATCTACAACAATTTTTCACATACGATAATTTCAACACGCTGTAGACAGTTCAGCCATTTATTTTCGATAACCTGAGGTACACAAAGTCGCTAGGGGAATCCTAAGAATAGACCAATCAGAACGCAGCATTTATAGCGGGGCTATATTTACACCAAAACTAATCAAAAAGAGTACGTAAGTTTCTAAATATAGCGAAAATGTGCTAATAAAAGATTAGGAAGTGATGCCAAATCTTAAAAGACCTTTGGACGCTGAACAAATTGATACCAAATATGACTATTTTATTTGCAATGCACAAAAAATTTTTAACCTGTAACTATGGAGAATTTTTGCATTTTCTTATAAAATCGTCATTAATATACACCCGAAAAATGTAAAAAAATATGTTTTAAAGCATTATTTAAAAAAAATTAAAGTACTTATCAAGTAAATAAATGGATAAGCTATCTAAATATGGTTAAATCTAAAAATCGATTTTTGGGTCCAAAATTTCGATTTCCAAAGGTGATCCTCCCCTTAATAAGAGTATAGGATTGACCAAGTAATAAGACAATTTTTTTCAAAAACTAAAATATTTTAAGCAAGTGGTAAGAGAAGATGTACAACCTTCGTATTTATTGTCTTCAACATTAACACCTCAAATTTGTTTTTAATAAGACATATCAAAACATCTATAGATCTGAAGAATATCGGAGTTCAACATTTCATCAGATGTGACAGTTCTAAATTCTTTTCACTGTTTCAGACTTACTGAGCTCCTATTCGCCAGGTCTAGGAAGCCAAATGCTCCTGATTTGCATATGGAACAATAAGTGCCGCTACAGAAGTTCTCTCTAGGGCTTGGGAAAGTGAGGTCTCATTATCAGACTTACTGAGCTCCTATTCGCCAGGTCTAAGAAGCCAAATGCTCCTGATTTGCATATGGAACAATAAGTGCCGCTACAGAAGTTCTCTCTAGGGCTTGGGAAAGTGAGGTCTCATTATCAGACATATTGAGCTCCTATTCGCCAGGTCTAGGAAGCCAAATGCCCTTGATTTGCATGGGGAACACTATGTGCCGCTACAGAAGTTATCTCTAGGGCTTGGGAAAGTGAGGTCTCATTATCAGACTTACTGAGCTCCTATTCGCCAGGTCTAAGAAGCCAAATGCTCTTGATTTGCATGGGGAACACTATGTGCCGCTACAGAAGTTCTCTCTAGGGCTTGGGAAAGTGAGGTCTCATTATCAGACTTACTGAGCTCCTATTCGCCAGTTCTAGGAAGCCAAATGCTCTTGATTTGCATATGGAACAATAAGTGCCGCTACAGAAGTTCTCTCTAGGGCTTGGGAAAGTGAGGTCTCATTATCAGACTTACTGAGCTCCTATTCGCCAGGTCTAAGAAGCCAAATGCTCCTGATTTGCATATGGAACAATAAGTGCCGCTACAGAAGTTCTCTCTAGGGCTTGGGAAAGTGAGGTCTCATTATCAGACATATTGAGCTCCTATTCGCCAGGTCTAGGAAGCCAAATGCCCTTGATTTGCATGGGGAACACTATGTGCCGCTACAGAAGTTATCTCTAGGGCTTGGGAAAGTGAGGTCTCATTATCAGACTTACTGAGCTCCTATTCGCCAGGTCTAAGAAGCCAAATGCTCTTGATTTGCATGGGGAACACTATGTGCCGCTACAGAAGTTCTCTCTAGGGCTTGGGAAAGTGAGGTCTCATTATCAGACTTACTGAGGTCCTATTCGCCAGTTCTAGGAAGCCAAATGCTCTTGATTTGCATATGGAACAATAAGTGCCGCTACAGAAGTTCTCTCTAGGGCTTGGGAAAGTGAGGTCTCATTGAAATATAGTTTGGAGATTATGCTGATGCTGATGATGATGACGATCAGGATGGACGTAATGTCAGCCATATTGACACCGAGGGAACTGAGTTTGTTTACTTGATTATAAATCTTAATTAGTGGGGCTGGACTTCACACCTTTACTCGGGTAACCGTCACGCTGACCAGGCGTCTGTCTAGCTGTGCGAGTATATCTCCAGAGGTAGACATGAACAACTCCCACCCATTTTTTATTTCTTTAGTCCATAGCATTGAGTTCCATGAGGTCCTTTAGGAGCTTGGACCACAGAACACATTCAACACACACCACCGCGAGTGATCCTTTTCCACACAAACCACGAGTATATTACTATATCTCAAAGCCCAGTAAGCCGGTAACTAATTGTCATGTAGATAACAGCACAGGGCTCATATTTGTGTATATCAGCGTAGAAACACAGACCAGGGTTATATTTAAAGCAAGAGCTAAACAATTACTACATTTTAATTGTTTAGTCCCTGACACTGATTGAATTTATTGATAGATGTTGACCATTTTTCAGCCACATTGGATAAACGTAACATGCTTAGACAGCACACGGACACTGTCAATACCTATTACTGACGAATTATCTTACCTTACGTATTAACTTCCAATCGTGCTATTGCTTTGTGTGTCTTTTAATATCATATCGCCACTCTTAATCATTAAGATGTCTCTTGTGACTCCTCGTTATTACAGTAACTACTTACGATATGTACTTAGCCACTATGTATGGGGCCCTAGAGGTCAGGACAGGAAGCGGCTAGCGGCCTATAAAACACGATCCTGATGACCAGTCTGAAATATATGGACACATAAATCTGCCCACTATACAACCCTTTACGTTTCGGAGCTTAAAAATTAGTACACTATACATGTACATATTGTACATCAACAAACAAGTTACACAGATAAGTTTGTAGCATCTGTTAATACATGCTGATCAACTTTAATTCATCAATGAAAATGAGTGATGGAGTTTAAAACTATAACGTGAAAAAAAATAAACTTAAAAATATAACTAAGGTTTGCTATTAGGACATTTTGTAGAATCTTCAGTATATAGCTATTTACTAGACATGTAGGCCTAGGTACAGCATCCGGCTCCGACCGAATATTTTATGTTACTATCCGGCCATATTCGGCTCCGGCCGAATATTTTTAAAAAATGCTATTTCGAGCACTTTTACTTAAGAGAAATATGCACTATTTAAAAAGTGTCAAAAAGAGAAACTCGTGTGAACTGTTTGTAAGAACTGAGTTTCAGAACATTCCCCATACAGTTTCTAGGCACGAAAATGTGAATGTAATTTATCTGACATTAAGGTTTACACGTGACAATGTTTCGCTCTTTGTTCTACTTCCAGGTCAAATACATGGTTGAATATTCTGGAATCAGCTAGCGTGAACTGTTTGCTATAACAGGACGTTTCTAATAATAAACTCGGAAACGTCAAATGTAGCTTTACTCACTGTTACATCAGATCTGAACGAAGTGGTCGTCTCCTTTCCATTAGAGCTAAAACAGAAAGATTGAAAAACTCCTTCATCCCACTGTCGGTCAGAGTAATAGTAGTTACGTTGAGGTTGTCAATTGTTGTCAAAGTGAATTTCCAATTTGATTGGATCAATACAAATTATCTTATCGTATCTATCTTATCTTATTAAGATTTTGCATGTGTCCATGGGATTACTTTTTAGATGATTCTAGCAGACCAGAGAGTCGAATTCACTCACTAGTGAAGGATTGCTTCATACTGTCCTTAGTAAATCTTTTGGAGGCTTAGATCACAGAGATCCGTCAGCAGCCCAACAAGTTCGATTCACTCGCTAGGGATAGATGTACACACATTGTCTTTGTCAATTCTTTCTTTTCAGCTCGCTTTAAGAGAACTTTTCAGTCGAATGACAAACTATATCTACTTGTTCAGACGCTAAACCACCAGCTTGGTGATCTCTCTTTTTCTTCACCAGGGCAACTAACAAGTGAACGTAAAGGATCAGAAATGTTTCCATTCTTAAATTTATCTTTTGCGTTCAGAGTGATTTCCCCTCTTCTGTTTTAGCAAGTATCAAATTTTCCTTTCTTTGCCTCTCTGTGTCGCAATCTACATATATGTATTTTTAAATTAAAATTTTTTTAAATAGAAAAATTTTATTTAAAAGAGGTCGTCAGTAGAATAGAGACTGTGATATTAGAACCCATTGTAAGGTCTTCTTGAAAACCTCAATTAAACTATATAACTAATGCATTCGTCAATCATGTTCAATATTTATAACATATTAAGCTACTTTTTTAAAATGTAAACTATTAATTAAATCTCCGTAGTAAAAGGTTCATGTTCACTCAGAAATACTTTGGATTTAAAATAAACAAAAATGTTCAAAACTTCTCTGCCTCTAATGACCAGATCAATGTTAGTGCTAGACGGTTCATAATGCATTATAAAATCATACTAGCGATGTTTATCTTTGTGTGAACGATTTTCTGATGTAGTAATTAAACAGGAGAGAAAGAATCAATTCTGTTCCAGCATATCGGGACAATTATTTTTTAATTACAACTAGTAGTCAATCAATCCGACATGTCTATCTTGGTTCTGGCATCTCGTTTAAATGATTGGAGCGTTTCCTAAAGAAAGTCTTTTAAGAGTGTCTTGTGTGGGAATTGAAAAGCTCAGTGAATAATTGTGCCTTGTCGCCGTAGTGAATTCAGGACGAGGAAAGTTTCAGCCATGTTTCAACTTTAACTCTTTCTCTCCGTAATTATTTACCACATTCTGGTGGAATCAACGCTGGTATCGTCAGTTAGGAGAGAAAGAGTTAAGAATTAACCCGGAAGTAGTTGTCATGACATTAATTTCATAGCGACAGGACCTATATAAGAAGTACACGAAAATATTCGAACGTGCACTGTCTGTATCGAAAGTTGACCTTATGGAAAGTTGACCTTATGGAAAGTTGACATTACAGAGAACTTCCTAACACCAAATTACAAGGAAATGTAAAACTTAAAAACTCATTAAAAATAAATTCTTGCGATTTGAATACTAATAAGTAAAAGTAAAGTTCCCCCTTTCAGACCTTGCGATCTGTGTTTTGTGGCCCACGGTTAACGAGGGTGTCATGTGACAGGCACAACGGCCAGCCGCCTTTACTTCTTTACCTCAACTAATGTCAGGCACCCATTGGACCCAGAGCCACCCTAGAGACCAGGGGCGGACTGGATGTCAAAATAGGCCCAGGCATTTCTATACAGTACAGCCCATAAATTGTATATAATATGATAGGACTCCTATTATAGGCCTATCTTTTCTAAAAAGGATTGTTATTTTTTTAATAATGCATCGATAACTGTATGTGTTGATAAGGTGCGCAAAGGTTCACGCGTTCAGTATAATAAAGTATTGTTCTCCGCCATGACACTAATTGTGGTTGTTTGTTAATTGCTGACTGTGAACCTTGATCTTAATGAACAGAATGCATGCTCTATATCTTTATGAGAAATATAGACCTAATGTTGCTTTTTAATCGCTATATGTGTACCCTAAAAGGATGAAGCCTACTAATAGCACTGTCTTGGATGTAGGCTATTGCTTTTTTTTTTTGAAAATATGTTAGATTAAATTAGTATTACACTGTAGTTTGTAAAAGATTTTTTTAACATATAGCCCCTTTAATATGAAAATATTATAAAACTTTTAACAATTTAATGCGTGCCATAGACTCCATAGAGGCATTCAAGAGGCCTTTTAGGCCCATTTGAGTACCGGCCCACCGGGCATTTGCCCAAATGCCCATATAGCCAGTCCGCCCCTGCTAGAAACCCGAAATTAAAATCACAGTCTTGACCAGGGTTCGACCCCGATTATCAATTAATTAATTTTTGTTTAATATTGAAAAGATGAAATAAATTTTACAGTGTTGAGAAATGTGGCTGTAAATGTGGAGTTCTCACCTTTAAAAAACCTTTACTTTTTTTTTTTCAAAATTTACTTTTTTTATTTTACTTGTTTGT
The DNA here is from genome assembly GCA_036873155.1 of Biomphalaria sudanica. Lineage (NCBI taxonomy): Eukaryota > Metazoa > Mollusca > Gastropoda > Planorbidae > Biomphalaria > Biomphalaria sudanica. Next base: position 129,131 of record JAZGLO010001455.1, read on the forward strand.
CTTTTGTAAAACCCTATCTCGCTTCTGTCATGTCATACGATTACTTCGACTGCTGTGCTGAAAGCTACAACGCCAGTAGTTAACCTCGTCACTCACAGTCAAATAAAAAGACTTTTTCCATTCCAACCGCTCCATTGCAAAAAAAAAATTAGAAAATATAGGTCATGCTCGTATATATGTCTATAATGAACCTCATTCACCAATCGTAAAGGAACAACATTTAGCCACGTGACAATATTGATAAAACAATGGAAGAAAAAAAAAACGTATCACGTGACAGCCTTTGTATAGAAGCGATAGAGAATCACGTAGCTTAATGTCGTTATGTTTAGGATTGGTGAATGAGGTCCATTAGCAAAGCAAAGGTAGGCCTATTGTTATTTTGTTTAGGCCACAAATGTTTTGGAAGCGGCCCCTTTTTTTGTTGGTGGATGCACAGGAAAAATAAGATGTTTACAGCATCATGCTTGATATTTTGATGATATTCAGCTGGTAAAAAAAAACGAAATGTCTCTACTCATGTACTTCAAATAAGCTATGAAAATCACGCCACTCCTAAGAATGTACAAACAATAGGAATGACTTAAGTATACAAAAACATGGTGGCTGAGTGGTAAAGCGCTTGGCTTCCAAACCACGAGTTCTGAGGTTCGAATCTCGATGAAGGCTGTTTTTTTTTTTTTAAATTTTCTGGACTTTCTAGACGACCCTGAGTCCATCCAACTCTATTACCTGACATTAGTTGAGGAAAGTTAAGCGGTTGGTCATTGTGCTGGCCACATGACACCTTTGATAACCGTGGGCCACAAACAGATGACCTTTACATCATCTTCCCTATAGATCGCAAGGTTTGAAAGGGGAAACTTTGATTTCATTAGTATACACAAAGTTTCGCAGTCTAACGAAATCCTTGGATGTCGGTTTTATTTGGCTTATTTATATTTCAACTGTATATATATATATATATATATATATATATATATATATATATATATATATATATATATATATATTATATATATATATATATATATATATATATATATATATATATATATATATATATATATATATATATATATATATATATATATATATATATATATATATATATATATATGTATTACATGTTTTGAATGTTCCTTTGGAATCGAAGATTATTAAATTCTAGTCCTCATTTCCCGCAGCATGGAGGGCGAGGGCGAAGGCCAAAGTTCAAACCTGAGGTCATCTAGATGAAAGAGAGCCACGAAGAGACAGCCATTCATTTATATGTTTAAGGAATCGGAGCTGAATTAATTCCCTTAAATTCAATTAAATTTAAATTTTAAAATATTTTAAGATTCAAGAAATTCAATGTGGATTGTCAAATATTTGAGAAAAATCTTTGTAGATGTAAAAATGTTCCTCTCTCATTAGCTCAGACACACACACACACACACACACGCACAAACGTATACACACAACGAAGCTAAAATAAAATAAGATATATGTGGATTTGAGGACTATGACCTCCCTAAACTGATGATAGACTATCTGTAATGATACAGAAATAGTCTCGGCATTATTTATGTTTGGAAATTGTCGCTCACACAGTAGCCCCCTCTCCACGAAGCTGATGTGTCCAGTTTAGAAGCAGAAGTGACACAAGTTCTGCCAGAGTTTAGATCTAGACTCTAGCACTTGTATGCTGCGAACTACTAGGAGTCAGCAGTTCTTAACTCTTTCTTTCCTAACCGAAGATACAAACGTTGATTCCATCAGAATGTGGTAAATAATTACGGAGAGAAAGAGTTAAGATGTCTTTCCAAAGTTTCATTACAAATTAATTTAGCAGATCTAGTATCTAATGACAGATGTTTGGACAGATCGAAGTGGATCTTCACAATGATACAATGATTGATTTTAGAATCAAATGATATGATAGTTTCTTTCTTTTTAAAAAATTTTTTACCAAGCTCATTCGTCTGTCTGTCTTGTAAAAAGTTTGACACGTTAATTCTCCCACACCCATTCTCGGTTCAAATTGAAACTTCGCACAATTATTCATTAACATAGACAAGACATGTATAATTATTTTATTTTTAAAGTAACCAATTAGACAATTAATAGCAACAAAGGAAATGAATACTTCAGTAGTCACAGACATGGCTCAATTTGTTGGGTTTAATTCCCCTTAAATAATTGTTAAAGCTATTTCTCCCTCACGCATTCTCCGATCAAATAGATACTTTAAACAATTATTTATTGTACCATAACACGAATCAATAAACAAAAATACTCATTTAGTCAATTACTAACTGGTAATTAATTATTTTGTTTGATATCGAATAAGGGAAATAACTTGTACATTATTGGTAGATATAGTTTTAAGGACGGAGTTCTCTCTCTTTAAAAAATATTTTTTTTATTTTTTTGCTTGTTTCTTCAGTTTGGGCCGGACATCTGTTTGAAATGAATCACTCAAAGTACGACACCATCTACCAGGATATGTCCAGTGAAGACGTGGCCTTGTATTCACTGGCCTCCCTTGTGTTTACTTTAGTGAATAACTCTTGCGTCTCAACAGGAGTAGGTCTTTTCGGGATGATAGCCAACGCTCTCAACATGGTCGTCTTCTACAGGCAAGGTCTGAGCAGCTCCATCAACATCAGCTTCTTCTTCATCTCCATTTCTGACACGTTCACCATCCTCTTCATCCAATGGGCCAACATCTGTTTCAACCCCTACATAGACAACACCAGGGCGCCGCTGTTTTACGCCGAGCTCTACTACATCACCGGGGGCTGGCCGTCTGGTTTGTGTTGCCGGATCACGCTGTACATAACTGTCTATGTCACGACTGAAAGATGTCTCTGCATACTATTTCCGTTGAAGATTAAAAATTTAATAACCCCGACGAGAACAAAAATGATGATCGCTTTTATTTGTATATTTAACACAGCCGCCCTGGCTCCGGAGTATTCATCTATTTACTTGGACTGGTATTTTAACAAGGTGAGAAATGAAACAATACTAGGGGTTGCTTTCAGAAGCAACAGAGACCAGACCCAAGGGGTCACGTGGCTGCTTCATGTCGTGCTGACAGTGTTTGGTCTCTTCAGCGTCATCGTGCTGACGTCAGTGCTCGTCATCCATCTGCGACGCCAGACAAAATGGCGGATGAAGAACAGCGTGGAGAACAAGCTCCGCCCCACCTTGACATCACGTGACCGGAAGTCGGTGGTCCTCGTGGCTGCCGTGGCTACCTTCGTAGTCATCTCCTACATTCCGTTGACGTCCGTGTCCCTGGTCACTGTCTTTGTGTCCGAGTTCTACATAGGAGGGAAACTGTTTCAAATATTTCGTGACACCTGGGCGATGATCATGCTGGTCGGGATGACCAACGCCAGCTCGAATATTTTTATCTACTACAGTATGAATTCCAAATATAGACAGACCTTTAGGGAATTCCTGTGCAAAAAGCAATGAATTATGGTTTAGTTCGTATCTGCATACACAACATCATACAAGCTATAAAAAAATAGTTGGCATTTAGGTGAAATCTGGGTGTTTCCTCAGGCCTTATTAACAAAAATGTTTTTAAATAATAGAATTTTGAAAATGTCTTTGTTTTTAAGCAGCAACCAACCAAGTAGATATTGAGAGGAATAATGTGTGTGTTTTTTTAAAAGAAAACCTCAGAATTTGCGCTATTCAATTTTAGCTTTATCATCATAGGAATCCTTGGGCCTTAGGCCTCTTTTCTTTTCTTTGCCTCTTTTTTGGGCTTAATGTGCCTCTTGTATGGGCCATCTTGCCTCTTTTGTGGGCTTTTTTTTTTTTCCAATATGTTTTTATTTGTAAGTTCTCATAATTCACAAGTATTAAATCATAAACAATTGAAAATTGATTGACCTAAACATACAATAATAGTAACAGAAACATTATTTAATATCAAAGACATACTACCTAACCATCCTGGCCATTGAATCCATAAAAGACACAACAATGATGCAAGTTTTCTTTTTTATAAATAACAGATTTTCTTGCATTGTGCAGCATGCGGCAGTTAAGTTTTTTTGTTTACATATCTAAGATTTAATTCATCCAAATTCAGGTTTTGACAATAATGAATAAAATGAATAGTATTTTTTTCTATTGGTCGCTTTGAAATGATAGGAATTATACATCTTATCTTATCTTATTTAGTGTAGCATGTTGTCTGTCTGAGATCAATGGGGAGTGAGTTCCAAACTTTTGGTCCGTGAACTGAAAAGCCCGCAGACCGTAGCTTTTGAGGGAGAAACGTGACACAACTATTTTTATGACGTTCTGAAATATTTAAAGTCGATCATGATAGATAAATAGATAGACAGATAGATAGATAGATAGAGAGAGAGATAGAGAGAGAGAGAGAGAGATCTGTATTTACTTGGTTGATTTTAACTTGATTCTACAGGGGGGGGGGGGGGTCGGCCGAGTGGGGGGGGGGCGATCGACCCCACCGCCCCCCCCCCTGGATCCTCCAGTGGGCTGAAACGGCCATGCAGTCCGTGCAACAAAATGAGCCAATGTGTTGCACAGTGTCTCTATACTTTGAGCTCATGTTGTAGTAAATAAAGACACTGACATTCGCCTCAATGGCGCCAAACGCGTAAGCAAAAGACCAAACAGCAAAGTATAAATTGACCTGATTTCCGGAGACGCTAAAAGCGGACACGAAGGTCGAGGCGATCGAGACTGTGACGGTTGGCGTACTTAACACTATGGTGAAGATTGCCAGAAGGGAGACAATTTTGGACATTTTCTTATCCCTCTTGGAGATAGCTTGGTTCTGGTTCTTGCTTAATGCATCCTGCCTCCACTGGGAGAGTTGTTCCATTTTGAGTATCAGCACAACTGTAAAGAATATTAAGCCGACAAGGGAAATAACAAACAGAGTGGCATGTAGAATGTAGACAACACTCTGAGCCTCGGCAGAGTTATCCCTAATGACGAGACCTAGCAAAGTACGATTTTTGCTAGGGTAGAACGTCTGATCCAGATACCAGGACAAACATATGGGTATAGCTATTGTGCCATTTACTAGGAATATACAAAACAGAATAATGACAGATCTTAGAGGCGTGATTATTGTTTTGATTTCCATCGGTTTTAGAATAGAGATACATCTCTGAATTGTCATAAACGTGGTTATAAAAATACTTATTCTAGCCAGACTTCCGCTAATCCAGGCGCTAGTTAAAAACTGGACGTCTTGAAACAAGAAGGGAACATCTAGGGAATCAATCTGCGGATTGTTGCACACGGTCATCCAGAGAAAGTTTATGGTGCGGAGAAGGCCGGAAATGGCCAGCACGAAGAAGCTGATGTTCATGACGATGTGTAGACCTTGCTTCAGGAACACGTAGATGTTGAGGACGTTGGAGGCCACTCCCGTCAGCCCCAACACAGTGCTGAGACCAACTCGGTTCACCGTGACAATGACCACGCGTTCATAGTAGCTGATCAGTTCTGATTGGTGGAGTGTGTGCAGGCTGTTCGGACTCGGGCCTGCAGACACAGTCGTGTTGAAATAGATGCTGGAGCTATCAGTGTTACTGACAAAGCTTTCCATACTAAGCATTGTAACTTTAAAGTATGTTTTTTTTAAATTTCAACGCATGTTATATAATTATACAACACTTCGGCTTTATTAATATTAAGATGAACTACACATTTTGATGTTTTATAAATCAAATTATTAACCGCATAAACGTGAAAAACATCGGATATAAAAATGTGTAACTTGACACATATAATGTTATTATTTATTGAGTCCACGTATAAAGAACCAGGTCAGATGTCAGATTACATTAATTTGACCATATATGGCTTCCCAAAGACAGCTGGAGATCTTTTACAAAGGTCGCTGGATACACGTTTGAAACCGAAAGGAAATCTGCTGTTGAAGAGAACTCCGTCGTCCACCGGAAAACAAACGTATTGATAGCGCTTAATTTTGGAAAAAATATGTTGGTCACTGCCAGTTTGCGTGGCCGCATGTAGTACACTGCACTCCTTTTTTTTTTATATTCGAACTCAAAGACAAGCAATTATTAGATTTATATTTAGTTTTGTTTTTCATTTCAAAATGTTGTTTGTGTACCTAAACATTCATGCGTCATTAAGCAACTCATTGTCTTTATTGTCAAATAGTAAAAATCTAAACGAATTGAATTTAATTGATTGTTAAAAGGAACCTTTGTTTTCTTATTAATGCTGTGGCATTGTATGTCTCTGGAAATAGTTATTCCCAGTTATTCCCAGTTATTCCCAGTTATTCCCAGTTATTTTCATATGACTAAAGTAAAGAGGCCAATCATTGACACAACTGCGGTCTTGATAATTAGATTCACTTCTAGCACTAGCCTAATGACTTTTAATTCTGGTCAACTTAGAAAGTCCAAACAGGCCAAAAACTCCAACCAATACTATAGCAAGTAGATCACCAAACGTGGTTCTGAAACACAGGACTGCACAAAACCAAAAAGTGAGTTTTAAATTTGCGCTGAAACAAAGTTCAATATTTAAGCAAAATTGTACGAAACCCTGCCTCATATTGACGAATATAAACATCATTTCTAATGAATGGTATATTATAAAAAGCAACTGTCGAGCCCGTAGCATAGCTAATCTAACAGGAGATAGAAGCTATATTCACTGTACTTGACTGCATTCATAGTCATATCTCTTTACAGTAGCCACTTAACATGGAAAATACTCTTTTTTTTTTAAAAAGCGTATAAGGTGTATATATCAGAATTTAAATACTCCTCTTAGATACTGCAACAAAACGCCTACACATAGATATGAGTATTAAAACTTAGCCATTGTTAATCTGCTTAAAGAAAAGCAGAAGACTGACAAAACTGTCACCTATAATAGCGACTTTATTAAAATAAATACATTCAATGCTAATAACAGTAAATTATACTTAGATTTTTATCAAGAAACTAACTCAATACAAGTTTATAACAGGAGAATTCTAGTTTAAATGAGACTCACACATAATTAGAGACCGAGATGTTTACATCCTAAGAAATCAAAATCTCGGTAGAAAAACTTAACAGCTAGGTGGCTGATTTCTAATAGCGCATTCATTTGTGGTACGTTAAAAACAAGAAAGACAACTCTATCGACAAATGGCTCCTAAGTTAACGACATCTTTAAGGTCGTTATTATAACTTAGTAACTGTACATTTTGTGAGAACGCAGCTTAAAATTATACCTTCCATTAGAATCAAACTATTTTGGTAGACTATTTAGTAGTGTAGGAATCTAGTAACAATGATCGATGAAACAGGATGTCTGTAATTATGTTTAGTAAGTACGTAGAATACAATGGGAGAATTTAGATTTAGTAATTATAGTAGCTTTTAGTTATTACTGTTGTCTTACGATCGCTACCTCATAAAACAATCATTTATGAAATTTTTGTTGTTACTGCCTCAAACTTTGTCGTGTCTATAAATCAATATTTGACATTAGGCTTAGAAAGCTAAGAGTGGCTATAAAACTTGTATCACGGTTAAAAGCCACGCAGACGGCATGAAAAGTCACTTGATGTGTTTAATATTTCTAAAAAGGATTGCGATCTTAGCGAAACAAAATTCTGATGGTAAACAAAAACAATACGAGATAGACATCTTACTTAGACTTAGATCCGCACAAGCGGTTTGGCGCACAAGACGGGACGCTGTCTCCATAGAAACCTGTCTCCAGCAATGTCTGCAGCCTCTTTTCAGCGTGTCCTTGACCCTTGAAGGTGCGGCGCCGTGTTGCACTAGAGCAGGGGTTCTCAACCTGTGGATCGCGACCCTTTGGGGGTCGACTGACGATTGGCCAGGGGTCGTCAAAGACCATCGAAAAAATGGATTGTTTTGTCTATTCTTCTATTGCAGAGTGGGGGATGGTAAAAAGGGGTCGCCAAGCATAAAAGGTTGAGAACCGCTGTACTAGAGCCTCCCTGTTTGCGCTTGCCGCGTATCGGCCTCCATGTCCTAGCAACTCTGTGAATGTGTGATTCATTCTGTCGAAGGACATGTCCCGCAAACCTCAACTGACGAACGGTGACAACCCCACTCCTAAAATCCGTCCTAGCTGCTTGTATTAAACATTGTGTGCTTTTTAGCGAAGACATTTTATTTTTCTATAACTGGTATTGCACAAATCCAAAGCTGTTTGGAATGGGTTGAATGCCAGCGGGATTCGAACCCTCAAGTAATAGTTAACTTAACAATTTGATGAGTGTCAGTTATCTTCATACTTATTTATTATCTATTTTAGTGAATATGTATGTATATCAATTGTCACCCCTAATGTTTTTTAATAATAATAAGGATTGCAGTATTTTCTTTGGTTACGCAGCCCCAGCTGTGACCTACATATTTTGCAACTTCAGCGCAGGCAAAACCATTGTCCGCCGGTGGTTGATCTAGATTTTCTTTTCGCCGTCTACGCCTGTCCTTGACAGCGGATTTACTTTTGGTCTCAAATGTGTATCCCGAGGTCTTTGTAAGTTACCTCCAACTGTCTCGTTCTGAAACCGCCAGCAACCAGGTGGTCTCTTCTATGACAGTTAAAGCAAGTTGCCCTAAGTTGGTCTTTAAAGCGTTTCCGTGGGGCACCTCTGTTACGTCGACCACCTATCAGCTCACCAAAAAGTACTGCTTATGTTTACATTGGTGAACTCAAGTGTGATTGTGTACTATCACTCGTCTGTGTCTTGGCCTGTAGAATTTCTGAAGCTTTTTTCGCCATTATTATTATTATTAGTAGTAGTAGTAGTAGTAGTAGTAGTAGTAGTTGTAGTAGTAGTAGTATTAGTATTATTATTATTATGTATATTCTATAATAAAGCTTTCAACGTTCACTCAGAGTTGTTGTTCTTTTATCCACGTGGTACATTTATATTATTGAATACAACCAAATATGTGGATGTTTCCTTTTGACCGTTGTTATGGATGACCCCTCAATGTTCTGATCATTTGTTGTCTTTTTTTTAATTGACCTGTGTATATTTTGAATATAGAGGTCAAGTATCTCTATGACTGTGTTTTGGCTTGGATTTTTGTGTGGTGTCTGTTTGATTCTATTTCTTTTATTCTAAACGCGAGTCCGGACACATCCAAGGGACACAACCATTGAATATACTTTTAAAAACTTCAACTGACGTTTCGTCGTTGAATTAACAGTCTATTCAATATGTATTTTTCTACAAGCCCTAGCCATATTCTTCTCCTGTTATGTACCCGTATTGTTCTTTGATGACCTAATTTATATAATATGCACTTATGTAGCTTTTTTACTTAGGGGTCCGTGGACAAGTTTTGACTATGTAAAGGGAACCTCTGTCTTCATGAGCTATAAACCTGAAGTATACTTCTTTGTAATGTATTACTATTCTTAGTTATTACTGGTGTATTGTATAGTAACTTTAAATTCTTTTATTTTTCGTGCAAATCAACACTTTAATGTTATGTAGATAAAAACACCACTAGCCATCAGTTTACTTTTTATATTTATATATTTATATATATATATATATATATATATATATATATATATATATATATATATTTATTTATTTATTTATTTTACGAAAATGTGTTGTTTTTTTCTTAAGGCTTTGAATAAGAGATTGACCCTTTACAGAACAAGTAGATCTATTTGATAATCATTATAAGACATTAGTTAGACCAGGTTTACATCTAACTTCACCTTCACTTTCACCTATCCCTTCGTCTGCTGCAGTGGCGTAGTAAGGTACCCGTGGGCCCGGGTTCAAGAATATGTTAGTGCCCCCCCCCTAACCTAATAAGATGAATGTTAAGTGAGACAAAACAATTATGTAATTTGAATTTGTATCGGTACATTTACCAAAGGATATTCCAATACAAGTGGTGTACCTTTTTTTTTAAAAAAAGTAATTAGTAACAATGTTAATACGTTTGATTCAGTTAGGACTTCAATAAGTAATAGTGTCTTGAACGTTAATGTTTGTACAATTTGTTATCAGAATTCATCGACTTAAAAGTGTTTCAAATGACTAAAGAAATGTTTTTATGGGTTCCACATTCTACACATTTGCATGGTACTAAAACGCTTCTAGTTGAAAACTTTGAAACATTGTTACAAACTATAATCTAATTCTACTTCCAACATTTAACAGTAAATAAATGGAGCATTTTTCCGGCATTCAAATAGTGAAGTCAGTAACCAGTGCATCTATTTCTAAATTTTTTGCTATTTTCGCTCATTGGAAAGAACACAAAGTGAGGGAAATCAAATTTCGAAAATGACGCTAAACTAAACAAATTGAAACAGACAAAGTGATAAATAAGATGCAAACTGTGAAAATGTTTTGAAAACTTTATGATATAATGTTATTGTCTATGATAAAAACAGCCTTAATATAGCTGTTTATGATATATAAAAAAAAACAGCAAGTCTCGGACAAGCTTGATATGTCGTTATGAAAGGCTTCTTTAAAAGGATTGCATCCCTGAACAATATCCTAAGGCAATATCATCTGGGTCAAATACGACTAGGAGAATGGTGGCATCATAACTTTTTTTTGTCATAAAAAGTTTGCACTTGAAATGAAACTGGGCATGAACCACTCAAACATGATGACAATTTTTCCCTGTCCATGACATCTGTCAAGTTACAATGAAACAATGACAATGATAGTGCTGTAAAAATACGTTGATTTTGAAAGTTGATTTTGAAAGTCTTCTCTTAAATCTTGAATTGGAATGATTTCTTCACAGTAATTAGTGGTAGGCTCATCTCATTTCTTCCCAGTTGTAAGTTGTTGGCTCATCTCATTTCTTCCCAGTAGTTAGTGGTAGGCTAATCTCATTTCTTCCCAGTAGTTTATGGTAGGGTCATCTCATTTCTTCCAAGTAGTTAGTGGTTGGCTCATCTCATTTCTTCACATTAATTAGTGGTAGGCTCATCTCATTTTTTCACAGTAATTAGTGGTTGGCTCATGTCATTTCTTCCCAGTAGTTAGTGGTTGGATCATCTCATTTCTTCCCAGTAGTTAGTGGTTGGCTCATCTCATTTCTTCACATTAATTAATGGTAGGCTCATCTCATTTTTCACAGTAATTAGTGGTTGGATCATCTCATTTCTTCCCAGTAGTTAGTGGTTGGCTCATCTCATTTCTTCACAGTAATTAGTGGTTGGTTCATCTCATTTCTTCACATTAATTAGTGGTAGGCTCATCTCATTTTTTCACAGTAATTAGTGGTTGGCTCATCTCATTTCCTTGTGACGTTCCGCAATGGTGTAGTGCAATAAAAAAAAAATGCTGTATCAAAATCCCAAGATCGAGCTACTTCAGCAGCCTCCTTTATTACTCTATAAAAGTCATTTCTCTATTGATTTACTTCAATCCAGATCTTCTTCAGTTGGCTTTCTGTTTTATGTTTAGGTCTTGCTGCTCACTTTCAAACATTTTGGACACAACTCTGACTGCCCTATACCATTGCGTACTAAGCAATAAGTACATTTATATTATCGAATGTTTCTAATTTTCCTCTAAGGGCTGCAGTTTCCAGGCATTCTTTTTTCCTTTGAGGTACACAAAGTAATTTGTGTTAATAGGTTCAGGACATGAAAATATCTTAATCTCATTGGTGTCAGAGAATCATACCTTGAGGACCACCTTGTGGGCAACAGTTTTTGAGTGTCCTAAGCTCTCCCTATTGTATTCAAGACACGGAATATTTTGAACCAGGTCATAGAAATCGGAAACGTCTTTATCACAGCTGACGGAATCATTTAAGACCAAGTTTAATTTGTGGTTAGCACACTGAGCAATATTCAAAGGCAAGTGTACTATCCACTCTTGGAAACACTTAGTCTCGCAGTTTATTTAAGAATAAATAAGGATTATTCATTACTTGGATCATTTGTTCAGCCAATTCTGCAGACGTCTGGTTCTCACACATATGAAAACGTAGAAATGACTCTCTAATGACTATTTCTTTGGGTACTTCCACATCAGAGATCACACAGAAAAAAATAATTTTAATTTGATCAACTTTTGGTATGTCTTGAGTGCTCTTACCAATGAAGAGGCAAATAGCGCGGATTGGAACTCATACAATAGCTGGATTTTTGTCAGATCTGCATCGCCCAACAGGTCTATTATCTCGTTTTCAATCTGTGAGGCTTTGCTTTCCTGTCAAATTTCAATATTCATGGCAATTTTAAATAAAGCCTGATTATAGGTTAAGGTTAAGGCAATGCCTCATCTAAACTGTTGCGCCGTCTAGAAAACATCATAAAAAGGGCATCAAAAATGACACTCACAACATTACCACATTTAAAGGAACTTTTTCAAAAAAAGTGCCTAAGAAAAATCGAAAAAATCTTGGAAGACAACGGCCACCCGCTCCATCAGAACTACGCCAGGTCGGCGACTGCTGTCAATTAAAACAAGAACGGAGCGGTACAAAAACTCGTTCGTGCCTCACTCGGTCAGACTCTATCATCGCCACTCATTGATCAGGGAACATGAAATGCACCAAGATACCTGTGTGTAGTCGCTGAATGAACTCTTTATGTTGTGTATGTTGTGTATGTGTATGTGTATTTTTCTGTTGTGTTGTCTGTGAGTCCTTGTAATCACAACAAATTTCCGTAACGATCAATAAAACAGTCTTAGTCTTAGTGTTAGTCTTAGTCTTAGTCTTAGTGTTAGTCTTAGTCTTAGTCTTAGTGTTAGTCTTAGTCTTAGTCTTAGTGTTAGTCTTAGTCTTAGTCTTAGTGTTAGTCTAGATATTTGTATTAATATAATGGTGTTAACTTTCTTTAACACCTATGAACCAAATACTAAGCATTGGTCAGAGAATGACATTATTCCATGAGGTTAAAAACAAAGATTTACTGCTGCCTGACATCTGCGCCCCCTTCCGTTTTCCCGCGCTTTTACACCAGCGTAGCTCATTTCTTTTCTGCCTCGATAGAGAACAACATCGGAAAGATAAGTTAACTTAAGACTATTTTGTGTTAATTGTTTTTTATTTTTTGTTTGTTTTGTAGCTGATGAAGACCTCGTGGCCCAAACGTCCTTTGTTTTACTTGGTCCGGCAGGGTTACATATATGCATGTTTTTCGTATATTCCATGAGTAATGTAGACATCTCACTAGCTTCTAGATCTTTGTTATAAACCTGCTGTCCTATTCGGTTTCGCCATTCGTTGTACTAGCACAAGCACGGTACCTATGTAACATTTGTTTGCTTAATATTGAATGTTATTTGTTTGTTTGTTTAGATTTCATCTCCTTTTATTTTATTGTTGTTACATTTTTTACACAATACAGAAGACAACAAAACAATGTGATAAGGACTTACACGATTTTGATCGGATAAAAAGTTTTAGAATGACATTTGTTTAATTAGCTTAGACCTCCGACTCTTTTTTTTTTGTAAATTCACAGTTTACTTTAAATACAATAACATGAATGACAAGTTAACATACACTCATTACCATAAACCTGATGGAGAGCAGATATTTGCATTAAAGTAATCCATGCCGTTGGTGCATTAACTCTAGCTTAAAACACGGGTTATTGTTTAAAAACTAATATAAAGTTTCGTGCAGCGTTTAAGATATTTTGAAGGAGCTTTTCATATCTACGAACATGTGCCCTATTTTAGCCATTAGTGTCATCCCTCGTGGGCCTCAACTGGTCAAGAGTCATGGGCCCAAATGCAATCAACCCCTTTGCGCCATTGCTGCTACGCCACGGGCTCTGGGCCCCCTAATGGTCGTGGGCCCGGGTTCATTGAACCCCATCGCGCCATGGATTCTACGCCACTGGTCTGCTGGATCGTTGGGGCACCACACAAGATCTGTCAACCTTCTTTTTCCATTCTTCTCTGTCATGTGCCTTTGATAGAATTCCATTTTGATATCCTTTCTGAAAATATTGAAACCTGCCTTTTTACCTGCCTGGGTGGACCACTTCGGGGTTTTGTTTGTATATCCACACACAATGTCTTTGTAGACTTGTTTATTCGTTGGTTAGTAAGTGCCTGAAGACATTAAGATTTGGTCAAATGGAAAAGAATATTCATAGTTTAAAAACGTTCTCTGTCCAGGCTCTCTGCAATACGAAAGGACACTACCAACTCAAAGAACGTAACAACGCACAGCTCAAAGTTAAATAACAACTCTTTCATGTCCAATAAATCAACAGCCATTACTATACAATAGGCAAGCAAAACGCTGACTGTACAAATGCTTCACTTTGTTTAAGAGTACCGCCGTATCAACACTGTACCGCTGTATCAACACTGCATCGCCGTATTAACACTGTAACGCCGTAGCAACACTGTATCGCCATATAAACACTGCATCTCTGTATCAACACTGCATCGCCGTATCAAAACTGTAACGCAGTATCAACACTGTAACGCCGTATCAACACTGTATCGCCACGTAAACATTGCATCTCTGTATCAACACTGTAACGCCGTATCAACACTGTACCGCCGTATCAAACTTAATTGGCCTTACCGCCTCATCTCGGGCTTATACTCGATCCTCTGCTCCGGAACGACCTCACTCTGTACAGGACCGACACTGGGTCTGAATGGTGACCTCGATCCGTACTTTCGTCATTGAGAGTCGTTACAGTAAATGTAATTAGGTGGAAGTTGTGTTGCTGTTATAATCATATTTCTTTAGTACAGCGAATATCCGTGCTCCTGTCACATCTCATTGTACTCTGGTCAATTCTCTTTTGCGGACTGCGTGGAGATTGGGGGGGGGGGGAGGGTCTGGAGAGAGAACATATCTCCAAATAAGCCAGTGAGACTAAGTAGCACTTAACATTTTAATTATAGGGTTCTTGTACTTGTTGTTTTTTGTTCTTGTTGTTCATGTTGATATGGTTGTTTGTTGTTGTTTTTTTGTTCTTGTTGTTCATGTTGATATGGTTGTTTGTTGTTGTTTTTTTGTTCTTGTTGTTCATGTTGATATGGTTGTTTGTTGTTGTTTTTTGTTCTTGTTGTTCATGTTGATATGGTTGTTTGTTGTTGTTTTTTGTTCTTGTTGTTCATGTTGATATGGTTGTTTGTTGTTGTTTTTTTGTTCTTGTTGTTCATGTTGATATGGTTGTTTGTTGTTGTTTTTGTGTTCTTGTTGTTCATGTTGATATGGTTGTTTGTTGTTGTTTTTTTGTTCTTGTTGTTCATGTTGATATGGTTTGTTGTTGTTTTTTGTTCTTGTTGTTCATGTTGATATGGTTGTTTGTTGTTTTTTTTGTTCTTGTTGTTCATGTTGATATGGTTGTTTGTTGTTGTTTTTTGTTCTTGTTGTTCATGTTGATATGGTTGTTTGTTGTTGTTTTTTTGTTCTTGTTGTTCATGTTGATATGGTTGTTTGGTGTTGTTTTTTTGTTCTTGTTGTTCATGTTGATATGGTTTGTTGTTGTTTTTTGTTCTTGTTGTTCATGTTGATATGGTTTTTTGTTGTTGTTTTTTTGTTCTTGTTGTTCATGTTGATATGGTTGTTTGTTGTTGTTTTTTTAAATTATAACGTAATTATAAAATTACAAATGGAGTTCGTGTTTCATAATCTCGGAAATGTCCACCAATTGATCATGTTGTTTCTGTAACTAATGTAGGTAAAAAAAAAAAGAAGCCTCGGTGGCTGAGTGGTTAAGCATTTGGATTCTGAACCGATTAAATGGTTAAATTTCAAAGAAAATCTTTAGAGCCGTGATTCCTTAAAGTTGTGACTTAAATAGAAGTATTGTACAAACCGGAAGTCATGTATGTGTTATAAAACATTTCTTTATAGAGAAACAGAAGTGTTACACCAACCTCCTCCAAAAATGTCTGTCACAGAGCATTGTCATCGCCGGGCAAAAACTTGCAAATGTTAAAAAGTTTGTCTATTTGGGAAGCACCATATCAAATGTCAACCTAGATGGCGAGATAGACGTCCATGTTACTCAGGCTGCTTAAGGACTTAAAGAACAAGCATGGCAACGGAAAGGACTCAGCTAGTCAGCATATCTAGAAAACTGAAAGTCTTCTGTTCCGTAGTCCTCATTACACTCTTATATGCTTTAGAGTTCTGGAAAACTATATTCCCGCCATATCAAAAAAACAAAACTCCTTCCACCTACGGTGTCTAAGAAAAATTCGCCAGTTATACTGATTTGACCACATATCAGACATTAAAATCCTACAGTTCACACAGATGAACAGTATCCTCGCCACAGTAAAAAAGACTCCTATTCCGACAAATAGTCAGTAAACCTGAAAATCACCTGCCCAATCGACTTCTTTATGTGGAGCTGAGTGCTTGAAAGCGCTCTTAAGGGAGGGGGGTGGGTCAACGCAAGCAGTGGCGTAGCTAGGGATTTGAAGGCCTGGGGAGCTTGACCTTTTTAGTGGCCCCTGTATTTTGACATTTGGCATCATAACAGGAGATAGTGTACTTGATTAATATATCTCTAAATTCCCATTGGTACAGCATAAAAGTAATATTAACAAAAAAATAATCATGAAGATTCTTTTAATGAGTAAATACCGTTGTTTATTGGCCATATAATGCACAAGTGACAAATGTCAATTCATATCGCTTCGTGTCGTGCTTACTGTGCAGCAAAGGCATCTACAACATCGTCTAGATCTAGGTCAGTGCTGTCTAGTAGTTTTAAACTCTACGTGAATGGCTAGATTACATGGCAGTGGCGTATTATATACTATTCAATGTAAAAAAAAACAATTAAGGTCTCCCCTCACCGATTCAGAAACCCCATCGGCAGCGAAAAAGATGCTGGGAATTACTCCCTTAGAGCACGTGAGAGGAAGCGAGCAGTGAGTTTTAAGGTCGCCTTGTCCCCGTACAAGGACAGTCTTTTGTGTCGGCCATGAACCAGTTATCTCTCTATCAAATCCTTGTCCCAATCGCCTTTCGTGCAGAACTCTGCATTCGTAAAGAATGTGGTCTATTGTTTCGTCGTCCTCCATGCAATGGCGACACCGTGTGTCGCAGTTCTCCTTCCACCGTCCGAGGTCAGCACCAATTGGACAGTGTCCGACCCGGAACTGGGCTAGGACTGCCTGTTCCGCACGATTCAGTTGCCACCATGCATCTCTTTTGTCTGGTCTACTCATTGCCCGGTGAAGCTCACGTCCCTTGGCCTCACCAGCCATAGCTACGTCACTGGACACAAGCGTTACAAAGACACCCTTAAGCGCTTCATCTTGGAGTCTAATATTGATATTCAAGGCTGGGAAACACTAGTTCTCAATCGCTCCTCATGGCGTGAAGGTCAAGGGAGATAAGACATGTGCTTGTCTTCAACGACGAAGAAGCCATAGGCCTACTACACTATATAACAATCCAATGATAGGCCTTTAGACTTAGAAGACGATGCGTTCAATTCTCTGTAACATTATTTATCAAGTCTCGAATCATTAATGCCTAATATTTGGAAATTCCCAAAGTCGATAGTCCTTTCAACACCACATGTTGGACCTATATCTAGACCTAGTTCTTTAGCCAAATTTCTTTTATTTCCATTCTCCGTGAGATTTAAAAATTATAACGGTTAAACAAACTAGACGTTTACCCAGTGTGGCCAACGAGTTAGTAATTATTTTCTCGGCGAAGCAATATACATCAACTGTTAAATCGTTAGGGTCTATTTTGACAACCGTGTCCAGGTTCCAAACAGGTTCCATGAAGCTGAGGTATTGTAAAAAAAAATATTGAAAAAAAAATGCTAATCTCCGAGCAATTATTTTTCTTAATCTTTGTGAATTACGAAAACAATTTTCGTGTCAATTAATTCTTAACGTAACAAGCGGGTGCAGGGTGTAATTTTAAAATCATTTTAGTTGACTCCTTATTAGGCATTAGTAGTACTATAATTCTAATCACTAACAAAAGGCGAAAAAAAAAAAGACTACAGTCAATAACATCAATTATAGACCTATTAACGCTACTACTTTCATGTTATCATTGTGTGAGAAATGATTATGATTTAACTCATCTACAGTTCTTTGAAACGATTGGAATACTGTAATACTTAGTAATGGTCTTACAAAATAGTTAAGATTTGTTTGGCATGGGGAGATAACTAGAAAAATTAGGTCCATGAGGAACTCTTCAGTGTAAAATAGTTAAATTTCAAATGAGACCTTGGTATTATGTGTCATAAGGTCTTTAAAATTTCTTAAATTGATTTATGTTTTATATTTCTTTTTTACAATTAACTGATCAATAAAAAGTCAAAGTATTGGACAAATTAAGAGTTGGTATTCTCTCTTGCTACGAAAGTCTAACGATAGTCCAACGAATGTAGAGTGATGTACTGTACATTCAATCCAGGCCTTAAACAGTATTAAGCTAAAACTAATGTATTCCTTACAAAGGAGACAACTCTGATTGAATCGAATACATTCTAGAACACTTGGCCTTTCCAATGTTTTAAAGTGAGCTTTCCCAAAGTACAGCATTGATAAAGAGACTTTATATGCAATTTATGGCAATATGGGGATGCCTTATCTACTATGATAGTATAGAGCTCATTAATTTCATATTATTTCGTTAAAGACGAAATAGGTTTCCAAAAAATGAATAAATGTTCAAAGACATTTACTTTAAAAGTCTACTATGACCTTTGATAATTAATTTGCCGACTTTACATTGACCCTTAACCCTAGCCCAGTTCATATTTTTTATTGTACGTTTTCGGTAATGCTATTTTTTTCTGCAAAATTTTAAATATGCATAATATAAGCCACCTAGTTGAACATGAAAATTATTTACAAGATAGTTCTAGATCTGATAAGATAACAGTAGCAATCTCACCATGGACCATAGTTATCTTGTTGAACAATGTCTGCGTATCATCTCTGTTTGGACTGGCGGGAATAGTGGGTAACATCTTCAATGTGATCGTTTTTGCTCACCAAGGGCTAAAGAGTTCCATCAACATCTGCCTCTTCTCCATGGCCATCTCTGACACAGTAACGGTTCTCATTCTGGAATGGGCAAACATCTGTTTTAACCCATTCATCGACAATTTGAGAGCCCCGGTCATTTTCAGTGACCTGTATTACGTGTCCGCCGCCTGGTTGGCAGGGAGCACATATCGCATCACGCTGTATCTAACAGTTTATATCACGGCTGAGAGATGCCTGTGTATATTGTTTCCATTGAAAATTAAAACGTTAGTTACTCCGAGGAAGACAAAGTTTATTGTTGTGATGATAAATGTCGCCAATTTAATCACGCTCATTCCGGAGTATTCCACTGTCTACTTGTCCTGGCGGTTCAACGAGGCTAGGAATGAAACCGTTTTGGGGTTGGCCGCTCGAAGCAACAGGGCTGAGACGCAGCCCATAACGTTCCTGACACACGTCGTTCTTGTGGTGGTTGGCTTCATCAGTGTCGTCGTTTTAACCTTTATCCTGGTGGTTCACCTACGTCGCCAAGCCCAGTGGCGTATCCAAAGCAGCGGGGACAGGAAGCGACGGGCCGCATACTCGTTACGTGAGCGGAAGTCTGAGGTATTAGTCGTGATGGTGGCGGCCTCAGTGGTCATCTCCTACATTCCCCTGACCTGCGTTTCATTGGTCACTGTCTTTATGCCAGAATTTTCTATCGGTGGACAACTGTCTGACATTTTTGTCAAAATTTGGATCACGATTTATATATTTGGCATGACGAACGCAAGCTCCAATATAATCATATACTACAAAATGAATTCCAAATTTAAACGTTCATTTCAAGAACTTATTTGTTCCGTAAAATGAATTTTGTTTTTTAAATGGCTGAAGTGAATAACAATTTGTAAGTGCTTTCAACACAAGCTGTTTACCTTAAGTGCACTTCTATATATTTTGTCGTTAAAAGAGTTTAAATGCATTTACTAGGTGAGAGTATTCTAGAGATTCGAACTGCAATGGCTAGCAAAAGCAGGTGGAGTGAGAGAGAGAGAGAGCATAGGCGGCCTTAAGGGATGGCGAGAGGAGCAAACGCCCCAGGCCGAGCGAATAAAGGGGGTCCCTGCTATAAAGAGTATTTTGTGTCACTGTCAGCCGATTGTGCTAATATTCGTGGTCTTGATATGACACTAACCCAGGGCCTCCCCGCGCTGGAAAAGGTCATAGGGGGAGAGAGAGAAAGAGAGAGAGAGAGAGAGAGAGAGAGAGGGAGAGAGAGAGAGAGAGAGAGAGAGAGAGAGAGAGAGAGAGAGAGAGAGAGAGAGATGGAAGTACAGAGATTAATGCAGACAAATATATTTTTTATTCTGAATGACTCAATATTTGTTGTGACTGTAGTTTTTGTTATTGTTTTTGTTATGTTTTTTGTTATTGTTTTTGTTATTGTTTTTGTTATTGTTTTTGTTATTGTTTTTTGTTATTGTTTTTGTTATTGTTTTTTGTTATGTTTTTGTGATTTTCTTTTGTTATTGTTTTTGTTATTGTTTTTTGTTATTGTTTTTGTTATTGTTTTTTGTTATTGTTTTTGTTATTGTTTTTTGTTATGTTTTTGTTATTGTTTTTTGTTATTGTTTTTGTTATTGTTTTTTGTTATTGTTTTTGTTATTGTTTTTGTTATTGTTTTTGTTATTGTTTTTTGTTATTGTTTTTGTTATTGTTTTTGTTATTGTTTTTGTTATTGCTTTTGTTATTGTTTTTGTTATTGTTTTTGTTATTGTTTTTGTTATGTTTTTGTTATTGTTTTTTGTTATTGTTTTTGTTATTGTTTTTGTTATTGTTTTTTGTTATGTTTTTGTTATTGTTTTTTGTTATTGTTTTTGTTATTGTTTTTTGTTATTGTTTTTTGTTATGTTTTTGTTATTGTTTTTTGTTATTGTTTTTGTTATTGTTTTTTGTTATTGTTTTTGTTATTGTTTTTGTTATTGTTTTTGTTATTGTTTTTTGTTATGTTTTTGTTATTGTTTTTTGTTATTGTTTTTGTTATTGTTTTTTGTTATTGTTTTTGTTATTGTTTTTGTTATTGTTTTTTGTTATTGTTTTTGTTATTGTTTTTGTTATTGTTTTTTGTTATGTTTTTGTTATTGTTTGTTGTTATTGTTTTTGTTATTGTTTTTGTTATTGTTTTTGTTATTGTTTTTTGTTATGTTTTTGTTATTGTTTTTTGTTATTGTTTTTGTTATTGTTTTTGTTATTGTTTTTTGTTATTGTTTTTGTTATTGTTTTTGTTATTGCTTTGTTATTGTTTTTTGTTATTGTTTTTGTTATTGTTATTGTTATTGTTTTATGTTATTGTTTTTGTTATTGTTTTTTGTTATTGTTTTTGTTATTGTTATTGTTATTGTTTTTTGTTATTGTTTTTGTTATTGTTTTTTGTTATTGTTTTTTGTTATTGTTTTTGTTATTGTTTTTTGTTATGTTTTTGTTATTGTTTTTGTTATTGTTTTTGTTATTGTTTTTGTTATTGTTTTTGTTATTGTTTTTGTTATTGTTTTTCGTGGTTGTTGTGTTGTAATTCTTGTTGTTGTTGCTGCTGCTGCTGTTACTGCTGTAGGATGAGCTGGGCACAATGGGGGGCGGTAAGGGCGGCGCTGGGCATATCAGTGTGACGTGAAGATGAAAGAAGGAACTAGAGGTAGACACTGAAACAAACTTTAACAAACACTGACAAACTACAGAAACACACATTAGAGTTAGCTTGCTTCTAATTTAAGAACAGAAACAACTGCAGTAATTGAGTTCGGAAATTCCCCCTTTTCTATATTCAAAGACATACTCTGTTGCTGTAATTGGTAATATATTGTGAGTTGACATGCCATTTGAACAAATTCCTTTAAAGTAGGAAATTTTCAAGCCATTTTTTGTTTTTGAAACAGATGCATTCGTTATGGCATCAGCTATAGACAGACTCATGGCATCAACTATAGACAGACTCGTGGCATCAACTATAGACTGATTCATGTCATCTACTATAGACAGACTCATGGCCTCAACTATAGACACTCATGTCATCTACTGTAGACAGACTCATGGCATCAACTATAGACAGACTCATGGCATCAACTATAGACAGACTCAATGCATCTACTATAGACAGACTCATGGCGTCAACTATAGACAGACTCATAACATCAACTATAGACAGACTCATAACATCAACTATAGACAGACTCAATGCATCTACTATAGACAGACTCATGGCGTCAACTATAGACAGACTCATAACATCAACTATAGACAGACTCATAACATCAACTATAGACAGACTCATGGCATCTACTATAGACGGGCATAATTAGTACGTCATTAAGAACCTTATCTGTACACGAAATGTAAAGTCCATAATATATAGAGTAGCGTAAGAGATGACACCACATTAGGAAACACTATAGAGAATATCATATATAGAGTCACATCATAGACCACAGCATATTTAGCGAAACATTAGAAACACAACATGGATAAGAGTAGCTTTAGAAACCACATGATGTGTAGAGTAACTTTAGAACAGCATATGGTCATAACTAGAGCTGCACAACAAGATTAGCTTTGAACAGTTCTCTTTATCTGAGTGCATTCAGCCCAGAACTAACTTGACAAACACAAAAGCTTGAGGTTACGTTCTGGTTTGTAAATGTCTTGACTCCATTTGCGATTCAACTAGAAGAAAAGGTAATCCTCAGCTTGTCGTTTTGTAACCTACGACTTTATCTTGGTAGCATGTTTCTATCACAGTGTCAATGAAGTGATGTCTACAGACATTCGATGTTGCAGTGAATTCTAATCGGTCCTTATTTCTCAAGTTCTAGCTGGCTATTTTTCTTCTTGGTTTTCTATTCTAACCAGATCTACCTTGGTTCCTTTATCTGCCTTGGTTCCTTCATCTGCCTTGGTTCCTTCATCTACCTTGGTTCCTTTATCTGCTTTGGTTCCTTTATCTGCCTTGGTTCCTTTATCTGCCTTGGTTCCTTTATCTGCCTTGTTCCTTTATCTACCTTGTTCCTTTATCTACCTTGGTTCCTTTATCTACCTTGGTTCCTTCATCTACCTTGGTTCCTTCATCTGCCTTGGTTCCTTCATCTACCTTGGTTCCTTCATCTACCTTGGTTCCTTCATTTACCTTGGTTCCTTTGTCTACCTTGGTTCCTTCATCTACCGTGGTTCCTTCATCTACGTTGGTTCCTTTGTCTACCTTGGTTCTTTCATCTACCTTGGTTTCTTTATCTGCCTTGGTTCCTTTATCTGCCTTGGTTCCTTTATCTGCCTTGTGCCTTGGTTCCTTCATCTGCCTTGGTTCCTTTGTCTGCCTTGGTTCCTTCATCTGCCTTGGTTCCTTCATCTGCCTTGGTTCCCTGATCTACACCATCCTGAAATTGGCTTATTTGTTTGACCACATCCCCAACATCAGTCGGAACATAAAACTTATCTTGAAGATTTGGAAAAATAAAGAAACCAGAAAATATCCTGACCGATCATTTATCCTCTAGATCATTACTCATCACTTTATCCCCAAAATCGTTACCGATCTTTTATCCTCAAGACTGTAAAAGACAAGATTGTCTGGTAACCTAACTGTCCTGTTGAATTAACCTCTATATTTTATAAGATTATTCTAGCCAGCTTATAGTTGCTAAGCTGTGAGTTCTTTTGCAGACTGTGCCAAGTAAAAATTGTGTGCTGTTTTCTTCAGTTGTTCAGCACTGCCGTACAGGGTGTTGGTTATGTTGGGCTGTAGTGGTAGAAGCGTCTGCCTAAGGGGGATTAGGAGGGGCATTCAAAGAGGATATGGTTTACGGTTTCATAAGGGTGGGTGCAGTGTCTACAAATGGGGAGTTGTGTGGGATTTCTTTTATTGAGATGATAATTTAACAGAGGTGTGTGTCCTGTTCTTAGTTGGAAGATTGAAGATTGCTCTTTGCGGGGGAGGAAGTTAATACTGTCCAGTAAAGTCCAGTTTGTAAGGCATGTTCATTTATTTGTACATGGCTCTGCCTGAGTTTCCTGATACCTATTGGTTTAGCCAATCCTCTTTGTGGTTGTTAACTAACAATAATAAGATAACAGGAGAGAGGAGATAGCTACACTAGATAGATACACTAGTTTCAATACAAGAATAACTTGTTTGGACTAAACCTGACTATTTCATATACACCTATACCACTCGGTAGTGAATGATAACTTATTTCATTTGGGTTTTGTTATATTTTCCTTGTTAGTAGTAGATCATACTTCCTGTATGCTGCACTGCAGGGATCCTCATTATATTGGACTATTCTCTCAATTCTGTGGCATTTTACGTCTCGAGAGACGATCTTTTCCCTTTGCAACTTCTTGTGTGACTAAAGAGGCCAATCCTTGATACACAGCTGCGATCGCAGGTTGGGCATATATAATCACCAGGCGCCGTTGCATTTTCACCCTTCTTTCTGCTTCTGTTGTGTATGGCATCTGCAATCTTTGACCCTTCCTTTATGCTCTCTCTCCATGAGGATCTGTCCAGTGCCACCTCTTCCCAGTTGCCAGTGTCGATTTTGAAGAGCTTCATGTCGCGTTTGCATACATCCGTATAACGTAAAAGTGGGCGACCAGCGGCTCTCCTGCCTTCTATCAGATCGCCATACAGGATGTCCTGTGGAAGTCGACCTTCTGGCATTCTACGAACGTGGCCAAGCCAGCCAAGGCGTCTGCTGCTGATAACAGAGCGGATGTCCTGGCACCCTGCTCTTTGTAGCACTTCCTCATTGGTTATCTTATCTTGCCACCTTATTTTAAAGATCCGCCTTAGGCATCGGAGGTGGAAAACATTCAGCTTTTTTTCCTGCCATGAGTAGGTTGACCATGTTTCACTTCCGTACAGCAAGGTGCTCAACACACAGGTCCGGTAGACTAGGGCTTTAGTACTGTTAGTCAGCAATATGTTGTCCCAGACTCTTTTCTGCAGCCGTGACATGGTGGCCATTGCCTTGGCTATCCTGTTGTTTATGTCTTTATCCAGTAGAGTGTTGTTGAATATGATGGAGCCAAGGTAACAAAATGTGCAGTGTTTGTGTTTGTGTTTCTCAATATTCTGTAAATATTCCATGTGATCTGTTTGTTATTCCTAATGTTTGATAAGATGTGCTCTGTGAGACTGCACCCTCACCTATCCCTTAGTCTGTTGGTCTATTGGGACACCACACAAGATTTGTCAACCGTCTTTTTCAATTCCTGTGTCTTGAGCCTTGGAGAGAACCTCTTTCAATGGCAGGCCCGTCCATTCTTTTATGTTGTCCTCCCGTCAATATCCCTTCCCTTCCTGTCAAAGCTTCTGGAGCGCATCGTGTTAGCGCAATTCTTTCTCATCTTGAACAGTACTGACTCTTGGAAGAATTTCAATCTGCATATAGGAAGTGCCGAAGCACAGAGACAGCAGTGGTCAGAGTATTAAACGACTTACTTCACAATTTTCGACGTTGGCCACATCTCAATTCTTTCAATGCTGGACTTGTCCGCAGCCTTTGATACGCTAGACCATGAAATTATGCTGGCCAGGTTCTCTGCCACTTTTGGTTTGACAGGAATCGTCCTAAAATGGCTTGGATCCTACCTGACTGAACGCACCCAAAGCGTCGTTGTTAACGGAGCAGAATCAACAACCTTACTCTTGAAGTACCCCAGGGATCAGTTCTAGGCCCAGTACTGTTCACTATGTATACATGTCCACTCAGCGGTGTCATACGGCCAACTGGCATCCTATACCATTTCTTTGCCGATGACTCACAGTTATACGATTCCTCAGTAACCTCAGAGGTGTCGCATCTGGCAGAGAAAATCAGTGGTACCGTTGCAAGGGTGACCAATTGGATGGTTGAAAATAAGCTCAAGATGAACGAAGATAAGACAGAAATAATTAAGATTGGCACTAGGAACAATGTCTCAAAAGTTGAAAGCACAGATTCTCTTTTTATTACGAACTGCCATGTTCCTTTTGGCCATGTAGTGCGGAATCCTGGAGTTTTCTTCGACTCAACACTATCTTTCGACCCACACATAAGTCAGCTCTGCAAGGGTCTTTATCTGCAGCTGCGCAGATTAGGCCAGATCCGACCATATTTAACAACGGAGTCAACAAAAATGCCGTGCTAGCAGGTATACCTGATGACAAAATAGCCAAACTGCAACGTATACAGAACAACGCCGCACGAATAGTACTTAGAAAAACAAGACAAGATTCTGCTACTACGCTCTTGCGCATGCTCCATTGGCTTCCCGTGAAAGCGAGAATCGATTACAAGGTCGCCACACTTTGTCATCAGTGTATAAATAACAACGAGATGCCCTTGTACCTTAGAGAACTGATTACTCCATATGTCCCCCAGAGAGCCCTGCGCTCAATGGACTCAACGCTTTTAGTAGTGCCACGTTGATCCCTCAAAAGCTACGGTCTGCGGGCTGTTTCAGTGCACGGACCAAAGGTTTGGAACTCACTCCCCATTGATCTTAGACGGACAACATGCTACACCACTTTTAAGAAGAACATTAAGACCTACTTGTTTAAAACTTTTTTAGATTAGTTTTCGATTACTATTGTCGTGTCTGTGTTTGTGATGTTATTACAACGCCTTGAGCCTACATTTTGTTTGTTAACAGCGCTTTATAAATAAAATTATTATTATTATTATTATCTTTGTCTGCCTCTTCTTCCTTTCCTGTTACTGTTCCCTGAAGGAAGATATTTGCCAGCCTTGAAGACCTTGTGATATGGCCATAAAGGTTAACTTCGCGTTTTGTTACAGTAGGTAGCAAGTCATCGTGGAATCCAATCAATGTATTAATTCAGTTTCTAATCTCTAAGCCAATTAATACAGCAATTACACACAAAAATCTTCATTGATCTTAGTTTCAGCCTTGAACAGGGCCGGTCTTAGATAATTGGAGGCCCTTGACGAAATGATTTTGGTAGCCCATCGTTTTCTCTGTTTGCCTCTTCTCTTTTTTTTTTCATGTGAGACGTGTTCTAAAACAAACGTGGATTTCACTTTATGTGGAAACGTCTATTTCTGAGTTGGCAGCATGAAGGACACACCTTGGAACTTGATGACGAACTTTAACTCTACCGATCCTCAGCTCATAACATAAGAAAATGGGGACGTGTAGAGGAGGAATATACGAGTGAGGTGTAGAAGAAGAAGTCAGAGGGACATTCACTCACCCATCACAGAAAGTAAAGTCCTTACACAAAAAGACAGAAGAGTTAGCAGGTTGTTTTAATCACCTGTATTAATTTCGAGTGAGCTCATTGATGTGTTTCACTGAAATCTGTCTAAATGGTAAACATTCCCTGCTCTTCAGTTGAACTAGACAAGGTTTACGTGAGATCAGTCAGAACAAGATGTGATGTAAAGTAAAATGAAGAACTTGCAGTTTATATCTTATCTTATCTTATATAATACAGACGTTACTTCAACAAAGAAGATGACTACGTCCTACGCGTCATGCATTTAGTCATGCATATTAACCAATGACTTAAATTCTGCCAAGTCACTGGTTTTCCTGGCTAGCTCAGGCAACCCATTCCATGCTCTAATAGCACTAGGGAAGAAGGAGCACATGTACAAATTTGTCCAAGCATATGGAACGAGGAATGTGCCTTTATCTTTGTGTCTTTCAGAGTATTTTCTATAGGAACTAGATTATCTTCAACTCTAAAGAAACATCCGACGAAAGGTGTACAATTTATTGTGTAACTCTGCTAACATATGCAATAATTTGTTGGTGAGGCAACGTGTTGCCCAGTCTTATAACAAAACGTCTGTATTATATAAGATAAGATAAGATAAACGTATAACCTCACCACATCTAAATACACATTTTCAAATGTCCCTACAAAGTCGGACAAATCTTAGAAGGCAACCGTATCCCGCTGTATTTTAACTACGTCGATTCGTCACGAAGTCGAAGACTTACGCCCATCAAGACTTACGTCCGTCAAGACTTACGTCCATCAAGACTTACGTCCATCAAGACTTACGTCCGTCAAGACTTACGTCCATCCAGACTTACGTCCATAAAGACTTACGTCCGTCAAGACTTACGTCCATCAAGACTTACGTCCGTCAAGACTTACTTCCGTCAAGACTTACGTCCGTCAAGACTTACGTCCATCAAGACTTACGTCCATCAAGACTTACTTCCGTCAAGACTTACGTCCGTCAAGACTTACTTCCGTCAAGACTTACGCCCATCAAGACTTACGTCCGTCAAGACTTACGTCCGTCAAGACTTACGTCCGTCAAGACTAACGTCCATCAAGACTTACGTCCGTCAAGACTTACTTCCGTCAAGACTTACGCCCATCAAGACTTACGTCCGTCAAGACTTACGTCCGTCAAGACTTACGTCCGTCAAGACTTACTTCCGTCAAGACTTACGCCCATCAAGACTTACGTCCGTCAAGACTTACGTCCGTCAAGACTTACTTCCGTCAAGACTTACGCCCATCAAGACTTACTTCCGTCAAGACTTACGCCCATCAAGACTTACGTCCGTCAAGACTTACGCCCATCAAGCCTTACGTCCATCAAGACTTACGTCCATCAAGACTTACTTCCGTCAAGACTTACGTCCATCAAGGCTAACGCTCGTCAAGACTTACGTTCGTCAAGACTAGAATTGCTAAGGGTAAAAAAGAAAACAACTTATTTGCTCTTGACTTTGGTCAGACTATCAGCACTGCTCGTTAACCAGGGACGTTGTTTCCTTTATAAGATAAGATAAGATAAAATAAGATAAAATAAGATAAAATAAGATAAGATAGTGTATGATAGGATAAAATAAGATAAAATAAAAAAAGATAAGATAAGATAAAATAAGATAAGATAAATGTATTGATCTAATCTAATGGAAATTCAGTTTGACTACATCATCACAATATTGTTGATTGAAACAAAGGAGTAGTGATTGAATAGTCATGACTGTTGACACAGCATCATCTCAGCTCTGACTTACCGGCGTTAATCTAGTTTCAAGAAAAATACAATGCATTTAGAACGCTTGCTTAAAACTCAAATGGTCAAGGACTTTAAAAAAGAATGAATTCTAGGTTGCCTGGTCGTGCGGTTTGCGGTGCTTTACTGTCGTTCAGATTTATCGATGGTCCCGGGTTCAAACCCTGCCCGCTCCCATCCCCCGTCGTCCTGCGGGAGGTATTTAATTACTTTGTTTGGTATCTCGCACAAGGGAAAGAACTTTTAGTTGACTGATACGGTGGTATAAGTTGTCGTTAGTAGAAAGAAAAGTTCTAAATAAGCATAAAACCTTTTTTTTCATAAGCAGCTCCCTGGAACAGTGGTTTCCGTATTGGCTTGAGGAGGCCATAGCACTCAAGTTCGATTTAAGTTCGCTCCCTTTTAAAATTTTTAAAAAATAATTACATTTTAAAAAAGCGATCACTCAGATACCACCTTCTTTCTCCCCCCGGACCCATTCCTACTGGTCCAGACAAGTAATAAGATCATAGCGTATTGAGAAATCTAAAAGCATGAAATTGCGCTAACCAAAAAAAAAACTATAAAAACCATTTGTCATCGCTCTTATTTATTAGAGATAGTCTAGCTCTATTACAAATTCAACCACAATACTATCAGTACAAATTGATGCAACTACACATAATAGAAGCTTTTTTTTTTTAAGTTTTTATTTACTATTTTACTTGTTAATGTTTATAGTTTTGTATGAAAGAACATTATATCCATTGACACATATTTTATACTTGTGAGACAATCTTAAACTTACCATGCAACGGTGTAGGAATAACTGGCACCTTTCTGAACAGCTAAGTAGGCCTACAAAGGACTGTCAGGATAAGGATTTAAAGTTTTCTTCATGCCATATTTGAATTATGCTTCTTTATCCTTGTTATGTGCCCTTATTAAAAGAAATATTTTCTTAAATAAATTGTTTTTTTTTATTTATTACACTTTTTTATCCAATTTATTTGCCTCTAGAATAAAATTAAATATGCTATATCTAAACATAATAAAAAGTAGGGTTAGCTCTTTTAACCCTACCACCCTGCCAATTTTTGTTCGACCCGGAAAGCTCTTCTTTGTTCGATCAAAATTGTACGAACAGAAAGAGTTAAAGTCTATTTATCGTCCATGACTACATTTTCACCTGGATAAAAGCGCAGACCAAATTGTGTAGCTAGGATGTCACCTTTGTGGAAAAATGTTTTATCATGTGCTCTGCTATTCCTGTGTTTTCTCTATGTTCGTCCAATTCCAATACGGGGAGTGAACGAGGCTATGTTGGAAGCATATGTGACATAGCTTTCTGAAGGCTGCTACTCGTTGGCTGGGCAGGTTTGAGTGTGTCTACTGTTAAGCAAATAAATCTCCACAGAGGAAACATAAAATCTACTGGTCATTTTTCAAGAGATGGCCGGCTCCAATGTCGCAAAAAATGTAGATCCATTTGAATGTCTAGCTCTAGAATTCTAGACCTATGTTAGATCCAATATCATCTTATGCTAATATACATCCAAATATATAAAGCGTCTTTCTTTAGATAAAATTAATTTTTATTTTTTTTATCTTTTCAAGTTACACAGTCATATGTTATTAAATTATTAAATAAAATATTAAATGTAAAAAATGTATGAAAAAAATCTGGTTCTAGGGTGAAGAAATAAAGCCCCGTTTTAATAAACAAAAATTGTATGACTTTTTTAAACGTTTAATATTTTTACAATAACTGAATGTGAACAGAAATTATGGGATATTGGGTGTTTGAAAAGAAAAAATACTCTTTTTTTCCATGACTTTGGATTATTGAACCCTGTGAGGAACATATTATAAACTAAAGAGCGAAAGAAGTTTTTAAAAAGCACGAAATTTACGATTTTTTTCCGGAAAGCGAAATCATTACACAATCTTGAGTTCTTAAGCCTGTACTTTTATTTCTGAGATAGGACCTGCTAGATAAATATTATATCTTTGCTTTACTATACCCCCCCCCCCAAATATAATATAATAACACTCGAGTCTGGATTTATATGTAGCTAACTTTATTTCCAATAATCTATAAGAAGCAGAAGGATGGCTGCCTGGTCGTGCGGTTTGCGCGCTGGATTGTCGTTTGGATGTATCGATGGTCCCGGGTTCAAACCCTGCCCGCTCCCATCCCCCGTCGTCCTGCGGGACTAGGAAGTAGACTATCTTCAACTCTGAAGGAACATCCGAAACATGTAAAACATTTTACAAGTCCTGAATGTATGTTCACTTTAATTGTAACAACTGAGATGGTCTCAAGGGTTTAGAGCTATCATTAAAATAACATTGCCTATTGTCCCACTCCAGTGTCAGAGTCTTGTTTCTAAACATCCTTCCCTCTAGTGTCTGTTCTAGAAAAGCTTTTGTCTTTGTGACTGGGAAATTTGGTGAAAGAGTGAAAGATTTAATTACAGGACACTGAAGAAATCAATGAAAATAACTCCACATTAAAACGAACAAGCTAACATTTTACCGACAGTAAACACCCAAGCCAGTTATCAAGCGTGTAATTAATCAGAAGGCAACTGTTTCAGCGACTTCAAAGTTTCTTCCCCCTGATTTAGAATGTCGGTTTGAAAATATAATAATAGTATCGAAATAAGCAGTGATTCAGACGTTCGATTTATTTTTCTTGGTTTTAAGTTGCAATGACATTGGTTACAATTGACTAAGACTATGTCTTCACGTTCGTGAACAGAAGTAAACATTTTGTTTCTAAAGTTTTGTCAACAGAAGTAAACATTGGGTATAAATAAAAGACTCGAATTGAAAGAATCATAGGTGAACGAATCATTGCTACTCAAACTGAAAGCAGACGTAGAGTTACTCCTCTTTTCAAGACATTTGTTCTAATGCTCTTGACCAAAAAAGATTTGACACAACATATTCTAGTTACAAAGACTTTCCTGTGACCTTAAATTAATGTGTAAACTTTGTATAAAGACCCACGGTGGGCAACGGTTTTGTCTGCATTAGATGTGTAGGTCGAAACTGGGGTTTGAGTAGTCACATAAAACATGGCACTCATCCTTAATCTTTAGAATCGAAGACATTACAATTCATTCATTCATTAATGAATAAGATAAAGCCAGTCAAGGAGTCTTTTAACCAAAGCTTCAATTAACTTATGGTTTGATTTGTACTTATTGAGATAATCAGACTTTAAAAAGGTTAAAATATGTCATGGCCACTCAAAACGTCCAACTTCTGTAGAATGGACAATATGTTGTGTACTAGACTTTATTATTAGTACAAAGTGCTGACAAACTAAAGTCTTAGAATGACTTGCGAGGGAGAACGAAAGTTACCACAAAGAAAAAGCAAAACTACAAATGAAGGAATTATTGCTCTCTCTATAAGACGGGAGGAATATGGAACAGCCTCTGATTCTTGTTGTTCTCATTCCCCTACAGAGATATGTGCTGCTATGGATTGGTCTCTTCAGTCATTTGAGGTTCTGAAAGGGTAAAGTTACACCTGAATGTCTTTATCTTACTATGCTTTTAGTTGTTCAATGCGAATCCAATAGGCTGTAAGGTACTGTGTAGATCCCATTTATTCTCATGGCAAAGCCAAATCGAAGTGTGAACGAGGCCTTTATTTAAAACTCAATCATTACTGTACTTGTACAATCATTATAAGCTTCAATTCCAACCTATAATGGCCGGCACTTTCCTTTACAACGTGACCAACTTCGATAAATTTACTTCTGATTTCTCGGGACTCTCTGAATTCGCCAGTGAAATAATTATTTTTGTGAACCATGGCTTGCTGTGTTTTTTCATCGGCTTGTTTGGTATTGTTACCAACTTCTTCAATGTCTGGGTATTCATTAAACAGGGACTCAATACTTCTATCAACATAAGTTTGTTCTCTGTAGCCGTGTTTGACTTGATCAAAATTGTCACCATGCAGTCTGTCAACCTGTTCTCAAACCCGCTCGTACTTCACCTGTCAGACACCACTATCTCGCTGGACGCTTTCTTCTTGGTGGGAGGCTGGCCTGCTGCGTGCGCACACCGGATATCCATGTACATCACTTGGTATATTACAGCGGAGAGATGTCTCTGCCTTTCTGTCCCTTTGAAAGTAAAGAATTGGATAACTCCACACCTCACGGTCATCGTTTTATTGTTTATCATAGTCAGCAATATTGTCACACTAATTCCAGAATATTTATCCATGTATATCGACTGGGTACTCCTGGAGAATTTAAACAGAACAGTGTTAGGATTGGCGTTTAATAGCAACAGACCCACAATGCAAGGGCTGACAGCTATGTGCCATCTCGCCTTTCTTGTGGTAGGAATCATCTTTGTTATCTCCCTTACTATCACTCTTGTCTTGCTGCTAAGACAAAAGTCTAATTGGAGAAACAGAAACACGACAACCAACGACAAACAGAAACAGTTCATGTCAGCGCGTGACCAGAAAACATGCAAATTGATTATCCTGATCGCCACAATTTTAAGTATATGCTACCTACCAATGATCATTCTAAATATAGTCACTGTGACAGTCCGTGATTTTAACCAGGATGGGAAGTATTCCAAACTATTTTCCACCGTCTGGTCCTTCGGCCACGTCTTCGGTATCAGCAACAGTAGCGCCAATTTTTTCATCTACTATAGCATGAGTTCTAATTTCAGACAGAAGTTAAGAGAATGTTTGTCAACAGAAAAGACGAAATGTGTGGTAACGTTAAAACCAGAAACAGGCTCAAGAAAGTTGTGAGGTCACGAGATTCATCAGGTAGACAAGAAATGTTTGTCTCCCGCTAAAGTCTACTTTTGAAATTGTTATCTTATGATTATTAAATATCACTTCAACTTAACTAGCGTCATGGTAATTTTCTTAAAATGGAGGAATATCCATAAATAGCTAGCTTTTTTGTGTAGGCTATCCAGTGGAAGAATATCCATAAATAGCTAGCTTTTTTGTGTAGGCTATCCAGTGGAGGAATATCCATAAATAGCTAGCTTTTTTGTGTAGGTTATCCAGTGGAGGAATATCCTACATAGCTAGCTTTTTGTGTAGGCTATCCAGTGGAGGAATATCCATAAATAGCTAGCTTTTTTGTGTAGGCTATCCAGTGGAGGAATATCCATAAATAGCTAGCTTTTTTGTGTAGGCTATCCAGTGGAGGAATATCCATAAATAGCTAGCTTTTTTGTGTAGGCTATCCAGTGGAGGAATATCCATAAATAGCTAGCTTTTTTGTGTAGGCTATTCAGTGGAGGAATATCCATAAATAGCTAGCTTTTTTGTGTAGGCTATCCAGTGGAGGAATATCCATAAATAGCTAGCTTTTTTGTGTAGGCTATTCAGTGGAGGAATATCCATAAATAGCTAGCTTTTTTGTGTAGGCTATCCAGTGGAGGAATATCCATAAATAGCTAGCTTTTTTGTGTAGGCTATCCAGTGGAGGAATATCCATAAATAGCTAGCTTTTTTGTGTAGGCTATCCAGTGGAGGAATATCCATAAATAGCTAGCTTTTTTGTGTAGGCTATCCAGTGGAGGAATATCCATAAATAGCTAGCTTTTTTGTGTAGGCTATCCAGTGGAGGAATATCCATAAATAGCTAACTTTTGTGTATGTATCCTGTGTACAGAATACGGAGGTATTGATAAACTATACATTTTCAAAAACGTTTTGGAAATAGCTATTTAGTGTATCCGGTGTACAGAAAGTAGGAAATTTTAATTAGCCATGTAATTTAGGTGTGCTATAAGTTATATCACTGTAAGATCAAATCTATATGCTATTTCGTATGTCGAACAAACTAATTACAAAGCTAATATGAATTCACTAAGTTAATCTGTAAGGTCTGTTTGTCTGAATGGATTCTTGTGCTCCACCCCCCACCCCCCCAATTCCCATTCTCGAATCAAGTTGAAATTTGATAAATTATTCATTGTCGATAACTGCATACGAATCTTTTTTTTTTAAGTTAATATTAGTCGTAGGTAATTAATTTTGTACAATATAGATAAAGGACAGAGATGTTATCGATTGAAATGTGCTTTCCCTTATAAGCGTTATTGTTAGTTTTTTTTAATGCTTTGTATTATTAGTTGGCAACAGGGATCTTTAATTCTTGAGTTTCTAACATTGTTTAGATTTGAAAAAATCCCCAATAGATCGTCTGCGATAGAAGATAATTAAATATCAAAATGTAAACAAATGACATCAGTCCCTCAGCCAGAAATATTTGAGCTTCAGATAACTGGGCAAAATTGCGTTTCTATGCCTTTCCCTTAGATCTACATGCCGAGAACCTTCTGTCGGGATGAGAGCTATATCGGGGCTGATAATCATGGAGGAGTTCTTTTAGCAATAAAAAACACTCTTATAGCAGAAGAAATTACCTTACCTAACTCAAAAAATATAGAATCTACATTTTGTAAAATTAATACCACCTCAACATCCCTTATAATAGGCAGCATTTACAGACCACCAAATTCTAGTTTAGAATACATGCAGGAACTATGTAATCAGATTACTACACTAAAAGAGACAAATAAAAATGCAGTTTTTTGGATTATGGGTGACTTCAACCTACCTGATATAAATTGGAAAACACTAACCATAGATAAACACCAAAACCTTAAGGACATAAATGAGCTTTTCATAGAAACTTTACACAACCTAAGTTTAGATCAAATCATTAAAAAGCCAACTAGATTAAACAACATATTAGATCTCTTCTTAACCAACAGACCTGGACTAGTAGTTGATTATGATATTATCCCTGGTCTATCAGACCATGAGATCATAAAAATACACAGTCAGATAAAAGCAGTAGCCAATACAAAACGCAAAAGAAAAATCTTACTCTGGAATAAATGTAACCTAACACAATTACACCAAGCTGCATTAAACTTTCAACAAACATTCTTATTAAAAAAAGACATTAACCAACCAGTCGATGATCTCTGGAATTTTATTAAAAACCATCTTAAAAGCATTATAGAAAATCATATACCAACTAAATACACATCAAACAAAATAAATAAATGCTGGTTTAATAATAGACTAAAGAAGCTTTGTAAACAGAAGGAAAACCTATATAGAAAATTTAAAGAAACCAAGGCAGAAAGAGTTTACAAAAAGTATATAAAAATTAAACACCTAACCCAAAAAGTAAGCAGACAGCTGCAGAGTGAATACATAAACAATGTAATATCTAAAGATAACAACAAAAACCTATGGTCATACATTAAGTCTAAGAAAATGGAAACAACAGGCATAGCGCCATTAAAAGATGAACATAACATAATACATAATGATAATGAAACTAAAGCAAACATCCTAAACAAATACTTTGCATTAGCATTCTCAGCCCCAGGAGACAAAGACATATTTCTTAATTTGAACCAAGTAGACAACATAGAAGATTTAGTAGTACAAGAAAATGGAATTTAAAAACTATTAGCCAACACCAAACCAAATAAAGCGTCTGGACCTGATGGTATTCCAGCTAGATTACTCAAAGAACTAAGCAATGAGCTAGCCCCAGTGTTCAAAATACTCTTTCAGGCATCGCTTAATCAGGGCAGAGTACCGAAGGACTGGAAAGAAGCTAATGTCACCCCCCTATTTAAAAAAGGAGAAAAATCTGACCCAGGAAACTACAGACCAGTATCACTTACCAGCATCACATGTAAAATACTAGAACACATAATATGTAGCAACATCATAAACCACTTAGACAAACATAATGTCCTCACCCCATACCAACATGGCTTTAGGAAATACAGATCATGTGAAACACAACTAATAGGACTAATTGATGATTTTTCAAAAGGTTTAGATAATAGTGAACAAATAGATGCTATCTTACTAGATTTTTCCAAGGCTTTTGACAAAGTTCACCACCATAGTTTGCTTAAAAAATTAAAATATTTCGGCATTAATGGTCCACTGCATCAGTGGATTAAAGATTTTCTGATAGGGAGAGAACAAACTGTAATAATAAATGGCTCTAAATCAACACCAATAACAGTAAACTCAGGTGTACAAAAATCCAACAAAGCATTAGGGTTTATTAAAAGAAATTTCTATAAATCAAATAAGAACATAAAACTAAAATTTTATTTAACCTTGGTTAGGCCAATAATAGAATATGCATCCACCGTGTGGGACCCCTCAACTCAAGAAAACATTAAGAAACTGGAACAAACACAAAATAGAGCAGTGAGATTCATAAAAAACGAATATTCACATTTGACTAGGGTAACACCATTAGTAAAATCACTAAATTTAGAAAGCCTTCAAGACAGAAGACTCAAAAGTAAAGTAGCAATTATACATAAAACACTGAACCATAATCTTCAAATACAAAAACAAAATTTAATAAAATACTCTGAAAGACACAAAGATAAAGGCAAAGATAAAGATAAGAGAGTCCTTTTTGTTCCCTACTGTTATGGAGCCTGTGTTTGTTTCCCTGGTGATATGAAAAGGGAGTATTTATTGTTAGTTGTAGAGAGAGAGAGCGCGCATTACGTTAATGTTAGTCTAGCAGTGATTCCCAAAGTGGTCTATATATACCCCAGGGGTCTACGAAGGATTCCAAGGGGTCTACGAAAATGAAAAAAAAAGAATTGGGGGTCTATGACATGTAAATGTGGGTCCACGAGAGTGGATCTCATTTGAGAAGGTTGTCATTGTAATTTTGATTTCACATCAATAAAATTAACAATAATCTATAACTTATCATAATTAATCCTCTAATTTTGAATACTATTATTCCAACGGAGAATCATTGTACATTTTAATACCTCGTGTAAATTACTTATTTTAGTCTACAGGTAACTAATATTTAGTATGGCCAAATCTAAATATAAAATTTAGACAGTAGTGCAATTTTTGGGGGGCTTTTTCCTTGTTGAACTTAGACTCTATAGTGCCTCTGAGTATTTTTTGTAACAAAGTTTAAGTAAAGACACTATAAAACCACCCTAAGCTGGAGAATTTTTATGAGACGATGCCACCCTGATAACATGTATTAAGATTTGCAATACTTTTAAACAGTCAATAATAAAGTTGAGAAAAGACCAAAAATGGACAAAATCTCTGTTTCCACATCGAAAAGAGAAGTGTTTGCAAGTGTCTTAAAATATTTTTGACTTATTGTGACATTTGGAAAATATCACACAATTAACGAAAAAAAAAAAGATTTTGCCAGCAGCTGAAGTTTCAAAAACTATTTTGTACACAAACCTTCATCTGATATTAATTGAATTCAACTAAGCAATAAAACAGTTAAAAGGCCAATTGATGAAATGAATAGTGACATATATTAAAAGCTTATTATGTAATTATTTGCAAACGACTTATTTCTTTATATAAGTGGACGAATCAACCCTAATGAAGCATTTTCATTTGCATATGCTCATAAATCCAAGAAAAACTTCTTTTTGTGAAAACGGATAACCGAGTATCAATATTTGATGTTTGAAGGACTAGTTTCAAGAGAAAGCAATCAAATATAATATCAATAGCAACGAATGGATTACCTTTCATGGTTGAGTCCTACTGTGGATATAGTTTACCAGGATTGTTAATAATACCGTGAGTAATCCATCGAAAGCTAAAGATCTGAGTGGTGGATTGCATGAATATCTTCAATTTGTTAGCACTGCAGTTAACCAAAGCAACTTGTACAGGTTAAATACACAAATTCTTGTTCAAATGCGGTCAGAAAGTGACGATAACTTTCAACAGTTGCTTCTTCACACTGAAGTTTGAAGGTTGTCAAAAAGCTTTTGCTAGACAAGAAGATTTTTTTTCTTTTGACACTGTATCGGAGTTCTTGGATGTTAAAGATCTCATTTTAAAATGAAATTTAATCGAGAGGAAATCGGGTATCGCCTATTTAACAGACTTGTTTCATACATTCTGTGAGATTAACTGTTAATTTACATGATTTGATTTTTTTATTTTTGGTCTTCATATTACAAGGTTATAAATCAGTGAAAAATACATTTGAAGTTCATGAATCAGCGAATTGCAATATTAGCAAAGCAGGGGGTCTACTGAATATCGGAAAACATTGCAAGGGGTCTACGAGCCAAAAAAAAGTTTGGGAACCACTGTTCTAGATGCAAAATATGATTTCAAGTTGAATTTGTCTAGATTGTAATAATAAAAGTTTGATTTAGTTTTTTTGTTTACAAAGACGTTATTCAAGCTCTTTCAATTTTAAAATCGACTCTAATACGCCCTACAGTTGGTTTAGTTGTCTACCAGCAGTTTGGTGCTGCAAGTTAAAAACACCTACCCGCCCTCCTTTGGCGGTCGGCCTGAGAAAAAATTGTGATTTTGTGAATAACTTTCCGTACGATGAGCATCAATATCCGTAATTTAGTTTTGTCTTTAGTATTTTGCCTTAGGAGAGGGAGCGCGATGGCGGTGGTATTCTAGCCAGGTACCATCGAAATGACAGTCCAGGATTTTCTTATGACATCCTGCATTGGGCCTGCTTCATTTCTTTTTTCTTGGTTCTGTGTCTCACAGGATCGTTTCCACAAAGACTTGAAGACAAGAGGACTAACAAGATTGACTACAGCTTGTTTTTCTCTTAACTCTGACAATGCTTCAGGAAGCGGTGCATTTGATTTTTGTTCAGGTTACTTTCTCATGTGGCATGGTTGCAGTAAAGATGTGGCATGGTTGGGGCAAGTATGTGACACGGTTGAAGCAAAGATGTGGCATGGTTGGGGCAAGTATGTGGCATGGTTGGGGCAAATATGTGGTATGGTTGGGGCAAGTATGTGGCATGGTTGGGGCAAGTATGTGGTATGGTTGGGGCAAGTATGTGGCATGGTTGGGGCAAAGATGTGGCATGGTTGGGGCAAGTATGTGGTATGGTTGGGGCAAGTATGTGGCATGGTTGGGGCAAGTATTTGGCATGATTGGGGCAAGTATGTGGCATGGTTTGGGCAAAGATGTGGCATGGTTGGGGCAAGTATGTGGCATGATTGGGGCAAGTATGTGACATGGTTGAGTTAAGATGGTGGCCATGTTTTATGCCTGCTTTGTAGTCTATAAATATAACCCAAGACAAGAATAATTTAGTGTCTCATCAGGTGTAAACAGTTTATTTCAAAATTTGAATGTCACTATAAGTAAAAAAAAAAACTTGACTAGTAAAGCAAATTGAAATAAAGAAACAAATCATGAAATTAATGACAACAAAGAAATATGTAGAAGGCAAAAAGACACTAATCAACATTTCTAAGACTAGTGGAAATAAAACAAACCAAATCAACATTTTTCATAGCATAAAACATCAAAACCAAAAAAAAATAAGCTCTGAAAGAAAGTTGTACTACATTCATGTAGTATTTCAATATTGCATAGTTGTTAACATGTTTTGCTCCATTGGTCATGACATATTGCATAGTTGTTAACATGTTTTGCTCCATTGGTCATGACATATTGCATAGTTGTTAACATGTTTTTGCTCCATTGGTCATGGCATATTATTCACATTGTAAAGTAAAAAGTATGTTCTATCATAATGTTGTAGCCTTGGTGTAGTGACTAGGTTTTAAAAACATCTTTAAAAAAAACATGAAGATATTTTTTAAAAGAAAAAAAAAAGACTAGAAAATATTTTAAAGGGAAACAACAAACTCACATAAGAAATGAGAAACAGCTGAAACAGCAAGCTCATTGTTGAAAAGGAAGGGGCAACAAGCCCACTGAGGGATTAACAAGTCTGAAACAGCAAGCTCATTGTTGAAAAGGAAGAGGAAACAAGCCCACGGAGGGATTAACAAGTCTGAAACAGCAAGCTCATTGTTGAAAAGGAAGGGGCAACAAGCCCACTGAGGGATTAACAAGTCTGAAACAGCAAGCTCATTGTTGAAAAGGAAGAGGAAACAAGCCCACCGAGGGATTAACAAGTCTGAAACAGCAAGCTCATTGTTGAAAAGGAAGAGGAAACAAGCCCACCGAGGGATTAACAAGTCTGAAACAGCAAGCTCATTGTTGAAAAGGAAGGGGCAACAAGCCCACTGAGGGAGTAACAAGTCTGAAACAGCAAGCTCATAGTTGAAAAGGAAGAGTAAACAAGCCCACCGAGGGATTAACAAGTCTGAAACAGCAAGCTCATTGTTGATAAGGAAGGGCAACAAGCCCACTGAGGGATTAACAGTCTGAAACAGCAAGCTCATTGTTGAAAAGAAAGGGGCAACAAGCCCACTGAGGGATTAACAAGTCTGAAACAGCAAGCTCATTGTTGAAAAGGAAGAGGAAACAGGCCCACCAAGGGATTAACAGTCTGGAACAAGAAGCCCATCCAGGGGCTAAATATAACAGTATGTTAATCAAGTAACCAAAACCAAACATAATTTACACTTGAATAGAGTTCAATTTACTGTAGCACAAAGCAGACTTCATCATCAAACATTCTGAACACATTGACAATGAAGCTATAAAAACGCTTCACAAGATGCATACCTACCGGATAAGATGTAAATAACTTAACACTGCAAAACTGACAGAAATAAAATAGTAAACATATTCAGGAAGTACAGGAAGCAATAAATATTGCAGTATTGATATATATATATATTTATTTATTATTTTCCAAACATGCTATCCACTTTATCAGAGCTGATTGACATGAGTGATTTGTAGAATTGATCCAATTGAAATAGCTAGCTATTTGGTCAATCAGGTGTGCTATCTTTGATGTGATTATAAGCTCAGAAATTCATTTTTTTTTTAAATCTTTTACTAAATTTATTTTAAAAAATTTCCTTTAAATGTATGTCTGTTATTGACTTGATTCAAAAAAAATTCCTATCAACTTGCTAATCAAAATTTTTAGGGCACAACAGTACTAGGTGGCATGAAGGCTGACAAAATAATCCTCTCAATAGGTCTGGGAAAACATATCATTTCATCAACGCTGTCTAGAGTCCTGTCTGGGTCCACCAACTAGCTTCCTCCAGGAATCTCAGTTCTGGCAGTCTCTCTAACTGTCCCCACATCTTTCTAGTCTGTTTGCCGTCTGCTTCCAAATTGTATTCCTGGAGCATCCCGTCTTTCTCTTTCCCTGGGGGGTTTCAGGTGAGGGCCTGCCTTGCAATGTTAGATGCAGGCTCGCAAAGGGAGTGACCTATCCAGATCTACTTCAATGGGCTGCTGCTGGTTTGTTATTGGCCACAGTTCCTCATCCAAGACTTTGGCCAGTGAATCATACGAATCTGCATGAGGCAAGTATTGATGAATACCTGGATTTGTTTTATGGTGATGACGGGTGGTTCCTGGTGACAGGTGAATCTCCAGGTCTCTGCTCCATAAAGTAGTACTAATTTAACAATGGTGTTGAGCCTGGTCTTGAGGGTGGTGCTAATAAGCATGGAAGACACAAGCTCTTGACAGAGAGAGAAATTTTGTTAAGTTGTACAATAAATAAACAAATGGTTCCTTAACAACAATTGCATAAGATTTTGGAATATACACGAGAGACAGATCTCTCCTCCACTAATTTTCCTAAAGCTACCAACAACTTTTAATACAAACAAATGTGGAAGAACAAACATGGCAAGGAGAAAAGACTGGCACAATGTGACTTAGGAAAACATGGCAAGGAGAATAGACTGGCACACTGTGACTTAGGAAAACATGGCAAGGAGAATAGACTGGCACTATGTGACTTAGGAAAACATGGCAAGGAGAATAGACTGGCACAATGTGACTTAGGAAAACATGGCAAAAAGAATAGACTGGCACACTGTGACTTAGGAAAACATGGCAAGGAGAATAGACTGG
Organism: Biomphalaria sudanica; assembly: GCA_036873155.1. Taxonomy (NCBI): domain Eukaryota; kingdom Metazoa; phylum Mollusca; class Gastropoda; family Planorbidae; genus Biomphalaria; species Biomphalaria sudanica. The sequence continues at coordinate 171,968 of JAZGLO010001455.1, forward strand.
CACACTGTGACTTAGGACTGGCACAATGTGACTTAGGAAAACATGGCAAGAAGAAAAGACTGGGACAATGTGACTTAGGCACTTAGGAAAACAAGACACTGAGAAATTATTTCTAAAAGTGAAGAATACCACATAATAGACAACAAACAGATTAACTTCAAAGAACTATCATTTAAAGAATATTATTCATAAGCATACTTTAGTTACTATCTTCTTGACTACTTAGAATAGTACCTGTATGGGCTTGAGTTACAAAGGTGAATAATATATTTTAAAACTATTTTATTAGAAATAATGCAGGTTTTGAAAAGATATTTTAAACTGCATCTCTCTTTAACTGCTGGCATGATGCATATAGTGAAAACAAATTGACAATACTACAAGAGGTTATTGAAAACAAACATTTTCAATGCACAAGTCACAGCATGCCTATATAGCATTACACCACTTCTGGATCAGTCCATATTATTACACTATACACTCAAATAAGTATAAAAAACAGAAGTCCCTGATTATTGCTTTCACAATTCCATGTCTTTGAATAAATGATGCATGTGCTTGAATAGATGATGTATACATAGGTCAGTGGAACACAAGTAAGTTGAAGATCAATATTTACATCTTTACACCAACCAATAAAAAAAGTATATGATATTGCAATGCTATAAAAGAACAAATCAACTACTGGTAATGTTGTAGTATCATGGTAGTTGTTTCTGCAAGAAATGTACATACCCAATGGAACATGAAATTGTTACAGCTAGAGGTAAGCATTGTAACGCATACTGTTACTGCAAAAACACAACATTTACAATGCATAAACAACACATCAAAAACACAACTTTCTATACAATGAAAATAATTTGAAATGATCTTCAACATAAGAGATAAAATCAAGAGCTACAAACAGGAACACAAAAATGGACATGAATAGAATTAAAAATGAACATTTTTGAATTCCTAGAAATCTTTTGAAGCAGACAGCTATCAACGTCTTCAGATCATTGGTAGAATAAAAAAATAATTTACAAAAAAAACAAAAATCAACTTACAATTAATAAACATAAAATTATTTTCTTTGTACAAAAGTTTCTGGTTGCATTTAGGGTCCTGTGTGTCCTTCCAGTTATAATAAATACACCAACATTCTTAGCGTTCATGTTTTGTTTTAAAATGAGCTAATGCAACACAGGTATTTTTTAAACTAAATGTCCACAGCAATTCAATTTTTCAAAACTAAGAATGCTTAAAGTGGAATAAATATGGGAATGTTTTTAAGATTGTTTTTTTTTTAAGACTGTTTTCATACCAATTTGATCTTGCAGCCTAACAGTTTTAAAAAACTCGTCTCTTAGACAAGGACATGACACTCAAAATATTTCAACTCAACGCAAGGGAGAAAACTGTTCAGTAATGCCATTACCTTACAAACATTAAGGCTTTACAAGACAGACTCTTTGCTGACACAATTCAAGTCTTTTGTCCAATGAGATTGGAAGATGAGGTTTATGTGTCAACTTTTTTTTGGAGTTAATTGAAAATTTCAGATTTGGTTGAAAAGGTCTCTAGATCCAAGTAGCGTGAGGCCAACTTATTACAAAATGTTGATTCAGATTTTGATTCGGCTACAGAACAAGGATGCCTTATATTAGAAGTTCGTTGACTCAACATCAGATTTGTTTGCTGAGCTGTGAGATGTGAAATAGTTTCGGTGCCATCTCGTGGCTAACCTAATGGGTATATGTGTCTCTCCCCGTGTCCACTCTGAGCCAGACAATGAGTCGAAGGCTGGGTTGGAAAAGGCGACAAGTTGAGTCTCCTCTCTGTACATTCGAACTCTTTTCTTCACTTTAAACTGAAGAGTTCTCCTGCAAATATCAGACAATAAAATGACATTAAAAAAATTCAAAAGTAAAACTCTTCTTTATTTCTAACAGCCCACTTTGTGCTTTAAATCATTTGACCCCATAAATCACAATCCAATGAAGGTCAATATTTTCAAAACTAATTTTGTTTTACATTACATTGAAATATATGAATAAAACAAACATTTCACAGTGTGTTATTAAGCAGTTCAACAAGTGAACATTAGTTCAGCCCCCAAAGAAGAGAGAGAATACTTAAACAGCTTCCAATGAATCTTATCTGCAATAAAAGAAGAAATCAGTACAACCATATCACGAGGCGAAAGACTGGAAAAAATGGAGAACAGTTGTGACAGATCAAGTGTGGTTCTTAAATGATTTCGAAATTAGTATTGCCATATAACGTGGTAGTCAGGGCTTGCAAAGACCTTCCTGCATGAAAAGTACCAGGGAAGAGAAGGAGAAGCAGAGAGAGACAGTGATGGGAAGACAACACCAAAGAATGAATGGGCTAGTGTTTAAGAGATTCTAGTCAAGGCAAAAGGCAGAGAAATGGAGAAAAATAGTCAACAGATCATACATGGTGCTCAACAGTCCAACAGACTTAAAGGTGAAGATGCTAATGTATAACTAAAAATTGACTATCATCAATGAAAATATGCTATTAAATTTTAAGTACAAATTCAACAAACATTTAGGATTTCATTAACTAGTGCAGGCTTCATCCTTTCTCTCTTGAACTAAGACTATAAGCCAGACTAGGTCAATGCCAGATTGACATCAATGAATTAAGATTTTGAAGGCTTACAAATTATTACTATCACAACAATAAGGATAGAAACTAGATTTGTTTTTCTAACAAGAATAACAATTTTGTGGTGACAAATGAATTTATATTTCATAAAGCTTATTTGATAACATTTGATTAATTAAAATTTTCAGAGTTAATGTCTTTACAAATACTAATCAGACAATGTAAAAATGTCTACCATTACACTCCATTGAAACCCGACAATCACTTACCTACGTATGCAGACCGTAATAACTACTAGAAGTACTATAGTGGCCACAGCTGAGAGGGTCATGCTTGTAATGAGCAGTATTTGATTGACATCTCCATTAGCTAAACAAAAAAAAAGAATACATTACTGGTTTGGTTTTACTTTAGCAGTTTTCAAACTGAGATGCAAGCCCCCCCACCCTGATATCTTGACAACTGATTGGGGAGATGAGCCCAGTCAATTTACTTTTAAGTACGACTTAAAAAAATGTATTCATGAGAAGCATCTGCAGCAATAATCCCTCAAAATGTTTAGAAGACTTTTCAAAATGGGATTGTTCTCAACTTTCTCATGTCCAAACAGTGGAATTTCTCCTAATATCATTATGTTGATGACTTTTGCTTAACAAAAATTAGTCAGCTAAAAAAACTCTTATTTAACATGAAGATGATCTTATGATGATCACATCCATTAAACACAATCTATGCACTGTAGTTACCTGATATGTCTCTCACATAATATTTCCCATTTCTGTGCCCTTCTTAATTAAACTTAAATTTACACATTTCACCCCTTTTCATACAACTTTTTTTTTTTTATAAGAAATCATTCACTCTTTTTAGTACAACCCCATTCTTACTATGAGCATTTCTGGAAATATTCAATCAATAATCTGACTAGAGATTTTTAAAAATTCATGTAATAATGTCATAATCTTCTACGCTTACATGTCTGTCTGCATATTTCAGTCTGACAGGAACATTGATTGAAGCTACTTTCATTTTCACAAGGTCTCTCTGTCTTGCAAATATTCTCACAAGCATCTGGTGAGGACACAACAGTGTTCATTCTCAGAGTAAACAGACTACACCAACCAAAGTGTCCCCAAACTTAAGAAATACAAGTTTTCCCAAATGAGATCAAAGTTCCCCCCTTTCACATCATGAAAGCAATCAATACAGCAGGGGAGCGGCGGTGGTAAAGCGCTTGGCCTCCGAACTGGAGTTTGAAATGGGTTTGAATCTCAGTGAAGACTGGGATTTTTACTTTTAGGATTAGTTGGGGATAAGTAAAAGCGGTTGGTCGTTGTGCTGGCCACATGACACTCTTGTTAATCGTAGGCCACAGAAACAGATGATCATTACATCATCTGCCCTATAGATCACAAATTCTGACTAGGAAACTTTAACTTTTGTTTTAATCTGTAGTGCAGATGATATAAACAGGTTATATGTTTCAGTGGTGGATGTATAACAAGGGTGTCATGTGGCCAGCACAATACCTGACAGCCATTTCTGACACCAGCTGATGTCAGGTACCCATTACAGTTGGATGAGTAAAGGGGTTACCAAAAATTCTGAAATTCAGTCTCAATCTTCAGAGATTTGAACCTGAGAACTCTTGGTTCGGAAAGCAAACGCTTAGCCACCATGCCCCAAGCCTATATAGTTATTACATAAAAACACTTTTTTTTTACAGACTTTTAAGTAAGCGCAGATTAAAATAAACTTACACTCGTTGTTTGAGACATTTGTCTTGATGCACAACTCTTTCCTGTCAGCACCTTCAAACTCTGTAGTTTGACCTTGAACACAAAGTAGGCAAGACTTCTCTCCAGGGACTGGCTGGTATGTTCCTTTAGGACAAAGCAGACAACTCTGTTCTTTTATGTTTTTATACCGACCCGTTGGACACTGAGCTGGAGATTCGAAAAAGAAATATGCAGGAAAATTGTTTGAAAGTTGTAAACAAGCAAAATATATTAAAAAATCCTTTTAAAAAAAAAAAAAGCTTATCTAAAAGGGAATATCATTGCCCTTAAAATATTATCTATCAATAATGTACAGATTTTTTCCTTATTCAATATCAAACAAAATAATTAATTACCAATAATTATTGACTAATTGAGTATTTTTGTTTATTGGTTCATGTTTTATTAGGTACAATAAATAATTGTTTTAAGTATCGACTTGATTGGAGAACATGTGAGGGAGAAATGGCTTTAACAATATTTTATATTTTAGGTGGACTAAACGGAGGTGCAAAGTTTCAACTTGATCAGAGAATAGGATAAATAAGGTTTTCACACTTTTTATCAGACAGATAGACAGAGTGAGCGGATATAAGTAAAAATAAGTCCACTCATCCAGAAATTAATTAAATGCATTTTGCACACTAGACTGTCGTTCAGACTTATCAGTGGTACCAGGTTCAAACCCTGTCCGCTGTAAATTACCTTCAACTCTGAAAGAAACATCCAAAATATGTATAACACTCTACAAGCAAAACAAACATCTATTTCAGCTCTTACCAACATTACACTGTGTATAACATTCTACAAGCAAAACAAACATCTATTTCAGCTCTTACCAACATTACACTGTGTATAACATTCTTCAAGCAAAACAAACATCTATTTCAGCTCTTACCAACATTACACTGTGTATAACATTCTTCAAGCAAAACAAACATCTATTTCAGCTCTTACCAACATTACACTGTGTATAACATTCTACAAGCAAAACAAACATCTATTTCAGCTCTTACCAACATTACACTGTGTATAACATTCTTCAAGCAAAACAAACATCTATTTCAGCTCTTACCAACATTACACTGTGTATAACATTCTTCAAGCAAAACAAACATCTATTTCAGCTCTTACCAACATTACACTGTGTATAACATTCTACAAGCAAAACAAACATCTATTTCAGCTCTTACCAACATTACACTGTGTATAACATTCTTCAAGCAAAACAAACATCTATTTCAGCTCTTACCAACATTACACTGTGTATAACACTCTACAAGCAAAACAAACATCTATTTCAGCTCTTACCAACATTACACTGTGTATAACACTCTACAAGCAAAACAAACATCTATTTCAGCTCTTACCAACATTACACTGTGTATAACATTCTACAAGCAAAACAAACATCTATTTCAGCTCTTACCAACATTACACTGTGTATAACACTCTACAAGCAAAACAAACATCTATTTCAGCTCTTACCAACATTACACTGTGTATAACATTCTACAAGCAAAACAAATATCTATTTCAGCTCTTACCAACATTACACTGTGTATAACATTCTACAAGCAAAACAAATATCTATTTCAGCTCTTACCAACATTACACTGTGTATAACACTCTACAAGCAAAACAAACATCTATTTCAGCTCTTACCAACATTACACTGTGTATAACATTCTTCAAGCAAAACAAACATCTATTTCAGCTCTTACCAACATTACACTGTGTATAACACTCTACAAGCAAAACAAACATCTATTTCAGCTCTTACCAACATTACATTGTGTATAACACTCTACAAGCAAAACAAACATCTATTTCAGCTCTTACCAACATTACACTGTGTATAACATTCTACAAGCAAAACAAACATCTATTTCAGCTCTTACCAACATTACACTGTCTTTCACTAACTGCGCCAGGGCCTGCAGTAGTCCACTCACTAATACATGGAACACAGAAAGGACTTGAGCTTTGTTCTCCTCTAAAAGTGCCTTCTGGACAAAGCTGGCATGTCCCATCTGGACCTAATTCCTCTCCTGCTTTGCACAAATCTTTAAACAGAAAAAGAAAATCACATAAAAAGATATCAAGAAATGTATTGAATTTTATCAAAAGTCTGCACAGGGCAGAAGACATCTGTGTTCAACTGACAATTTGGACATAATAGACTTTTTCTTTAGCTAAAAAAAAATTGGATGGAATTTTTCAAGAGGTAATAAAGTAATAATAACGTAATTTAAGATAAAATTCAATTTTTGACCACTTATTCTACACAAACCCTTTCTTTACTATTATATATATATATATTTCTGAAATATTTACAAATAAATAAGATACATCTTTTGAACAAATTATAATGTTATTTATGATATATCCCCTATAAAAATATATGATATATATCCATATAATAAATATGCCCAAACAAGTTAAGATAAGTTAAAAAGACAGTGTTTTAAAACACAATGTATTTTGATTTCCTAATGTAATCACAAAGAAATATATAACAATTTTGATAATATAAGGATTGCTTGTGTTCACAGCTTCAGAAAGAGTTAAGCTCTCTTGATCAGTGTTCCCCAAACTGTGTTGGATGGAACCCTAGTGTTCCACGAGGCCTGAATACAAGTTCCATGAACTACTGGAATAATTAACTAGTAAGGAAAAACATGAATCAATCTCTCTAAAAAAATAAGCAAAGTGTTTTGTTAAATACTCCGAATGTGCAAACTGTTCTGTTAAGGAACAAAATTTTGGAAACTGCTGTTCTGGATGATTTCAATTTAAAAACTTGATCTACATATTAAAGACATTCAAATAGAATAGTTTACCCAAGCACTCTAGTGAAGATTTGGCTCCTTTATAGTCTGTGGTGGCACCTGCTGGACACTTTTGGCAATCCCACTGACCAGTTTTGTCCTGGTAATGAGCCAGTGGACAAGGCTCACATCTAGATGTGGACTCATTAAAGAAATGGCCCACATCACACTGGCCTGAAGTACATCAGGAAACAAATTACACTGTTATCTTCTTATATTTATATAAATAAATCTCTATACAATACACTAACTAATAGTTACTTAAATGATAAAAAAAATACAAACATCTGAAAGACTGACAGGATTCTTTTAATGTTCTCTAGAAACATGTAAGTACTTTTGGATCTAATGGATAGAAAGGATCTCTAGCTCTTGTATGATTTGCTTTTGATGCTTTGTAAAATTGAAATTTGTTAACCCTTTTAAATTGCCCCTATATCATTCTAGATAGACTCTATTATTACATGTTACCTTCTTGGCAGCAAAAATCAGGCTTGATAACGAAGAAACAAACACTACTAAACTGCAGCCTAACCTTTCAAGTTTACAATCACTAAAAACTAGAACTTACTGGCACAGTCAGAGGATTGGCTTGATCCTTCTTTAACAGTGGTCATTCCATCTGGGCACTTTATGCACTTGGTCTGCAGTGGCTTCTCATTGTACCATCCTTTAGGGCAGCGTTGACACACACCTTCAGTGTCCACATAGTAGCCAGCCAGGCAGTCGACTATCAATACATTGTAGAAACAGTTAGTATCATTACTGATAGGAGGGACATTTTTTTTTGTAGTGATAAATATAAGCGTTTACTTTGAAAGAAAAAAAATACATTTAGACAAATAGCTTTTATATCTATTTAAAGAAATTTATTATTATTGTTTTTTATTTTTAAATTGAATAAAATAAAGACTATCAAGTTAGTATAAACATTCACACAAAAAAACATAATTATTTAGACTAAATTGACTATTTCCATACTGACCACAGGAACTATTCTGTAATGTTTGTCCAGATTGACATTGTGGTGATGTTTGAAACTGGACAGAGGTCAGTGTAAACTTTGCATCAGTCTCATTTTTGATTCCCTGTAGAATACTCTCTGGCAATGTATCAGTCACGTAGGAAGACTCTACAGCATGGCTGAGGAGACCAAAATACAATTCTCATTTTGTCAAAGTATTTAGCTGTCAGCTATTTCTAAGTGTGTATTAATAACGGTGACCGGTCATTTCATCCCCGTCACTTCATCCCCGGTCATTTCATTCCCGGTCACTTTATCCCCTGTCATTTCATCCCCTGGTCATTTCATCCCCTGGTCACTTCATCCCCTGGTCACTTCATCCCCGGTTATTTCATCCCCAATTAAATATTTTATATATAAATATGATTATGTAGAATGCTTTTTGACATTTTATGACTTGTTACTAAAGCGTTTACAGTGTTTCCTCTTTCAGTTTGTATTCTTAATGAGAAATCTTATATTATATTGTAAATCTTGGTGTGTACTTAGCTAAAGCGCTTCTATTGAATGTGGGGGTTGTAATATCATAATAAAGGCACATTCCTCGTCCCATATGCTAGGACAAATTTGTACAAATACTCCTTCTTTCCTAGTGCATGGAATGGGTTGCCTGAGCTAGCCAGGAAAACCAGTGACTTGGCAGAATTTAAGTCATTGGTTAATATGCATGACTAAATGCATGACGCGTAGGACGTAATCATCTTCTTTTTTGAAGTAACGTCTGTATTATATAAGATAAGATATTATCCTGATCGAAGGCCAAGGTTTGGTGGAAGTAGTAAAAAATAATTTGAGAGAAAGAAGTGATCATGCCACTGATAACTTATCATCAAAGGCCAAAGTGTGGTGCAAGTAGTGGAAATCTTTTGAGAGATAGAAGTGCAATTACAATAATTATGAACGTGCCGCTGATAACTTATCATCAAAGGCCAAGCTGTAGTGAAAGTACGAATATGTTTCACTTTCATTTTGAGCCTTGAAATAAGTTTTTTTTTTATTCTAATAAAGGCGGAATTCACCCATCCTCGTGATATCATGTCGCCATTTATAAGTTTTGCTTTAATTCCTTTTAAACATTAACGTGTTACAATTTTATCATTTAAATAAAAAATGAATACATTAAATTTTGCTCATTTCATGATTTTTAAAATTACAATTTGTTAGATAAAAATGATCTGATGATGAAAATATCAGGGGATGAAATGACCGGGGATGAAGTGACTAGGGGATGAAATAACCGGGGATTAAGTGACCGGGGGATGAAGTGACCGGGGATGAAATGACCGGGAACCATAAATAACAACACATGTTTACAATGATGAGATAAGTTTGTGACAGAATCAAGTCTTATTATTGAGTCTATGAGGTAAGTCTGCAACAGAAGATCACAAGGCTTATCATTAAATCTATGATAAAATCACAAAGCTTTTCATTGAATCTATGACAGAATATCACAAGGCTTATCATTAAATCTATGATAAAATCACAAAGCTTTTCATTGAATCTTATATGACAGAATATCACAAGGCTTATCATTGAATCTATGACAAAATCACAAAGCTTATCATTGAGTCTATGACAGAATCACAAAGGTTATCATTGAGTCTATGACAGAATCACAAAGCTTATAGAGTCTATGACAAATCACAAAGCTAATCATTGAGTCTATGACAGAATCACAAAGCTTTTAGTCTATGACAAAATCACAAAGCTTATCATTGGGTCTCTGATTATGTTATGACAACAGTTCCAAAAGTTCAAAGATAGTAAAGCCACCAGACAAGATGCTCAGTGCAAAGACTTCTCCCACTCAAGATAGGAAAGAAAGAGAGAGCAGCAAGCAAAGAAAACATTCAGAGATAGTTCTTGCACTAGATACGCTTAGGAACAAAGGAGATCATAGTTTCTGACATCCAAGCTAGTCCTGAATATGATTCTTGCCCTATACTCCCCCCCCCCCCCCCCCCGCAATGATGTACAGAAAAAATGTTGAAATAGGACATAATATTTTTTTGTTAAATGTCCGAGACTTATACAACAAGCTTATAAAGCAAAACATGTATACTTACTTTGGAACTACTGTAATGTTCAATGTTACATTGTAGAAGCCAGCTTCAGCTTGTCTCTTCCTCCTGTTCAGCCCCTCTCTTCGACATTCAACCAGCAGATTCCTCTTACAGAAATACTTGTCAGGGGAACATACTCTGTTGGTTATTGCTGTAAATGTTAACTCTAGTTCATTTTCTCGGCTTGGTGAACAGTCTGATCCAACAAATGTAAGACTCCCAGAGATGGTGTAGTTGGCCATATTATTTCCTAGTTCAAGAGAAATACAAGACTATTAGATAACTCACAAAAGGTGTTTCAGAAATGTGTTTGGTGTATCAAATAGGAGTTGATAAGCCTTGTATTTGAAAAGCATTTAATTTGTGCATTTTTAGCACCATAAAATCAAATTTCAAAGCTCTTCTGCTTGTCTGTGGCATTTTGCATATTGAGAGATAATTTTTTTTACTTTGTAACTACTTGTGTAACTAAAGAGGCCAATTCCCCATACACAGCAGAGGTCACAGGTTGGGCATCTGTAATCACAAGGCACTGTTGCACTTTCACCATTCTTTCTTTGCAATTCAAGACCATTTCTTTATGCTCACTCTTCATGTGGATCTATCCAGTGCCCCTTTTTCCCAGCTGTTAGTGTCAATTTTGAAGAGCTTCTTTTCGCGTTTGCATACATCCCTATGCTGTAAAAGTGGGCGACCAGCGGCTCTCCTGCCTTCTGTTAGATCATCATACATAATGTCTTGTAGAAGTTGACCTTCTAGCATTCAAGCCAGCCAAGGCGTCTGCTGTTGAAAACAGAGCGGATGTCCTGGCACCCTGCTCTTCGTAGCACTTCCTCATTGGTTATTTTATCTTGCCACCTTATTTTAAAAGATCCGCTTTAGGCATTGGAGGTGGAAGATATTTAGATTTTTTTCCTGCCATGAGTAGGTTGACCATGCTTCACTTCTGTATAGAAAAGTGCTCATCACACAGGTCTGTAGACTAAGGCTTTGGTATTGTTAGTCAGAAAGATATTGTCCCACACTCTTTTCTGCAGATGTGCCACAGTGCTTATTGCTGTTCTGTTGTTAATGTCTTTACCCAGTTGGAGATGCTGGAGCCAACATTAATGGTCAACAATTTCCAATGTTGGCCAATGATGGTTACGTGAGGTGCAGTATTCGTGTTCCGAACTAGTATCTTAGTCATGCCTTGACTAATATTTAAGCCAAATTCTGGCAAGCAGCAGATAGTTTGTCAACCACGTATCATGCTGTTAGCCAAGTCAGCCACAATAGCTGCATCATCAGCATATGTTGACAACAGTGATCTTTCAATATGACAACTCTTTGTTGTTTCATTTTCTTTTGTATTTTTTTAAAGTTTCCATTAACATTTAACCACATTTCTCCATATTTTGTTTTCTTCTTTTTCTATATTACTGTAATTTATTGCTTCAAAGAAATGTAAACCAGGATTTTAAAATCAAAGCATTCACAAAGAGAAGATAACTTTGAGTAACTTAAGAATGACATCCTCACATCTCCAAAAATGTCACAAAACAATAATGTAGTGCTCCAAAAACAAATGCAAACACTAAACACTTACGGGCGCATCCTGGCGAGGCCGTGGGTGGATCCCAAACACCTTCTTGTCCACACCTATATAACCTGGGCGCAGGGGCCACAAAACTAAACTGGCTCATACAAGATGGTACACAGTACCTTCCCTTGGCCCAGTCCTGGCATAGTCTACTTCCACCTTGAGGAGGTTGGGGGTCTACGCACTGGGAATCTATTTTAGAAATAATGATGTAAAGTCAGTATAAAAAAAAATATCTCCCTCACTAATGTCTAACATTTACCTCAGTTTTTATAGGTTGAAAATAAATTAAGTTTTAATGTCTCTATACAGTTTAGTTTTGTTGCCCACTGGGTTAAGTCAGTCTTTGAGAAATGCTTATATATTAATAAATTGTATTATTAAAAAAACAAATATGCAAGCAATGTGTCACATCATTGTTTGATAGTTATTGTGACATGAACTAGTTGGGAATCACAGAGTACACCTATTTTATTGTGTTTATTGTATTTCACGTGGAAAGTGAAATCTAGTTGGGAATTATGGGTAAAAAAAGTCTCATTCTGAGAGTTAACCATATGGTCATAAATAAGTAGTCACCATGGACATAGAAGTGTATAGTGGTATCATGCCTATTGTGTAGAAAGCATAAATATAAGTATTTGATGAATTCTATTGGATTGTATTATCAATAAATGTGAAGTATTTCTTGTATTCCTAGATGGCTGGACTTGCCAGTATGCTAATTTTTTATATCAAATAAATGTATAGTCTGCTATTCAAGCATCAAGTTCTGAATCTTTATGTTTCTTGTGCTATTATACTTGTAGTACTCATTAGTAGACATACGCCACAACAAATCAGGTGTGAAGAAGGATATTTAATCAACACAGCATTTTATTAAACATCAGAAACAGGTTTTAAATAAATATAAAGATACAAATTGTGACATCTACCCATAAAATTGTGACATCTACCCATCAAATTGTGACATCTACCCATCAAATTGTGACCCAATGGAGCCTTAATGATGGACATTAAAAAGTCCCAGAAAATATTGTTTCAATTCTTAAAAGAAAATTGTGTAAAGGAAGACATACATCTCTAAAGTATATATAAATAAACTGAAGGGAGTTTCCTTACTTCGGACAAACAAATCAAAACTACATTCAGCAGAGTTATTGTCACTGTCATAGGCAAGGTAGATCACTTTGTAGTTGCCATGAGCAAACAACTGGCCTAGAAATAAGAATAATCATAACATTTTATTCTCATGCATTAGGAAATATAAACATATTTTTCTAAAAAAATAATACACATTTAACTAAATCACATACCAAAACTAAATCAATAATTCTAAATACTTTACTTCAGCTAAAAAGACATTTTTAACCCACAAAAGCAGAGTAATATAATGTTGAAAAATGATTTCATCTTCTAGTCCAGGCTAGTTGAATCCTACTTTAGGCTGTCATTCCACTCATTTATAATGTAATGGAAACAATTTTTCAAATGGTGTTTAAAATTATTTTTTCAAAAATTAATTTTTGTCATACTTTGATAAAGTTATAGTCTTCAGATGTACATATTAGTAGTTTATGTTTACCTGATCTGTAGTTTTGTTTGATCCTTACCACAGATATATTATCTGTGAATGTAGGCTCTTCCCAGGAAACTGACACTGGACTCTTGGCATTGGTCACAACTAGATCTTTAGGACAGCTGACGACAATGGGAACCATTTTGTCAACAACATCTGAGTGGTGAAACAATACATAAGAAAAAAAATTTACTCAAACTATAAAAAGACTAGTCACCAACATGTAAAATATAGACTCATCAGTTCTAGTTTTGTCAATGTCATACTATGGATACTGTAAACTTTACCTGCAGAGGAGGTGACCCCACAAGGTAAGGTGCTACAGAGTTTCTTCCCACATTGTGAAGGCATTGAAATCTGAGCGCCATCCTCAATATAGGCAAGTGCAGTAACCCAATTGAAGACATCACCTGACTAATAACAAATAAGAAAACACTTTCTTTCTTTAGGACCTATGTATGAACACATAAGTATTTTATACCTTCTGTTTATGTTTTCTATTATTTAAAACTGTTCAATATGAATTTATGGAATAAACTTAAGAGCTTCAAGATGTGTAGTTAAAAATCTTAAGATAGAATATAATTAACCTTTGTAAAATTCTGAATAAATCTTATCTATAAAATACAGACACTACTTTAAAAAAGAAGATGATTAGGGCCTAAGCGTGTCCCTAGGTCAATCTAGTCATGCATGTTAATCAATGATTTAAATTTTGCCAAGTCATTGGTTTTCCTGGCTAATTCAGACAACCCATTCCATGCTATAAGGAATATTGAAAAAGTAATTCTTTAGAACGCTGTTTGATTATATGACAAGCAACATTTTGTTCGGTTGAATGAAAGTTTTTTTGTTTTTCATGTTGTAGAGAAGCTTCTGTAAGTTGTTTGTGTGTATTTTGATGATGAAATTAAATAAGTTATACAGGTCCTTACCTCTCTCTGCTGACAGCTAACAGACATATTTTTAATGTTGTCTTCTGTCAGTGCTTGGCTGTAAATGTTGACACCACTTAGATGACCTCTGACCCTGTCTTCATCTTCCACACCCAGTTTCTGACCCAGAGTCAATTTTAAGCTGTAAATATTCAGGAATGAAATGAGAACACATGAATGTATTAACTCTTTCTCTCCTAACTGACGATACCAGCGTTGATTCCACCAGAATGTGGTAAATAATTACAGAGAGAAAGAGTTAAAGAATTACAAGTAAGACTTACTATAGTAAATGGTTGGAACAAATGTCAAACAATAGTTAGGCTATGCTTGTGTACAAAAAAGGAATTTAGCGCATAAAAGTTAAAATTTTGTTTTGCATTTTTCGGGCACAAAGGGTACAAATTCAACTTATACCACCTTATCAGTCAAGTAAAATTTCTTTCCCTTGTTTGAGATAGGAGCCGCGGTGGCTGAGTGGTAAAGTGCTTGGATTCTGAACCAGGGGTCCCGGGCTCAAATCCTGGTGAAGACTGGGATTTTTAATTCCAGGATCTTTGGGTACCTCTGAGTTCACCTAGCTCTAATGGGTACATGAGATTAATTAGGTAAAAAAAGTAAATGCTGTTGGTCATAGTGCCGGCCACATTACACCCTTGTTAACCGTGGGCCACAGAAACAGATGGTCTTTAAATCATCTGCCATATAGACCACAAGGTCTGAAAGGGGAACTTTTTTTTATATTTTGAATTAGGTTTTGTTTTAGATAGCAGTATGAATGTTACAATAAAAACGAAGACTAGAATTAGATATGAAATAAAAATAGTTCATAAGTTAGGTCTTTGAAGACAGTCAATCAATTAAACAAGAAGTTGTGAACTTAGTTATTTGGCTAATGACAGCCATGATTTAGCCAGACTCCCTTCTTTACCAGATTCAATGTTTGAATTCGTCAAAAATTTTGATTTGTTTACATTTCATTGTTGGCCATTTGCCAGTGTTCGGTTGGTTAGCTGGAATTACTTGTTACCTCCCCCTGAACATAGTCAACGCTCTACTCAAGACACAGTGGTGACCAACAAATCTTAGGAATATTTGATACTGACCAACAGAAGGAGATTTCAAGGCAGGAGGAAATAATTAGAACATTTGTGTAAGAATAACTTTCTTTCTTTATAGTATTTTTTTCTCATTGCTAAAAATCAGACTTTCTTGACTTCCATTGCCTATCAAGTGCCTATTAACACAATACGCCCATAGAAATCTTATATTATAAATTACAGATTTATTTACACAATAAGCCATAGAAATCTTATATTATAAATTACAGATTTATTAACACAATAAGCCCATAGAAATCTTATATATAAATTACAGATGTTCCTTCAAAACAGAAGATAATTATGTCCTATTAGTATCCATATGTTCATCCAGTCATGCATGTTATGTAGAGACTTAAACTCTGCAAAGTCTTTTGTTTTCCAGGCTGATTCAGGTAACCATTCCATACTGTTATGGCAATAGAGAAAGAGTAATTGTATGACTATTTCCTAGCATATGGAATAAGAAATGGTTTAGTAGCTGATATTTTTAGCTTGCTCACATTAAATTTGATAATTCTTGGTGATCTCGACTAATTACATTTATTAGCGTTCTTAAAAATTAAAACCTATCAGCTAGCAAGTTTTTGATTCAAGAATGTACCTTTTATTGACAGTCCACTCTTTGGTTTGTCCTAGCAAAGTCTTGAGTCCATCCAAGTAAACAAACCAACTGATGGAATTCAGGACAAAACAAAACTGATGCCACAGACCGTCCATTCTTTGAATTTGTACTGAGTTGTTCATTATGTAAGATGCCATCTTATTGGAGTTTCTCAACGATACCAATGGTCTACGGAAGTGCACCAAATAAAAACAGTATTAAAGAAAAGCTTCTTACAAAATAATATAAAACAGAGGCTTTACAAATTATATTTTTTATACATGTGAACATTTTAAAATTGCTGTATCAATAATACATGAGTTGTACTTTAAGTTCAGTGTCTTTGAGACCACTAGTGGTTGATAGAGGTACAACAATAAAAGGATGCGCACAACATACAAAGCTCTTTCTTCCTCTAATGCCTTCAATTTTAAATCTTACAATTTAAGTATCATTCACAATAACATGAAATAATACCAGATAGCTTTGAAAACTTTACGCTCTACAGTGGACATGGTGGCTAAGTGGTAGAGGGCTTGGCTTCTGAACTAAAGGATGTCAGGTTCAAATGTCAGCGAAAACTGGGATTTGGAGATTTAGGGCACCCCAAAGTCCACATAACTCTGATGGGCACCTGACATTAGTTGGGGAAAGTAAAGGCAGCTGCTTGTTACAGTGGCCCTGGCCCTCATTGACCATCGGCCATAGAAACAGTTGAGCTGAAAAGAGTACTTTATTTCACTTTTCTCGTTTCAAGTAAAAGAAAGTATGAAAGTAGATAGGAATAATTTTTCATACATTGAGAATAAATAAAAGATGATGAAGTAAATGTGTTCACATTGGACCCTTGACATTCTAAGGCAGGTGTAGGGTTGATCTAGAAAAAACAACATTTGAAATGTCATTGTTCCCTTCGCTTTCTCTGTCTGCCTCGTCGTTTTCCTGGTACTGTTCGCTGCAGGAAGGTCTTAGCAAGCTCTGAGGACCTTGTGATATGAATGCAAAATGGCTGCCCGATCATGTGTGGCAATAGAACATTCTTTTTATTTCCTGTCATAGAACCCTTAATAAATCTACTAAAAACTTACATGTGGTCAGTTTCCAGGGAAAGATAGCTGCTCTCTGACTCTATGTTGAACCACAAACACAAAGTGAGTTCCAGCAGTTTACTTGCATTCAGTGTGGGTATGAGTACAGCTGAGTGGTCAGTGCCATCAAAATACAAGTCAAAGTTATGTGTTTGTTCTAAGGAAACAGAAAGACAAGGCCAAATTATACATAAAACACTGGTTAATATGCATGACTAAATGCATGACGCGTAGGACGTAATCATCTTCTTTTTTGAAGTAACGTCTGTATTATATAAGATAAGATAACCATAATCTTCAATTACAAAAACAAAATTTAATAAAATACTCTGAAAGACACAAAGATAAAGGCACATTCCTTGTCCCATATGCTAGGACAAATTTGTACAAATACTTCCCTAGTGCAATTAGAGCATGGAATGGGTTGCCTGAGCTAGCCAGGAAAACCAGTGACTTGGCAGAATTTAAGTCATTGGTTAATATGCATGACTAAATGCATGACGCGTAGGACGTAATCATCTTCTTTTTTGAAGTAACGTCTGTATTATAAAAGATAAGAAGAAGATAAGAAGTTAGGCACTCTGTCCAGACAAGTTTTTAAGTCCCTATACATAGGGCAGTTAGAAATAAATACCAAACCAAACGGAAGTAAAACAAAATTATCTAAACACTTTTCCATTTATTGTAGTGGTTCTTGTGATCATTTATTGTAGTGGTTCTTGTGATCATTTATTGTAGTGGTTCTTGTGATCATTTATTGTAGTGGTTCTTGTGATCATTTGAAATACTGGTATACATTAAAAGTTAATACATAGGAGAAATTCTATAAGCATCTAAAAAAAATTTTTTTTTTAACATTTTTGTCTAAGCTGAAATTTAAAATCTAAATATGCATGTAGCCTTTGGGATGTGTGGCTGAGTGAAATCATCCACTTGCTACCTAACAATGGGGTTGGTGTTCAAATCTTGAAGGCCTGAAGGCAGCACATAAATCTTCTCACAATTTCTCCTACAGATCCACAAAAGAGATTAGACCAAGTGCACTGAGCATGCTATAAGAAGATGACAAATGTGCTATACAAAGTTGGTTTTTTAATTATTAACTTTTTTTTGTCAAGCACTTAAGAAGTTATATTATAATGATATTTACAGATACAGACTGACCTTTGGAACAATCAGGTCCTACAAAGTAAGGGCTACACTTGCAGACATCAACAGAGTTTTGTCTGTAACATTTACCACCATTCAAACAGATGGAACTATTCAAACATTCTGCAGCAGATGTCTGACACAGGTCACCAGTATAGCCAGGTAAACAAGTACACACAAATCCAACTTCTATTTCTTGGCACAATCCATTATTCTGGCAAGGTTGGGGCTGACATGGACTGACTTTTATTTCACAGTTTTTACCAGTGAAACCTGCATAGAAATGAATGGCAAAATTATAAATGTATGTGCATTCAGTTTGTAGGTCTAACTGACTCTTTTGTATTTAGTGGAAACATAGCATTATAATATTTGATAAAATAGGAAAAAGCTCAACATCAATAATTTATAATTTATTATACACAATATTAAGATGCTATCTAAGATGCTTGTATCAGGTTCTTATGCTAAGCGGTCAAATTCAGGAAGAAAATAATAAAATTGTTCATCAACTTTGTGGCACTGAAAATAAAACTTTAGTCTGTTATTGTTAATTTTTGCCTGTACAAGATACCCAGATCTTTCCTACCGTCAGTGTAAGTAAGTAAGGGACACAAGATGATTTAGTAAATCACATGACATGGACTTCCACAGACATTGAATACAAGATAGAATACCAAAATTCATGTCTGCACTTTCAACAAGCATTCCCACCACTCTGCACCTTACATATTTCTGTAACATTTAGGAACATATTTGTTTAAAATAATGAGCTTACATTAGAACATCTATTAAAAGAAGTAAACTTGGTGCATTATATTTTAGACCTATACTATAGATAAGTTTCCTTTGTAAATAAAATGCAAAGGACAACCTTAGTTTAAAGAATCCTCATTTAAAATGTCAAAACTTACCTGTCAGACATGTGCAACTATAGTCTCCAGTGAACTGTAAACAGGTGCCATTATTCAAACATGGGAGATGTAAACACTCATTAATGTCCACCTCACACAGCTCTCCAGCAAACCCCAGGGGACATCTGAAAATAAAAATGACAGCTACTTATTGCCAAGTGGAACAACTCTTCACTTTCCTTCTGCAGGTTCTTCCTGTCCAACTTGGTTGTTTGGTGCCAGGCCTTTGTGAGACTTTGTATTGAGAGAGAGGCTTTTAAGCTGATGCTGAAAGTTACCAAATGAAACTTGGTGTTTTAAAAGCTGGGATAAAAGTTTTGATTCATCAGTTTAGAAACTGAAAACCTCACATCTTGGAAACTTTTACATCTTCTCACTTTACAGCACACACAGAACCATGCGGCCGCCGATTACCGTATTTTTCTTCTCCAAAACTGGGGGGGAAAAGTTGGAGCGTCTTATACGGCGAAAAATACGGTACGTTCAGAATCTTTTTTTTCTAGATTTTCCTCCTTTAAAATTGGGTGCGTCTTATATGCCGGAGCGTCTTATACGGCAAAAAATACGGTATATTTCAGGGTTTCAAGATGTCTCTTATTTTAGCTAAGTTAAAATGAGTTGGGGGAAAATATTTCTTTTTTTTTTCCCTTTGTCCCACCCATTCATTTTAGACTGATCACTCTGTCTCTTCCCAATTTCCTGAACTTTAACACCACTGGAGTTCAATTCTTATTCCCCTCTATAGACAACAACATCAGACAGAAAAGCTAAATAAAAACCTATATAAATATTGTCCTGATTGTATTTTTCATTTGTTTGTAGCTAATGTGTGGTCCCAAATGTCTTGTTGTTTTTTTTTTTATTTGGTCCAGAAGGGTTCCTATATGTATATCTATTTTATTTTTCTAATGGAGGTTGAAGCTTTTAGCACTGAAAGAAATTACAAATAAAATTTGACATGTAACAATTAATAACAGCAGCACTTAGGTAACAAGGTTATAGAGAGAAGTTGTTCAAGAAAATATGGTGCACTAGAGACACGGCCGGAGGAGGACTCGAACCACTGAACCCAACCTGGTGCCATCACCTAGCAGTGACCAAGTACCAAACTATCATCCACTTTGACCATCTAGCTATACAAAAAAATAGCTTTCAAGCCAGTATAGTTTAATTGTCCGTCATCATGACCCAGGGTCCCATGATTATATGCCCCACCCAGAGCCAGCCCACATTATTATCCATAATAAGTCTACACAAACCATGCTATATTTAGGGTCAAAGCATTTTGAGAATTCTTCCAAAGACAAAGACTCTTCTTCTCTCCAAAACCTTCCTTAGTAATGCTTTTATTCTATTTTACATTGTACTGTTTTTTTTACCCCTGCAGCAGTATATTTATTTTTTTTTACTTTTTAGAGAGAAACAAAAAGAATCACTAACCTACAAAAGAATTGATTAATGCCATCTGAACATGTTCCATTGTTCTGGCAGGGCTGAGTGCTGCATTCATCTATATTTGTCTCACAATTCAAGCCTGTGAATCCTTGACTGCACTGACAGGTATAGTTGCTGCCTGATAAAATGCACTGACCACTGTTTTCACAAGGACTTGAACTGCAAGCATCAGTTATCTTCTATGAGAAAACAAAGGAAAATATAAAAAAACTTTTACAACTATATCTCTGAATAATGTTATTTCCCTTTTCAATAGTTCATTGACTAATTGGTTAATTTTTGCATGTTTTGTTATGTACAATAAATAATTGTGTAAAGTTTGAACTTGAATCCAAGAACGGGTGTGGGAGAAATCACAAACAGACAAACAGAGTGAGTTAATATAAGGTTTATAGTGAAAAAAACATTGTCAAAATGTTCATTTTTTGTTATTTAACCTTGGTTAAGCCGATAATAGAATATGCATCCTCTGTTTGGGACCCCTCAACTCAAGAAAACATTAAGAAACTGGAACAGACACAAAATAGAGCAGTGAGATTCATAACAAACGAATATTCACATTTGACTAGAGTAAAATCACTAAATTTAGAAAGCCTTCAGGACTCAAAAGTAAAGTAGCAATTATACATAAAACACTGAACCATAATCTTCAAATACAAAAAAAAATGTAATAAGATACTCAGAAAGACACAAAGATAAAGGCACATTCCTCATCCCATATGCTAGGACAAATTTGTACAAATACTCCTTCTTCCCTAGTGCTATTAGAGCATAGAATGGGTTGCCTGAGCTAGCCAGGAAAACCAGTGACTTGGCAGAATTTAAGTCATTGGTTAGGTTAACATGCATGACTGAATGCATGACGCCTATTACGTAATCATATTCTTTTTTGAAGTAACATCTATATCATATTAGATAAGATAAAATTCTTTGAGACTAATTAAGCAAAAAATAATCAATATATTTTTAAAAAGCAGTCCTTGTTATCTTATCTTATCTTATATAATACAGACAACTACTGTCTTTTCTAACACACTGTCTCTCGTCTGTACAGGCTTTCTGGTCATATTTCATGCATTAGCAGTAATGTCCCTTGTTTTACAGCCCTTGACCTGTGTGATTGGCCTGAATCATGTGTGTCAGTAGGCCGCACAAACATTAACCCTTTCAGTCCGCTACTAGGGTTATAGCAATACTTAGATACAGAGCCAGCCAAAAAAAAAACACACAAAAAGGAGCAAAAAGAAAAAAAAGAAAACTTACATAGCAAGAACTGCTGGTAACATTGACTGGACAAAGACAGAGTTGTGTTGAATCAGGAACACAGATGGCATCTTGACCACAGGGATTGTCCTTGCAACTATCATAGTACACTGTACACAATTTGCCTGACATACAATACAAAAAAAAAAAAAAAACATTGAGCAGTGCAAATACTACTTATGTCTACCACTTGTAAAGTGTAGATGTTTTGTTCATTTATTATTCAAGAAAACAAAATGATGTATTTCCTCTTTCCTTCAAATGCATTTTAATTTCTATTAAATATATTTTTTTATAAGTTTTATTTTTTTTATTAATGAAAACATTACAATGAATTATTATTATTATTACAAGAATAATTCAGTTATTCTAATCATTGCAAATCCTCCTAAAAATTCAATTATTTTTATCCTCAACTTTCAGTGCAAGAAACTTATTTTCAAATTTTTGTATTTAGTTGCTAAAATTCAGCTATTAATTATCCACTGCAATTTACATTTATTGTAACAGTTGAATGAAAATAATAGACAAATGTGTGCTCTTTGTTAGCTTCAATACTAATATCAGCTCTAGTCAGATAGTCTACAGCTAAGGAGGAATGTCTCATGAACTTAGCCTCATTGAGATGGCAGAACCATGTCTCACAACAACAAATGTGATTAAAGGATCATCTAGTGAATGGTAGACCTCCAGACATGTATGTAACAATCCAATCTCTAATCACTGGCTTCTGTGTAAAGATCAAGGGTCATTAAAAGGGTGCAAGCTTGATTCCTTGATTGACACTCTACAGAGGTTATTGACGTGATAATTTTCTCCTGAACAAATGTTGATTCCACTCTGCATAAACATTATATTAATAAAATGTAAGCAAGTTTCAACTAATGTCTCCTACCTTGCCAGTTAGATAGACACAGACACTCTGATGTGGACTCTTGACACCTGAAAGTTCCATTGATATTACAGGGCATTGGGTCACAAAAGCTGATAGCAGTCTCACATGTTTGACCAGTGTAACCTGCCAGACAAACACTGTTCTATATAAACATAGATATAATAAAAATTGTTTATATAGACTGACTAACTAAGCACTACCTGACATTAGTTGGAGAAAAGTAAAGACAGTTGTTCATTGTGATGGCCATATGACACCATCAACCGTAGGCCATAGAAACAGATGACTTTTACATAATCTACCCCGTATATCACAAGATCTGAAGGAGAACTTTACTAATTTGCCACTGCACTAGTCTATGAGGGAACTCTAAAATATAATTGCTAAAAAATGACAAGAATAAAGTAAAGTCAGAATTGGATAGATTCAACGGCATCCTAAAAATCCCAAACTTGAAAATTCCAGTCTTCACTGAGATTCAAACCTAAAACTCTTGACACAACTGTCACACAGTTATATTTTATAATGCACTCAATAATTTATAATTATGATTATTAATAATTATGACTTAATAAATGTTCTGGTTCTTGTGAATATTCTCATATTATAAAATATTTCTTTAATATCACATGTTCTAAAGAGCAAATGGAACTCAGAACAAATATTTTGCCAATTAGTTTTTTTGTACTTTGCAAAAGTACACTGTGATCCTGTGGCGTCATGGAAAACACACTTAGCAACAATGTTTCAATATCAGTAAATCAACAATAATGTAAATGACATTAAATGTTTTGTCCATAAACCCCAACTTAATACTCTGAGATATAAGTTTGTAAGTTTGTAAGATTGCATACCTTGTGCACAGTCACAGGAAAAGTTTGATGGTGAGCCAGACACAGATGACACGCAGGTTCCATTGTTTTCACAGGGGTTGGATTGGCATGGGTCAGTCACCCTCTCACACAAATCCCCACTGTAGCCAGGCTAGTAGACAAAAAGATTCACAATTCAATGCACAATAGATTAGTGTTTCAAGGTGATTTGTTGTCACCGAGAAGTACATAAATGCCTTGTTCATAAAGCACTGGTGGTGTGTGTGTGTGTGTTAATTATGTGAATACTGTTTGTGTTCTCACCTGTACTGTTATTGTTACAGTAGCAAAGCAATGCTGAAGTGAATAATTGAAGTCAAAACTGAATGTCCATTTATTTGGACAAATAAAAGGTCTTATCCAATTTTTATGATCAAAATATTTATAAAGCCACATCTCTCAGTAAGTAGCATTTATTTCACTTATTTCATACCAAACAGTATAATTAATTACAAAAAACTTAATAACTAAATAGTTAATTTTTTGTATTGATTCATGTTTTGTCAGGTGCAACAAATAATTGTGTAAAGTTTCAACTTGATCTAAGAATGATTGTGGGAGATATGACAGGAACTAAAATTGTACTGGACAGACTGATAGAGTTGATATAAGCATTGCAAAAAGGAATACATAAACAGTGGAATTTTGTAGATGAGTATATATGTCATTTCGGACGTAGTCATCATCTTTTTTGAAGTAATGTCTGTATTTTATAAGATAAGATTTAGACTTTAAACAATATCCCTAAAACACTAAGATAAATCAATCTCTATGTTTTTATAAAAAGCTCTGGTGGACACAGAAACTAAGAGCATAACATACAGAAGTATTAATTTATTATATTATGTAGACCTAATTACCTGGCAAACACATGTAAATCCATCAATGTTGTCTATACAAACTCCATTATTCTGACAAGGGGAGCTAACACAGTCATCTAGATTGATTTGGCAAAGGTCTCCAGAAAAACCTATACAAACAAAAACCTAGCATTGAGTATTGAAAGGTATGTGTGAATTAAAATACATCAAAACATCTAGTAAGCATTTTAAAGGGAAACTCCAATGGTTTTGACAATTTTTGATATAATATGTGTTTTGATTTACAGATAATGAATATATTATTCTTTTTTTTTATTTGCAATAATAACTTAGTAATTGATGTTTTTTGACGTAATTTTCCAGCACATCCAAAACAGTCAAGACTTTCACCTGGTTTCTATGTGATGTCACACAAACCAATTCATTTAATCTATTGACTTACTGTATAACGGCTAACAATACAGTAAAGTTTACATTCTCAAGAAATATAAAACTTTGTCTATACAGTTAGATCTAGATCTTGTAAGCAAAGAAAAAAATACAAGTTAAAAGTAGAGTTTCATGCTTGATTGATTAACCACGGCAGTGTGTATTTTCACGCCTGACCACTCAACACACAACAAACACTATTGCTTGTTTTTTTTTGGTCTTGTCATGACCAACTACTTGTAGTCTAGACTAGCCTTACACTGACCAGTTTGTAAGAATCAGTCAGACACATGATCTATTTACTTTTTGGGACATGGAGTGGTTTAGATAAAAAATCTTACTTTCCTTCTCAAGTTGTTTATCCTAATGCTTTTAGATCTATATCTATCTATATCATTAGGCCTATCAGCTATTGTTATAATGAAGTGATATGATTGGTTAAAACTAGTTTTCCTTTCAGTATTGTTTAGGGAAGTGATGTTTGACTACGCTAAAAACATTATCTCCAAGAACATTGTTTTTATTGAGATGTCAAGAATTTACTGTCTAATTTATTAAATATAAATGATTCTAAGCATTTAAATAAAAAAAAATCTAACATGTTTAGTTGGGGTTCTATGTTGCATTGATAAGCATAGATCGTGCATCATCATGCTACAAACATGACATGAGTTAAAATGTGTTCACAAATAATAATATTTTAAATTTAGAAACAGAGCCAAACCAAATCTTTGGTTTTTTTAACGTAATGTTATCATAAAGCGTAGGGATTATTTGCAGATGCGTAGGGACTATTTGCAGACGCGTAGGAATTTATTTATTTGCAACTCCTTGTTTTGAAGCAGTAAACATATAGAAAAAAAATCCTTTTTTTATACCAAAATTAACTAAATAATTTGTCCTATTTGATTATTTTATTGGTTACCGAGTACGCATACTTTTAGAATTAAAATAAAGCCTTCAGTGCGAGAGTACTGTGCGGCACAAACTGAATCGCAAGACAGCCGAACGCGAACACAAACAGAAAGTCAAAAGTGTCTTAGGAAACTCAGAAAAGGCAATGATTCATTGATTTGGGTAAGTAGCTTTTAATTTGATGCAAAAGTGCTTTCATTCATTTTTCTTAGATAATAATAAAATATAATATAGGATGCAGATAATTTATAATATTGGATCAGTAATCACATTTAAAAAAACCAACAAACTGGTTGTGATAATCATAATTTTTTTTATAGTAATAGTAGTAGTAGTAATAGGAGCTTGTTGATGTACAGGCTGTTAAGCCTTTTAGGTGTTTGGATGCATTAAATTTTCCTATTTCATTATCATTCGTCATAGCATCTAAACTGCAGTATACATTTTGGATTGCTGTCTATGAGATTTTTGCAAATGTTTATAATTGAGGGTGCTCGTTTTACATTGGTAGGCAAACTGTTCCAGTTTGTAGAAACTCGGTTACTGAACGTAGTTAAACATAGTTAATAACTTAGTTAAATAAGGTAAAGATTTTATTAAGAACTTTGTATTGGATCAGTATTCAACAAATTAAACATTGATTTTTCTCTTTCTTTTAGATTATGCAGCCACTTTTTATTCAGCCATGGACAATCATAATGTAAGCCATGAAAACCAAGATGCTGCTAGTTTTCAACCCACTAAATGGGATATGTGTGCCCTTTGTCAGAAAAATACCAAAGAAAAATTACAGTGTCCCGCAAATGCCAGACAAACAAATCAAGGATCTACATATGTGACTTTGGCTAAAAATCTGACTAAGTTTGGTGAATGTGGTGCACTATCACCTGACATTTTAACTAGACTGGATGATGGAGATGGTGTTGAAGAAACATTCATGAAAAAAAAGCTTCATTTCATATGTCATGTCGTTTAAAATATAATACAACAAAACTGAAGAGAAAACTTGCATCTTGCGACCCAGGTGAGGAAAGTGTACCTGCTAAAAAAGTTACTCGCAGGGAACAGAGATCATCTGGAGATGAAGTAGTTGATAAGGATCTCAGTTGTTTTTTGTAAAAAAGAATGCAGATCCAAGCGTTGTAAGTGCAACAAGGCCGGATTAAAATGCACTGCTTTATGCAGCTGTGTCTGTGGAGCCGACTTTCCAGTACAACATCCAGTTCACTAATTGAACTAATTGAACCAGATTCAAAAATGTAGGGTCAATTTATCATCATACTCAAAATTTACCTTTGTGGCCATTTTTATGTTACTAAAAATAAAAAATTTAACAAACTTGTGCATTTTCTGTATCACATTTTGTTTTGCATTATAAATTGAACATGTGTGCCAGGTGTGGTGTTTGCAGCTTAAAAATTATCAGTTTGTCACTTTACTTGAATTTCTTTAAGCGGCCATTTTTAATGTTACTATAAATGTTACTATAAGTAGAAACTGATTAAAATTTTGCTGTGGCCCTGTATCACATTTTATTCAGCATAAAAAACTGAACATCTGTGCCAGGTTTGGTGTTTGTAGCACAAAAATGCATGATTTGTCAACATAGAACCCCAGCTAGTTTACTATTACAACTTTTTACACAAAATTTAAATATGTCAATAACTCAAATTTGAAAAACGATCGGATTTTCCCTTTAAAATTGCACATCAAAATCAGTTATATAATAACAGTGACTACATTCTATTACTTCATTTATTTTCTAATAATTGTTAGAAAGTACTATGATAGTGTGTTTGTCTAGAGAGACTGGTAGTGTATTGTGTGTGTAACTGTGTGTGGACAGGCTAGTTGATCTTTAGTGTTGTACTTGGTTGATTGAACAGCTTATAAGGTGTGCATGGTATGACTGTAGAAAGGAGTCAGTAAACAACTGCGGGCTTTTTCATGCTACAGAAAGTTTAGTGAATAATCTCTCACAAAAGAAAGAACTTCAAAATGAATTAATTCTTATTTTCAGATTAATTTAACTTTGTCCTTTCAGTCTAGAATTTCACATAGAATGTCTAAAGATAGTAAATACCCTTGGGACATAAACAAGTGAAATTGTTAGCTCCATCAAGGCATTGTCCACCATTCAAACAATAGTTCTCCAGACAATCATCCATGTTAACTTCACAGTGTAATCCAGTGAATCCATCCAGCTGTTGGAACAAAACAAGATCAATCAAGCTACAAACAAGACGGAAGATAAAATCCTGATTGTTCACTATATTGTTCTCTCTCTAGACCGAAGACCTGTTTGACTAGGATAGATTTTTAAACATTTGCGCAATTTGTTTTTTCATATTACAGTTTAGGTCTGTTGTTTTACATGATTCGGATGTTCCTTCAGATGTGATCATTATTAAATCCTACATTAAACCTCCCAGGGGATAAATAGGGGATAACAGCAGACAGAGTCCAGAGCACAACCAGGCAATTTTCATAACAAAGTTTGTTGAGCAAAACATTTATTACTAAGCAAGGTGTAAACACAGTTCATTAAAAAAACATATAATGAATTCTCTTAAATAAATGAAATCCCATTAAAATACAAAATTATTTTTTTTTCATCTATCAATTGTAATGTAAATGTCTGAGCGGGAACCCTTCGGCAGTTTACAACATGCAGTTTGCAGAACCCAGTGATGCACCCTGGTTGAGCCTGTGATGCTACTGATTCCAAACTGTATCATCACTTGGTATTTCTTTAGATAGTTAAGCTGTGTATAGAACATCATTTCAATGAGATGATCCATAGTCTCTTTGCCACTGAAGCAGACCACAGAATAGTATTGTTTGAAGAAAACTACTTACACAGTGACATTGGCTGACAGGTCCAACAGGAACACAAGTTCCACCATTATCGCACTGTAACTTGCAATCTTGGGTATCATTGCTGGGAATTCAAAAAAAAAATCCATTGCAATTAAGTCTTCAAAACAAATGTTTGCAAAGAAAAAAAAATTCATCAGTGGTTCTTATCTTATACATTACAGACATTCCTTTAAGAGGGAAGCTAATCACTTCTTATGTGTTTCAATGTCTTAATCTAGTTGTGCATGCTAATAAGAGACTTTAACTCTACTAGTTCATTGGTTTTCCTGGCTGATTCCGGCAACCTTTTCCTGCTCTAATGGCACTAGGAAAGAAGGAGCATTTGTATATATTCGTCTTAGCATATGGAATAAGAAATGTGCCTTAATCTAATTTTTGTGGTCTTATGAAGTTATGATGGATACCAGACTAAAATACTTTAGCAATAATGTAAATATTAAAACTTTTTCTAGCAATGGCTCATTGAAACTTCAAAGTTGAAATAGTTTACATCTCAAACACTTAAGTTTTAGTCCAGGCAGTGAGAGCTCAGCAGTGGAGCATTGTTCAATAGGAATCAATTCACTTAAAGGATACATGTCCACAAATATGTTGTGTAAAGGTGCATTTATCAAATAGATGGTTAAAGAAAATGATAATGTAAGCCATAGGTTAACTCACTTGTCATGATCCCATGATACTGACTGGTAACTGGGTACTAGCTGAGCACATGTTGGTCCTGTGTAACCTTAGAAGAAAAAGATTTATTATTTGTTGACAATTTCTAATACATTCAAGATTTTTTGATGAAGACTCAAAGAAGCTTCCAGTGACATTAGCAGATGGAAACTAGACTTCAAAAAAATACTTTGCAAGACAAAAATGTTAGACATGTTACAAGCTCAGAAAAAGGTCAGGAAAGCTAAAACCCTCTACAAGTGTCACAGAGACTAAATTTCCTTTTACAGTTCCTCTAATTGTGCAATCAAAATTAGATGCTAGAGAAATTAATACAAATGATATAAAATGTCTCTGATAAACTTTTTTGGTCAAGGTTTCATTTCATGTTAAGAAGTTCCATAAAAAAAATTAATGAGCTGGTTGATATTGTTATCCCATCTCTCTTCTAGAGAAGATATTGAGCAGCCAGCACAACGATGGGTCACTTTTTATTTTTTCAACAAAAAGTCAGACACTAAGTGATATTCGTAAATTATGAAATTCAAAGATTCAAGAAGAATGGACCAACTGAGCTTGTCAAAGTGACAGAGATTCACAAGAGAGGACCAACTGAGCTTGTCAAAGTGACAGAGATTCACAAGAGAGGACCAACTGACCTTGTCAAAGTGACAGAAATTCACAAGATGGGACCAACTAAGCTTGCTAAAAGCACCAGAGAGATTCACTAAAATAATTCATCACCCTCTAATCATCTAAGCTAAGAGTTAGAACTAAATAGTGAATAAATAAATTTTAAAACAAATATGTTATTGCTAAAACGTTGTTTTAAAAAGTTACCTAATGGACAGTGGCAAGTAAACTCACTGCCATTTGTGTGACAGGTGCCATGGTTGTGACAAGGATGACTCTGACATGGGTCATGACTTGATGAACAGACCGAGCCTGAGATGCAAAAAAAAATTTCATTGATAGCAACTGTAAATTTGGCAGAAAAAGTGTTTCTTGTAAATAAGGCATCGGTGAAATGTAAATTAGCTATAGACAATACAATTGAATGGAACCTATAATCATACAAATAATGGGACATGAATCATACAAGTACATGGAACATAAAATCATACAAATAATGGGTCATCAATCATACAAGTAAATGGAATATAATTATACAAATAATGGAACATATAATTATCAGCCTTAAGAAGCAACAGTTTATTCATTGAAAAAGGGATGAAGTCTTCGTCTTTCGTCAGTATATAAACATTCTCGCTGTTTTCCGATCTGATAGTTTTACTACATTACCCCAATTCTAATTATCACATCATTATTAATGTCCCATTCATTATCCATCTGCCCTGACTCTAATTAAAAGTAAAATATTTCAAATTGTATCAACATTCTATGAGCATAATTAAGATTATATTTATAATAATATATCAATTATAAAAACTGTGTATCCAGTACTTAAAACTAACTTACCATTACATGTGCACCATACGTCTGACTGATTTAAGAAGCAGGTACAGTTATGACGGAATGAGCCTATTGGACAATTATCTGTGCAAATAGATACAATCATTATGCATTACTTTTAAAAAGTAAAACATTCAAGAGATGCATATACATTTTTCAAACCAAGTGCTAAAAAGCTAAACAAACATACTAATGGAATGGAAGCTTCTACAAAGCTAATAAATTTGTAACATTCAAGAAAAAGAAGAGGCTGACAGAAAAGCAATGGGAACACAAGATAAAAGAATGAACAAGCCTGTCATTGCTCAACACTCTATTCAAGGCAAAAAACAGAGGAATGGAGAAAGATGGTCAACAAATCGTGTCTTGCTCAACAGACTAAGGGTTAGGTGAAGGTGCAGTCAAGAAAAAAAAACTAAGAAAAATGCAAAACGAATTTCCAAATCACAAATAAGCCAGACACATCATTGAAAAAGGGGGACCAATTGATCCTGCCAAAGTGACAAAGATTCCCAATAAGGGACTAACTAGATTGCTAAAGTGTGTGAGAAAATCACTAACATAATTCTTCCAGATAAAGGGGTTATGCAACCAACATGAAGGTTTATGATGATACTTAGATCAAAATACTTTAAACTGTTTGTTTGTTTGTAAAATGTTTGACATATTTCAGAGGTTCCTTCAGAGTTGAAGATAGTTTACTTCCTAGTTCAAACCTCTCATAGGATGATGGGGGATGGGAGTGGACAGGGTTGGAGCCCTCGACCATCAATAAATCTGAACGACAGTCCAGCGTGCAAACCGCACGACCAGGCGACTGGGAGATAATTCATTTAAAAAAAATGTTTCTTTGTCATTTATGCCAGAAACAAATGTGTAAACAAACAAGAGGAATTAATGTTAAGACCACTTTTTTTTTAATTATTTATTCTTTAAAATAATAAACATATATATAATAAAGTCTAAGGAGAGATACTGAAATCTGTCAATATGTTAAACCTAATGCAACATACTAATTATATTAAGTAAAGTTCATTGTTCTGAAGTATAAATTTACTAGTTAAAAAATCTACTTAGTGTTATAGAATAAAATACCCCTTGTGAGCATTTTGGTATTGTGTAATGTAAGGTGGCATATGATAAAAGCTCATCTGTTTCTACTAGTAAAAAAAAGTAGTAAGAACCCCTTTCAGGCCTTGAGATGTATAAGGCAGAAGATGTAAATAAAGGTTATCCATTTGTATGGGCAATGTCCAATGATTAATAAGTGTTTGATATGGCCAGCATAGTGACCATCTGTCTTTTCTTTCCCAAACTAAAGTTAGGAACCCATTAGTGTTGGGTGGACTTGAGGGTGCCATAAAAATCTCAAAATGGAAAGTCTTCACCTAGATTAAAAAAACCTAGGACTTCTCAGTTTGGAAGCCAAGCACTTTACCAATCTCCCCATTTTTATATCTGTTCCCCATCAGTTTCTAATGCTGATGAAAAATGATGGTGTCATGTGGTCAGAATACGACAAACCACCTTACTTTCCCATATGTCATGTCAGGTAACTATTAGAGTTTTGTAGACACAAAGGCCTCATTAAAATCATAATCCTCTGAGGGTTTGAACTAAAGTTCCTTTGGTTCAGATGCCAAACATTTTAACATTTTGTTTTTTTTGAATTTCCGAATAAAGTTTAGCATAGGTTGGATACTTTGGTTATTTCAATACAGCTCTCCAAGTAGGGTTTAATAGTTAGAAACAAAAATCTTATATTGAATAAAACAGATTTATTTTCAAGTTTTTCATGTGTAAATATAAATATTGGTAAAAAAAAGGAAATACTGTAGTCTAGAAAAAAATCGTGAAGAAAATAACTATATTTTACTACCAGGGACACATTCAGTGCGTGATTTACTGCCCACACTTTTGGTGACCTGATTGTCAGGACAAGGATTACACTTGAAACTAAAGTACTTCAGGTTGTAGTAGTTGAGAGGGCAGGGTTTACAAGGAGCAGTCCGACTAGCACTGTAGTTACCGCGCAGACATTGACCTGAAGAGACAACAAGTTTGAATTAGAAGAACTATCTTATTCTTAGTTGTTGTTTTTTTAAAATTACCTACAACGTAAGATAAAAGAATTTTATTGGTCCAAACTGATACTCAGCTTCAGTCCCTGGTTGACAAACTATCTGCTGCTTGCAGTTCGGCTTAAATATTAGTCAAAGCAAGACTAAGATACTAGTTCAGAACACAAATACTACACCTTATGTAATGATTAATGGCCAACCACTAGAAATTGTTGACCATTTTTGCAATCTTGGCTCCATCATATCCATTGATGCTCTTTTGGATAAAGACATTAACAACAGGATAGCCAAAGAAACGAGCACCATGTCATGGTGTGGGACATCTTGCTGACTAAAAATAGTAAATCCTTAGCCTAAAGGTCCTGTGTGATGATCACTTTGCTATACGGAAGTGAAACATGGTCAATCTATTCATGGCAGAAAAAAAAGCTGAATGTCTTACACCTCCTTTGCCTAAGGCTGATCTTTAAAATGAGGTGGCAAGATAAAATAACCAATGAGGTAGTGCAACAAAGAGCAGGGTGCAGGACATCCGCTCTGTTATCAGCAGCAGATGCTTTGGCTGGCTTGGCCATAGAATGTCAGTAGGTCAACTTCCACAAAACATTCTGTATGGTGATCTAACTGAGGGCAGGAGAGCCACTTGTGGCCCACTTATACCATACGCTATACGGATGTATGCAAACGTGACATGAAGCTCTTCAAAATCAACACTAGAAGCTGGGAAAAAAGTGGCACTGGATAGATCCACATAAAGAGCGAGATTAAATGAAGGGTCCCAGATTGCAGATTACAAAGTAGTAGAAAGAAGGGTGAAAATTCAACAGCGCCTGGTGATTACACATGCCCAACCTGTGACCGCAGCTGTGTATCAAGGATTGGCCTCTTTAGTCACAAAAGATGTTGCAAAGGGAAAAGATCGTCTCTTGAGACATAAAACGCCACTGATTGGTCCAAACTAATGGAAATTCAGTTTGACAGCCATTGTCCACCTCAGCAGTACTACCATAACATTAATGATCCAAAAAAAATACTGCTCAGAATATTAAGCTACTAACTTTGACAATACTGCTCAGTGTGACTGCACTTCTCACAATACTTGCTTCCATTTTTTGGTTGGTGGTAGCCATGTGGACATGGCTGGCATGGCTTCAAGCCTGTAGCTGAGAACTCATTCAGTCCGCACATTTCTGGTCAAAGAAATAAAAGAAAATGTGTTAACTCTTTCAGTGCGAATTATTTTGATTAAAAAAATGGACTTTTCCAGGATGAAAACAAATTTTCAAGGAGGGTAAAAAAAAAGTAAAGTTCCCCTTTCAGACCTTGTGGCCTATGGTTAATGAGGGTGTCATGTGGCTAGCACAACAACCAACCACCTTTATTTTTCTCCAACTAATGTCAGGTACCCATTAGAGCTGGGTGGACTCAGAGGCACCCAAAGATCCCGAAATAAAAATCCCAGTTTCACCAGGATTCAAACCCAGATCTCCCACTTTAACACTTTACCACTCAGCCACCGTGCTTCTTTCAAGGGGGGTAGAGTTACTAAAAATAAAGTACCTTTTTTTTATAAAATAATCTAGCATATTTTATTTTATTTTAAAGAAAAATGAATGGGCTACAAAAGTATTATTATTATAGCTTTTATATGCTTATAGCATGCTCAGCGCGCTTTGTTCCAATCTCATTTGTGGACCAGTGGGGGGGAGGGGGTATCTAGGAGTTGCTGCCTTTGGGCGCTCAGTAAACGCAACTCTGCCCGAGTTGGGCGTCGAATCTCGAGCCCCCTTCTAGGTAGCCAAGACAAGCCCAGTTCAAGCGCACTTAGCCTCTAATAAATAACATAAATTATTCAAGAAAATTTGTCATTAATTTTAAACTGAGCACAGAAAAAGGAAAAATTTTACTAATTTATTACAAAATCTCTATACTGAAAGATTTAATC
The DNA here is from genome assembly GCA_036873155.1 of Biomphalaria sudanica. NCBI lineage: Eukaryota > Metazoa > Mollusca > Gastropoda > Planorbidae > Biomphalaria > Biomphalaria sudanica. The sequence continues at coordinate 206,923 of JAZGLO010001455.1, forward strand.
TTTCATTAAACATTTAATCCATAAATATTGACAATTCACAAGACTTAACACATTTTATCACTTCAAATTTCATAAAAGATAATTCATTATTCCGACATTCCTCAGACAATCAAGTTTTAATTGATTCATAACTAATTTTTAAATATTTTTTTAAATTTTTTATTTGTATAATACAACTTTCAAGCTTAAAGAATGCTCAGAATGCTATGATCTATTTCTTTTGTGAACCATCAAGCCTCGGAGAGGTTTCCATGTTGCTTTTAAGTGCTCAGCAAAAAGAATTCTGCTCGAGCTGGGACTAAAACTTTTGAATTTATACCTCTCAGCCACACAAGATATTCCACAATTGAAAGTGAAATAAAAAAATACTTGGTCAATATGCTGACTATGTTAAGTAACAGATAAGGTATTTCAAAAGTAATGCGACAACCTATTAAACTGGAATAGTTCTAGGAGTCTCTCTATAAGGTGCAGAGGAGGTTAGGCCTGTCTCAGTTTAACTGCTGCTATAACAAAATAGACTCAGAATTTTCTGTACATAAAGTTTTACTGCATGAATCGTTTTAGTCACACAGTCTAATGAGATCTTCTATCTTTTCTTCAAACCTTCGTAACGTTCAAGTGGGGAAAAAATAGAGTTGCTCATTTCGACATCTTAATCGAATATGTCTGTTTATTTTACTTAAAATTTCATTTTTACCTTGACACTCAGATAAACTTGTAGACTTTTTGGCAGGAGTGGATTGCCCATCAGGACATTTAACACACTCTTTCAAGGTCAGGTTGCTTTGATAATAACCTACTTCACATTCATAGCAGACGCCATAGCTTGCATAAGAGTATCCAGCAGGACATCCATCTGAAAAACATATCATTACATTTATAATAATAACAGTCTTCTGAAATTTTTAAAAATAAAAGTGTCAACGATCTGCAGTGTATAAGGTATTCTAGGAAAATGTATCATTTTTAGCTTCTTTTTATTCTGAAGGTATCTTATCTTAAATAATACAGACGTTACTTTAAAAAAAAGGTGATTATGTCCTATGCATCATATATTTAATCATGCATATTAACCCATGAATTCTGCCAAGTCACTGGTTTTCCTGGCTAGCTCAGGCAACCCAATCCAAGCTCCAATAGCACTAGGGAAGAAGGAGCATTTGTACAAATTTGTCCTAGCATATGGAATAAGGAATATGCCTTTACCTTTGTGTCTTTCTGCGTATTTTGTTAGATTTTGTTTTTGTATATGAAGATTATAGTTCAGTGTTTTATGTATAATTGCTAATTGCAACTTCTCTTTTGAGTCTTTTAACCTGAAGGCTTTCTAAATTTAGTGATTTTACTCTAGTCAAATGTCAATATTCGTTTGTTTTGAATCTCACTGCTCTATTGTTTGTTCTAGTTTCTTAATGTTTTCTTGAGTTGAAGGGTCCCAAAGAGGATGCATATTCTATCATTGGCCTAACCAAGGTTAAATAACATTTTAAATTTATGTTGTTATTTGATTTATAGAAATTTCTTTTAATAAACCCTAAAGCATTGTTTGATTTTTTGATAGTTTCATCAATATGGGGATTTCATGACAGTTTTTCATTTATTAAAACACCTAGGTATTTTGTGTTTTTAGTCTGTGTTACTGTTATAAAAATTATGTATGGGTTTTTTTTTTGCATTATTTTTTCACCAATTAGAGTTCATCTCAGGTGAATATAATGAATCTGTTATAGTCTATAGATATGCATTCCTTTAAGTGTAATAATATTTTTTTTCTATTTTCTTTAAATAAAAAAAAAACTAATATTCATTATCTGGCACTGCTAGGGTCGAGTTTTGTTAGATAGAAACAAAATTCATTCTAGTTTCTATATCAGTGTCCACTGAGGAATTTTCTGGTGATGTGGCATGCCACACAGCAGAGTTCCTTACCAATCGGAGTTCATCTCAGGTGATGTGGCAAGTCTACAGCAGTATATTATTAAAGTGAGATGCATCAGTTTATACAACAGTTATTCTGAGCTGTGACAAATGCATGACATGATTCTTACTTGCAACAGCACACTCTTGTAAAGACGAATTCCATTTCCCAGCATGACAAGAAAGAACTTGAACTGGCTCAGTGTGCCCTGGACATGTTATGAAACAAACTAAGTCCTGCAAGGGAAATAATTAGTGAATCAATTTCACTTACAGTAAGAAAAAAAAAAAAAGCAAAATACCAAAAAAATACCTTTTTTTTAAGTTTGTATTAGGTGTAGATATATCAGTTAGTTTGGATCAGTCATGTAATTAAATTTGTAATAGATCTAGACTAACAATAATAAATCTGTGCAATCGGAAATAATTTTATTGTTTAGTTTAATTTCATGCTTTTAGTTTTCTGAATCTGTTGTCATCCAATAGGGACCTTTTGGAAAGGGGTGGGGAGAAGGACCAGGTTATCTCGTGATGGCTTTTTAAATTTATTTATATAAAAAAATGTGATCGACCTGAATTTGAACTTGTGGGCTAAAGTCTATTTAGGCTTCTCAACCCCACGTGGTAACACTTCTGCTAGCAAAGAGGTTATGAACATGAAAGATTGTATATTTATCTATTGTTTCTATTTCATATTACGTATCTAGGCATTGTTTTTTTTTTTCTTTGACCTGTTGCGGTCGAGAGACGGGGAGGTTGTCTGCCCCTTGTGTAATAAGTTTTTGTTTTTTTTATTCGTCAAGCCACACAGACAGTGACCGGTCCTTGACCTATGTGTGTACCTCTGGTTGAAAGGAGGGTGGTTTTTTTTCTTTTCTTCTGTCTCTTTGAAGAGCGTTCTAGATCTGGGTGTTGATGACTTTCTGTTCTAGAAATCACTGGATATCGACGCGTGGTAGATTATATAAAGACCGCTCGCGTAACGTTGACGGACAGAATAGCGGAGACATTGCGCTACCCGTGCGTGGTATACCACTTGATCGTGTAAGTTTTTTTTTTATTCAAGGCCTTGCTTGTATTTGTAATTACATTTTCAAACTCTTGTATTGTAATATTTTTACATGCCATTTTTGTAAAAAGGTTTTGGTCAACACATCAATTCTGTATTGAGTAAATGTTTATTTTTCTTTCTTGTAACTTTATATTTGATTAAACATTAAGTTGATAGTTTACCTTCCGATTTCTTGTGTCATTTTTTTTTGTTATTCATTGTAAGTCTTTGATTAAATTCAGACTTAAGATAAGTGACACAACTCCTTTTCTATTGTCACGTTCCCCTAGGCAAGCCATTTAAAAGTAGAATTCAATTCGTAATACGTGACAAAAGAAGTTTGAGGGCTTTCGTCCGGGATATTTTTCTGAACCTATTTTCGTCTTACTTGAGTAATTTTGTAAAGGCGAAGTTGACTTTAACAAAATTTTTTTTGTGTCAAAGAGTCGGAAGTAAAGTATCAATAGTATTGACCAAACTCTCTTAAGGTTTTTTTGTTGTACTGATTTTGTACTGTATATTTACATTGTATACATATTTTTGCTTGATCGTTTGCTAGTTAGTCATGGATATTCAGGTTTTTCTTGCAAATCCCTCTGTGGAAGAGATTGATGCTTTTACTAGGAAGGAACTGGTCCTTATTTCTAAACATTTAGGGTTAAAAATAAAATCAAATGCCCTTAAACAAGAAATCAGAGATAACATTGTAATCCATTATGTAGACGAGGAAGTGTTTTCTGAAGACCTTTTAGAAACCCTTAGACCCGATGAGGGTAAATCAGATTTAGAACTTCAGATAAAATTAAAACAAATGGAAATAGAAGCCCAGACGGCTAGAGAGCAGAGAGAAATTAAACAAAAAGAATTAGAGCTTGCAGCGGCTAGAGAGCAGAAAGAAATGGAAATAGAAGCCCAGAAGGAAATTAAACAAAAAGAATTAGAGCAGAAAGAAATGGAAATGAAATTACAAATAGAGTTAAAAAAATTAGAGTTAGCTGCTAATGTAAGACCAGATTCTTCCCCTGCCAGTCATACTGCTGAAGCAACAAAATTTTTGAAAATAATTCCACGCTTTAATGAAGCCACAATTGACAATTATTTTCCACAATTTGAACTTGCTGTGAAAAATTTTAATGTACCTGAAACTTTGTGGCCCACTTTGCTGCAAACAGTTTTGACTGGTAGAGCTGCAGAGGTATTTTGTTCTTTGACCATTGAACAACAAAAAGATTATAATGTTGTTAAGGCCTTAATTCTTAAGGAATATGAACTTGTTCCGGAAGCTTACCGAAAGCAGTTCAGGGATTGTCGCAAATCGGATGGCCAAACCCATGTAGAATTCCTGCGGGAAAAGGAGCGACGCTTTGAAAAATGGCTCACTTCCAGGGAAATCGGCACCGACTTTGCAAAATTCAAGAACCTAATGCTGATGGAAGAGTTCAAGAGTTGTGTGCGGCTGGACGTCCGTACGCATATAGCTGATCGTGGCGAGGAAGATGTGCACAAGGCTGCAGTGTTGGCAGACGATTATATAATATCACATCAATTTGCCAAGTATACGACGGATGTCAAGCCAAAACAAGTCAAACAGCCTGAGTCCATTGCTAGCAACTCCATCAAGAACAGCAGTACAAACGACAGAAAACCTACTACAAGTAAAGCTACTTGTTTCTACTGCAAACGAGAAGGCCATAAAATTGACGATTGCTGGAAATTGAAGAAGAGAAACGAAAAAGCTCCTTCAAAAGTCAGCGCTTGCACAGTACAGTGGTCGTCGAGGTTTACTCCCTCATCCTCAAGTCATATCAAGAATACCTCGACACCACCTGTTTCAAATGTATTGACTGTACAAGACTCTCCGAAAATGTCTCCACGATGTTCAAATGACTCAACAGTGAGTTCTTCAAATTCATCTTTACGATGTTCCAATGACTCAAACAAGAGTTTTTCAAATACATCAAGCCGATGTTCCAATGACTCAAACGAGAGTTTTTCAAATACATCAAGCCGATGTTCCAATGACTCAAACAAGAGTTTTTCAAATTCATCTTTACGATGTTCCAATGACTCAAACAAGAGTTTTTCAAATACATCAAGCCGATGTTCCAATGACTCAAACAAGAGTTTACCTAATACATCACCCCGATGTTCCAATGACTCTAACCAGAGTTCCCATAAGACATCACCCCGATGTTCCAATGACTCTATCCAGAGTTCCCATAATACATCATCCCGATGTTCCCATGACTCTATCAAGAGTTCCCATAAGACATCACCCCGATGTTCCAATGACTCCATCAAGAGTTCTCCAAATACATCCAAAAGATGTTCTACTGACTCAAGAAAGAGTTTCTCCACTGCGTCTCCTAGAGATGTCAATGACTCCAGCGAGAGTTCGACCCAAGTCCAGTCTGCATCAACCAAAATTGATGTTTTATTAGAGGATTTTAAGCCTTTCATTTCGGAAGGATTCGTATCACTATCCGGTGATTCTACAAGTCTACGACCTATCACCATTTTGAGAGACACAGGTGCCTCACAATCGCTACTTTTAGAGGGTATCTTGCCCTTGTCTAAATCATCATCGACTGGGAAGAGCATCCTGTTACGAGGCGTAGAGCTTGGATGTATAGATGTGCCTCTACATCTAATCGACATAAAGTCAAATCTCATTACTGGACCGGTTGTTGTAGGTGTCCGACCAACATTACCATTGGAAGGCATCTCATTGCTGTTAGGCAATGACTTAGCAGGTGGAAAGGTGATAGCCGAACCCATCGTCACTCAAACACCCGACTTATCTGCCACACCCGAGGAAGACCTAGAGTTATATCCAGCGTGTGCAGTAACAAGGGCAATGAGGTTGAAAGCATCTCAACAAGAGAGCGTCGTCAAGGCCAACAGTAACCAAGATGATGTGGACTTGAGCACCACATTCTTTGCTTCTCTTGAAGAAGAACCAACGCCAAATTCTGAAAAGCCGGCATCAACTCGAAAACAGTTGATTGAGGACCAAAAGAAGGATCCAGGGCTCGCCAAACTCCGAGAAACCGCAATGACATCACAAGAGGCAGAGCTAGCATCAACATGCTACTACATCCAAGATGATATGCTCTTCAGGAAATGGAAACCTCCAGACGCATCCAACGAAGAAGAATGGAGAATATGCCATCAAATAGTGTTACCAGAAAGATACCGAGCGTACATCATGAATCTGGCTCATGACACACCAATGTCAGGTCATCTCGGCATACACAAGACATACCACAAGATTATGTCACACTTTTTCTGGCCACGTTTGAAGAAAGATGTCATCCAGTACTGCCGATCCTGTCATGCCTGTCAGATGGTTGGCAAGCCAAATCAAAAGATCCCTGTTGCTCCTCTGAAGCCGATTCCAGCCTTTGAAGAACCTTTCAGCAGAGTACTTATTGACTGTGTTGGTCCTCTCCCAAGGACAAAAGCTGGCAACCAATACCTGTTGACCCTTATGTGTGCTTCAACTCGTTTTCCTGAAGCTATTCCTCTAAGGAACATAAAAGCATCAAACATTGTGAAGGCCTTAATCAAGTTCTTTACTCTATTTGGTCTACCAAAGTCCATCCAATCGGACCAAGGAACGAATTTCACGGCCAATCTTTTCAAGCAAGTCATGACTCAGTTGGGCATCAAACACTGCATGTCAAGTGCGTATCATGCCGAGTCGCAAGGCGCTCTTGAGTGATTCCATCAGACTCTCAAGAACATGATCCGAACCTATTGCTTTGAGCACGAAAAAGACTGGGACGAAGGAATCCACATGCTGCTGTTTGCAACCCGTGAATCCGTCCAGGAATCGTTGGGATTCAGCCCTTTTGACTTAGTCTTTGGCCATTCGGTGCGCGGTCCCTTGAAATGTATAAAAGAGACTTTGTTGTCACCAACAGCCACTGAAGGACTTTTAGACTATGTAATTAAGTTTAAAACTAGACTTTATGATGCTTGTGTTCTGGCCAAAAATAATTTACAAAACACCCAATCCAGCATGAAACGCTGGTATGATAGAAAGGCCCGTGTTAGAGAATTTTCTCCCGGGGATAAGGTGCTTGTATTTTTGCCCATACCAGGTCAACCCTTGCAAGCCAGATATTTTGGTCCCTATGAAATTGAGACCAAAATTAGTGACCTCAATTACACAATCAAAACTCCTGACCGTAGGAAAAAGACTCAGCTATGTCATATAAACATGCTGAAGCCTTATGTATCTCGGCCAGATCACTCAGATAAGAGTAATTGTGTTTTAAATACAGTCAAAAGTTGTTCAAATAGCCATGTTTCTCCTATTGATGATGATATTGTAAAGGAGAAATTTGGACAATACAAAATACCTAATTCTGTTGTATTACAGAATTTGGATGTAAAACTGTCTCATCTGTCTTCGACAGAAAGGCCAGTTATCATGAAACTCATTAATGAATTTAATGACATTTTTTCTGATGTACCAAAACAGACTAATGTTATAATGCATGATGTAGATGTTGGCGAGGCTACTCCAGTCAAGCAGCATCCTTACAGGGTCAACCCTGAAAAACTTGCCATACTTAGGTCAGAAATCAAGTATATGCTTGAAAATGACCTCATTGAACCAAGTTCCAGTAGCTGGAGCTCCCCATGTGTCTTGATACCTAAACAGGACAAGACTTATCGTTTTTGTACAGACTACCGTAAGGTAAATGCTGTAACAAAGACCGATTCGTTTCCTATCCCTAGGATGGACGATCTCATAGATCGTATTGGTGACGCTAAGTACATCACCAAAATAGACCTACTTTCAGGTTATTGGCAGGTTCCCCTGACTGATAGGGCAAAGGAAATCTCCGCCTTTGTCACCCCTGATGGTCTGTACCAATACAAAGTGATGCCATTTGGCATGAAGAATGCTCCTGCCACTTTCCAGAGAATGATAAATGCCCTGCTTGCTGACATGGAGAATTGCCACGCATACATAGACGATGTAGTAATTTTTAGCCAAGATTTTTCTAGCCATTGTAAACAACTGCATTGTCTTTTTACTAAACTTTTACATGCAAAAATTACTGTAAACCTGAGTAAGAGTGATTTTTGCCAGGCTTCCATCCAATACTTAGGCCATATTGTAGGACAAGGCCAGGTGAAACCTGTAATGGCCAAAGTAGAAGCTATCCAAGCTTTCCCTATCCCTGCTGATCGGAAACAACTCCGAAGATTTTTGGGAATGTCTGGATATTATAGAAAATTTTGCGAAAATTTTTCTGTCATTGCCAGTCCTTTAACAAACCTCCTGAGAAAGAACGTCCGATTTACTTGGACGGATGAATGTCAGAAAGCCTTTAACCAAATCAAGCAGATATTATCTAGCTCTCCCATTTTGATGGCTCCTGACTTCGGAAAACCTTTTAGGTTAGCTATTGACGCCAGTGACACAGGTGTTGGGTCAGTCCTTTACCAAGAAGATAATTTCCAAGTAGAGCACCCTATTTGTTTCTTTTCCAAGAAATTTAATAGACATCAAAGAAATTATTCTACTGTGGAAAAAGAATGTCTTGGGTTGATTCTTTCTATACAACACTTTGATTTTTATATCAGTGGGTCCAGATGGCCACTGGTTGTATTTACTGACCACAATCCCCTTACATTTATCCACAAAATGTCTGGCAAGAACCAACGACTTCTCAGGTGGAGTTTATTTTTACAAGAGTACAACCTAGATCTTAAACACATAAAAGGCAGCGAAAATGTTATCGCCGATGCCTTATCTAGATTGTAAAAAGTATTTTGATGTATATATTTTTTATATATATATCATGATAAATACATTCTGTAATGTAAATATTTTTTTGTAATTCTAAAAAGATTTCCATTTTCGTGGAAATGTAAACTTTTTATTTTTAGGAGGGAGGTGTTACGTATCTAGGCATTGTTTTTTTTTTCTTTGACCTGTTGCGGTCGAGAGACGGGGAGGTTGTCTGCCCCTTGTGTAATAAGTTTGTTTTTTTTTTATTCGTCAAGCCACACAGACAGTGACCGGTCCTTGACCTATGTGTGTACCTCTGGTTGAAAGGAGGGTGGTTTTTTTTCTTTTCTTCTGTCTCTTTGAAGAGCGTTCTAGATCTGGGTGTTGATGACTTTCTGTTCTAGAAATCACTGGATATCGACGCGTGGTAGATTATATAAAGACCGCTCGCGTAACGTTGACGGACAGAATAGCGGAGACATTGCGCTACCCGTGCGTGGTATACCACTTGATCGTGTAAGTTTTTTTTTTATTCAAGGCCTTGCTTGTATTTGTAATTACATTTTCAAACTCTTGTATTGTAATATTTTTACATGCCATTTTTGTAAAAGGGTTTTGGTCAACACATCAATTCTGTATTGAGTAAATGTTTATTTTTCTTTCTTGTAACTTTATATTTGATTAAACATTAAGTTGATAGTTTACCTTCCGATTTCTTGTGTCATTTTTTTTTTGTTATTCATTGTAAGTCTTTGATTAAATTCAGACTTAAGATAAGTGACACAACTCCTTTTCTATTGTCACGTTCCCCTAGGCAAGCCATTTAAAAGTAGAATTCAATTCGTAATACGTGACATATGTGTTCACTGAGACTCAGAGGACAACCTATAAAGGGGACTAATACAGCTTATACCATCACTTCAGTCAAGTACATATTGAGATACCAAACAAAATAATTAATTACCAATAGTTAATTAGCTAATTAAATTTTTTTTTTTATTTCTTGTGTTGTCAGGATTTGTGATTTGTGATTTTGGGCACATCGGCACAATTTAGGCCGTGTTGTCAGGTAAAATAAATAATTGTGCAAAATTTCAACTTGATCTGAGATTGGGTGTCAGATAAATAACAAATACAAACTTTTTTACCAACCAGACAGACAGAGTAAGGTGATATAAGCTTTGGAAAAATAATTAGTAAACAAAAGAATACCTCCTTGTTGAGGCCAGTTTCTGTACAGTTTTTACCAACTCCATAATGTCCAGGGAGGAGCTCACTAGAACAACCTTGAGCTGAAAAGGGTAACAAAGTATTGACTTAAATTGACCTCCAATATATTCACTAAAACAAATTCATAAATGGCTGAAAACAATTAAAATAGGACATGACTTACGAAAAAATACAATTTTAAACTGGCATGTCCTGGTATTGCCACTTCTATCTGCGGCTATGACTGTGACCATTACATCCTCTGTAATGGAGACTTCACTATCTTCTGATGGATAATATCTCAATGTAACATTGCCAGAGTTGTCACTGTAGGTTATGTTTAAATCAGAGTACTTGATCCTATATGTCTTGCTGGTGAATCTCTCAGAAATATTGACCACTTCTGGGCACTTGAGTTCAGGCGGAATCTCATCTGTTGATCAATGAGCCATTTATAGAAGCAAAATTTTCAAGTTAAATGTCTCTTAAATTAGAAACTTTTAAGTTTGATTTAGTATTTCACAAGCTATTACATCATTCTACAGTTAAGCTGATCAATGATGGCAACAAACAGCGCATTCAATTACTAGCACAGTTCTATAATGTTTAAACTAATAAAATTCCAATAAAGCTTAACATTCGCTGTCAAGTGCAAACTGTGGAAAAACAGGCTTTCATTTTGCTTATTCAAAGCCCTAACCCACAAACTGGAGAGGACACTCCAGCTTTGACAGCCTTGACAGGAGTGTCTCTACAAAAATAGGGCTCCACAGTCTCATGAAAAAGTGTTCAAGATGAACCATAGTCGTTCTATGACTGAAGGAGGCCAACAATATCATAAGACATGACAGTAGAGAGAGCATGAAGAAGGGGTTGTCCAAAGAAAAGTTGGATGGACAATGTAAAAGACTGGACCGGCCTCTCTCTTGATTTCCTACTAAGAACAGCTGTTGACAGAAAAAAGAAGTGGGAGTTGGTTAAGTGAACCCATATGACAAAAGTCAAGGGACAGAACAGGTGAGATGATTCTTATTATAACCTTATACCTGATTGCTTTAAAAATTGAGATTAATGATTTTCATTGAACTTGTCATTAAGATAGATGTACCTTCAATGATCAATTCAATGTTACATGTAGCATCAAGTCCAGCACTATCAACAGCCTTGATTGACAGTGAAATGCTCTAAAAATTGAAAATATATCAATTAATGTTAGTTACATAAAAATGCTGGTAAATAAAAGATGTTTTTTGTATTCCATATTTATAAAGTAGAAACTCTTACTTTTGGTACAGGTTTCCCAATTTTAAAATGTGAAGAATTGTAAGAGATGATGGGCACCAGGCCAGAGTTGTCTGTCACTTCAGGAAGCTTGACAACTTGTCTGCTTAAAAACTGATTGAGAGTGATCACTCTTGGCAAACCAGGGCAGTCTTGAAATTTTGGAGGCTCCAAATCTGTACATTTAACAAAGTGTGTATATAGATCAATCATCTTCAATTTCTCTTCTCAAGCTGTTTCCTATTATCCTTTGATTATTTTTGTATACACATGCCAATATAATTTTTCTTTCCATAGGCCCACTATTGCTCTTTATTTGCTTTTAAAAAAACTTTTTGATATCATTGGTACTGAAACTTAGAATATTAGCAGATGAGTGCTAAGTATCTAGAATAATTTTTTCAAAATTGCAGGATACTTAACATTACAAAAATTATAAAATTGTTAATCCTACTGGAGCATGTCTTCACACTCAGAAAAAATATCAATTATTAAGACTAGCAAAAAAAAAATTTAAAAAAAAAACAGTTACATTTCTGATAATAAATTAATTAACGAAGCACTATGACATAGTATAAACACATATTCTACAGAAATGCTCAGAAAAGCATCAGGCTAAAACCATATATTTTGTTCCACAGAGTAAGACAAACTTGTTAGAGTACAATTTCTTTCAAAGTGCTTTTTAGCCGAAAAAAGGACAACCAGAATCGAGAAATACAAAATATGACTTTGTGCTAGTGAAAAACTAAATAACATAAATGACTAGTTTAAGACATGATTATCTATATTACCTAATTATCTTTTTCATTAAAGGAACATCTGTCAACTGTAAGGTTAGTTCATGCTCTATAATAAAATACATCTTTGTCTCCTCAAAAAATAGAAATTTTTAAAAACTTGAACAAATCATTCTTCAAAAAAAAAACAACAACCTATGAATATAATTAAATGTGTTGACAGTGGAAAGACTTACCAATACACTGTGGAGGTGGACTGCTCCAATTAACCAACTCTGGAACATCTCGCTTACTTCTTCTTTTAGACTGATGACCTAGATTTAAATTTAAAAATGATAATTTTAAAAAACTAATGTTACACATTTTAAAAAATTTTTTTGGGGGGGGGGGGGGGGGATGAGTGTTCAGTGTGAAATGAAAACAGGAAAGTTTAAATATTGTAATAGCACTCTGTTTCTCTTGGGGAATACAGGCTTTTACATGGCATGGCAGCTGAGTGGTAAAGCACTTGGCTTCCGAACCAAGACTGTGACTTTGAATTTCAGGATTTTTCAGAATGCCTGTGAGTCCATCTAGCTCAAATTGTACCTGACATTAGTTCGGTAAATGTAAGGTAGTTAGTCCTTGTGATGGCTACATGATACCCTCAATACCCATGGGCCACAGAAACCGATGGGCTTTTACGTCATCTGGAAAAATAGCTAAAAACACTGCAGCATCTGGAGACATAATCTTATCAATACTTAACCTGTAACTCTAGATGTGTATCAAGGATTGGCCTCTTTAGTCACAAGAGAAGTTGCAAAAGGAAAAGATCATCTCTTTAGACATAACATATCCAACAAACTTACCAATAAATGCTTGGACAAAAAGCATTTTAAATTACAGCGTTTTTGTCCTTACCATTATTATCATCTAAGGATGATTCACATCTGTGTTGGACTGAGTTGTACTGAAGTCTTGGAACACACTTCCATTGAGCTGAGGAGGTGGTATAGTTTTCAGGAATCTGGACATTTTGCCTGCAGGATTGGGTGATGTTTTGGACCATGGCATCAGTGGGTTGCACCAACGCTGTCCGCAGGTAATGGAACACTTCCTTCACACACTTTTCACAATCTTGCTTACGCCCTTGTATACTAAGTACTTTCAACGGTAGAGTTATCTGCACTTTACCCTGCAAGAATACAAGACAAGGCAATACATAGCAAGCAGCTAGCATAATTTTTGAACATTATGGTTTTAACTTAGCATAAGTATTATATGAATTTCACAATAAATAAGTTTTACTTTTGAATAAAATGTTTGCCACCACCACAAAGTTGGTGCCATATTGTTGATACCCTATGTTGATGTTATGAGTGTTATTCACAACTCGTGTATTTAACAAGGTGAAGACTTTAAACCTTGAGCTAACCAGTTAGTTGATAGCCGTTAATAAGAGAGAGTCAGTAAGAGAAGTCAGTAGAGGGCAGTCATTGTATGTAGTCACTTAAAAAGTAATTATAAATTAGTTACTTGTACCAGTAGTACCATTGTATTTCTATGAAGGATCATTACTAAATATTCTAGGACAGATGACACTCATGATTAACAAGTATAGAAACGAAGTCCAAAACCCCTTGAACAATTCAAATAAAGGTTTAATCCAACAAAAGGCCACAGTCGATATCTTATCTCTGTCAAATAAATGCGTCTTACCCTTATGAAATCCTATCATTAACTACTTTTTTGTCTCTTGGTAGCCTCTAACCCCAACTAAGTCCTAACATCACTATTCGCGTTCAAAGTCCGTCAATTATGGTGCGTCTTTATACAAACTAAAAATACCAACTAAGTGTCTAGCAACGGCCATCCAAAATAACTTGGTGACAATATTAAATAAAATACTTTTCTTTTGTCTTGAATATTTGGTTGAAAAGTGTCAAATTTACAGTGATGGGTCAATGTCTACTATATTTATTTATAATAATAAAACAGTGAAATTTTTCTTACATCAAGAATATTAACAAAAATCTGAGCTAGCTGTATCAATGTATCCTTGGCAGTGTTGCAAATCTGTCGCCGGCCAATACTTATCTGTATATCTTTAACCACTTCCTTATACATGACCTCAGCTGATGCAGTCACTGACCTCTGACACTGCTCACCTGTGTAGTGACCTTGAATGGACAGCGAGACATTGGCCACTAGAACTGGCAGCTCCTCTGGAAAACAATAAAACAGGAATGTCTTAAGTGAAGGACTTGGGAGACAGACTTTTCAAAATCCTATTGCATTGTATCTAAAGAAAATTAAACATAATATAAAAATAAAAAATTATATATACATATATTTATATATAGGCCATTATAGAGCAGGTAAGTCACGTTAATCCCCTATGAAGTTTAAGTTTTAGTCTATATAACTTGGTATGCAATTTGAAGACACATACATCTATTAACAGTGTGAACCATAAAGGATGATATCATCATGTTTTTTAATACAATGTTCTGGGTGGAAAACTACTTCAGTGTATAAGAAGACAATGAAGGCATTACCATGGAGACATTTCAAGTTAAAGTCATCAAACACATTATCTGGTTGACAGTAGAAAGGTGAGCTATCAACTAATGTCCTAAGAGATGTCAAACGGATCTGTGTACATCCAGGAACATCCGGATTGTTTGCTGACTCCAGATTGTTAGCTGGATGTTGAGAGTGATTGGCCAGTGTCATAGCCAGACTTAACAGAGATGATGAGTTGAGGGACTCTTGGAGTGGAACAAGGCGAACTGAACCATTGCAACTGATCTGTACAGGATGAAGAATACATAAATACATTCTTTATTTTATCTGCACAGCATGTAGAAAACCTAAATACATTCTTTACTATCTCAGCATAACCTCAAAAAAACAAAGATTTACTGCTGCAGGGGTAAACGACTGTATAGAAAATACGAAAAACATGCATATATGTAACCCTGCCGGACCAAGTAAAACAAAGGACGTTTGGGCCACGAGGCTCATTTCTTTTCTGCCTCGATAGAGAACAACATCGGACAGATAAGTTAACTTAAGACTATTTTGTGTTAATTGTTTTTTATTTTTTGTTTGTTTTGTAGCTGATGAAGGCCTCGTGGCCCAAACGTCCTTTGTTTTACTTGGTCCGGCAGGGTTACATATATGCATGTTTTTCGTATTTTCTATCTCAGCATAGCATGAAGAATACATAAATTCTGAATTCTAGCTTTTTAATTAAAGTAAAGCCAAACCAAATATAATAATATTAAAACATATTAAAATAAAATAATGCTCCTTGAATTGTTCTGCACTTTACAAGAAATTCAAAGTCAATACTGTTTTGATTATGCACTTTATTAGCCAATAAGCTTTTCTCTCTGCAGCATATTTGAGAATTTTAAAATAAAATAGAAACTAATATGTTAACATATTAATTATTATTTCACTTTTCATGGAAACACTTGCTAATGAAGTACAAATGCATACTTCTTCTTCTTCTAGCCAGCTTTTATCAGCTTTGCAGACTGTGCCAAGGAAAAATAGTGTGCTGTTCTCTTCAGTTGTTCAGCACTGCCTAACAGGGTGTTGGTTATGTTTGGTTGTAGTGGAAGTAGGGCCTGCCTAAGGTGGATTAGGAAGGGGCATTCAAAACGGATATGGTTTACAGTTTCATAAGGGTTTCAAAGGGGGAGTTGTGTGGGAGTAGTGTGGGATTTATTTTATTGAGATGGTAATTTAACAGAGGTGTGTGTCCTGTCCTTAGTTGGAAGATTGTAGATTGTTCTTTGCGGGGGAGGAAGTTAAACAAATGCATACAATTGTTTAGATTTATCTTATTACTATGAAGATGATAAAAAAAACGCTTAAAAAGTCATTAAGATATTTCTATTCAACGTCAATATCATTCATTCCATATCTTCACGTTGATTTGATTTGAAGTAGCACACTTTACCTCAATGAAAACAGCCTTTCCCTATATTAAATTGTGTTATATTTTAGTCCTAGTCATGTTATTCTCAGAGACCTTAGCTCTAAGCTAAATAAATGAGAAATGACATGTACTAAACATACTCACCGCATTTTCCCCATAAGACAATGTTGTGATTTTGTCCACACTGACATTGAAACCAGAGACATTTCGGAATAGCTCCTGTACATAAGCATTTACTAAACTGTTTACATTTGAAGTATAGTCCTTCTTACAGTCGGAACTCATATGATGTCTTAAGTGATCGGCTGTGAAATTGGCTACAAAAGCAAACTTCAGCCTTGGAACGGCCAAGACAACAATTTGAACGGAAGATTCTTTATTTCTTGGATGTAAACACCTGACAGATTCAAAAAGAAAATTGCCAGATTATCAATAACTCTATGCTGCTTAAAAAAATGTACGTAAAAGCCAATTAAATCAGTTTAAAGTTTTACAAGTTATAACAATAGAAATAATATTGCTAGACCTATCTTGCTCTCTGCAAATGTTGGGCAAACGCCAAAACATGCTCAAGAACTTGAAAGCTCAATTTTAAGTTGCACTGTGTTTAAATAATTTTGTGTAGTAACAACCAAGTACTGTACAAATAATAGCAAGAAATGCACAATCACTTCAATGAAGAAAAACTATTCAAACATACTGATGTTAAGAATTGAACACCAAAAGCTCCTCGAAAATGAAAGAAATGCCATGAGCCTGTCACTAGTCCCTTCTAGTAGAAGATCAGACAATATCATTGGTGATTTGTTGTCAGTGCACGTCCATTTTAATTCCTTATAATGCTCACAGTATTTTGGTCTTGGTCACGGTGTCGGCGGGTCACACTTATCTTCTTATCTTATCTTATATAATACAGACGTTACTTCAAAAAAGAAGATGATTACGTCCTACGCGTCATGCATTTAGTCATGCATATTGACCAATGACCTAAACTCTGCCAAGTCACCGGTTTTTCTGGCTAGCTCAGGCAACCCATTCCATGCTCTAATAGCACTAGGGAAGAAGGAGCATTTGTACAAATTTGTCCTAGCATATGGGACGAGGAATGTGCCTTTATTTTTGTGTCTTTCAGAGTATTTTATTAAATTTTGTTTTTGTATTTGAAGATTTTGGTTCAGTGTTTTATGTATAATTGCTACTTTACTTTTGAGTCTTCTGTCCTGAAGGCTTTCTAAATTTAGTGATTTTACTAATGGCACTTGGCACCCACTACCCGCTTTTCAGTTCATTTAAAAAAAAATATAATGTAATGAATTCACTTAGAAAGTGCTTCATCTAAGAAGACTCAATTAAAAAGTGTTTCATCTAATCATCTAAAAGGACTCACTTAAAAAGTGTTTCATCCATGACATAGCCATGGTGGCAAGTCCATCCAACCAGTGAAACCTCCGTCTCTGCACCAGTGTAATTCACAGCTTCGCATCCAGCACCAACAACTTCTCTGTAAACTTGATCAAACTTTTTGGGGAGATTCTTTCTAACAAACTCTTGGAACTGATGAGCACATCTCTCAATTTTATCTTCACTGGCTACAGTGTAAGCAAGGGAAAAGTTGATGTAGATACTAGCCTGAACAGGAAACCAAGCAATTAGTATAAATCATTTATCATAAATATTCTTTTAAAAAATATAAATATTTCTATGCCACATAACATTAAAATAATTTTAAAACTAAATATTTAATTTCTTAATTTTTGTATAAATCAAAAGAGAATTCAAATTCACATAGTAATATGACTTTATTGAAACATTTCTGTCAAAAATGTATTTTGGGGATAGATTTTGTATAGACTCCACTATCATATGACATGGATTAGGAGGTGCTCATCAATCTATTCAAAACTCTACTAGGATGCACTGAAGAAACTCAGCACCCAATATATTTTCTTGAGTTTAATGTTTTTAACAAAATATGTCATTCCAAATATAAATCACAATGATAATTTGGCTGACATTAAACAATAGAGTTAAAATATAACATAGTGAAGATACAGATGATCAATAATCCATTACAGAATAATAATAATAATCAGAACTGCTACTTAAAACTATAACTAAATACCATGAACAATGACCAACAGCCAACTGTGAAAGGTGACTAGCGACTCTGATCCTTCACTCTAAACTGCTTAAATATTGGGGTACAAAGATTTTTCTAGATCTTCATGTAAATTATCATAGATTCTACAAACTTCTACCTTAACCCTACATCATGCTTATGCAAATCAAGGTAACCTGGAATGGTCTGCTTTTACTTTCCCATGCACACATATTGTAACCTTAACAAAAAAAAAAACAGTCAACTTCCTGATGGTCAACTGTTATTATGTGCTGTCACACATGACATTTTCTGACCTAAAAAGAGACATTTATTTTTAAATTACACTAAATACTATTTGGATGGGGCGGAGGTTCTTTGACAGAGGTGCAAGCATCACCGGGAGAAGTGACATTTTTAAACCAAAAGAAGAAGCTCAGAGCACAGGGATGTTTCCTCTCATGATGATGCCATTTTATGGTGAAAAACAAATATTTGTTGATAGATTGGAGCAGTTGGAGCATTGCTAGAGTGGGGCATAGGTCTAGAAAAAGTAAAAATACATTTTTAAGAATAAAATTTATGTTTCATTAATTCTAAATCATTTTTAGACTACCGTCATTTTTGTCTGCAGGCATAGAATTATTCTAATATGGAAAGCATAATTATATTGTATACAACAGTGTTTCCCAAACTGAACAGGTGTTCCACTAACTACTTGAATAATGAGCTAGTAGCCGCATTGCAAATTAATCTAAAAAAAACAAGTAAAGTGTTCCACTATTTATGCAGAATTTTGGGAAAAAAAAACAACAGAAAATAGATTGCTCTTATAAAATTACCTTCAAGCCCATGAATTTGATGTTTCCTGCGGTTAGTTCTAAAGTGGAGTTGGACTTGATACACACAGTGTGACCAATCAGGCTACTGAACTCTCTCAGTATGTCATTGACCTTGGTGTTAATGCTGATGTGAGATGCATTGATGCATGAAATGTTGGAAAACGCACCAGTCATGCTGTCAGTCACAACAACAGAATAGATCGGCAAGGTGGCTGTAAAATGTGGAACAGTTCAACAGCATTGACTTTTGAGTTAATACAACTATGTTTTAAATATCCTATATTTTATAAATCAAAGATGTTCTTTCAAAAGAGAAGATAAATATATTCTGTGCATAGAGGTAAGTAAAGTTTCCATTTCAGACCTAGTGATCTATGGGGCAGATGATGTTAGGGTTGAGTGGTTAAGCACTTGGCTTACGAACCTAGGGGTCCTGTGTTTGAATCTCAGTGAAGACTTGAGATTTTGAATGCAGGATTTTTAGGGCACCTCAACCAGAGCCCACCCAATTCTAATGGGTACCTGACATTTGTTGGGGAAAAGTACATGTGGTTGATCGTCGTGCTGGCCACATGACAACCTCATTAACCTTGGGCCATAGAAACAGATGACATTTAAATAATCTGCCCCATAGATCACAAGGTCTGAAAGAGGAACTTTTAGTTTGTTTGGGCAAGAATCTAAAACTTCAATCTGCTCCAGCTTATTTTTAATATACTTAGGCTTTTATTACAATGTGGCATTGTAATTTCTATGCGAGCCTTAATAGACAAATCAAGAGCCCAGTTTTAAACGTGCCAGTCAAGCCAGGTTAAAGCAAAGCGAGTTAAAGGATTACTGATAAACTGCAAGTTTGTCCTTGCTTCAGAAACAAACTGTAATGCTAGAGATTACCAATAATAATGATAGAAACTACCAGCTACCCATCTAGTAATTACTGAAGTAATCAACAAGCAAACAGAAAATAATTACTTTTTTTAAATCAAAGCTTATCTAAGCGAAAGAACCGCTAATTACTGCCATTTATTATAAAAAATGTCAGAGTTTGGCTCTTTTTCTTCCATATAAAACAAAAATTAATTAGCACAAATTGATTCACTTATTCGTTGATTTTTGGATTGATTCAAATATTGTCATAGATGATGATTAATTATGCAAAATTTCAACTTGATTCAAGAATGGGAGGTGGGAGAATATATGTGTCAAAACGTAAAAAGAGGGTTAAATCCATATATACATCCACAGCTCTCATTAAGTAGCAGTTATTCCCCATATTTTGATTTCAAACAAAATAATTAAACACCAATAATGAATTAACTTGTTGGTTAATTTGATTCATGTCTTATCAAATACAATTAATAATTGTGCAAAGTGTCACCTTGATCCGAGAATGGGAAATGGGAGAAAAATATGTTCAAACTTTTCATTAGACAGACAGACAGACAGAGTGAGTTGATATAGGCATTTTAAAAATGAACCCTTTCATCTAATATCAACTTCACAATCAGGCTGAAAAAATTAAAGCACAATAAAAACAACACACCTTATCTATCAGCTTAATAAATATTCTGATAATGAGCTTTTAGCAATTTCACTTACTATCAGTGGAGATAACTGCTTGTTTTAAAAGCTCCTCATCGTTAGGCAGGTTTCCAGAGCTGTAATTACGATTGCAGTCATTTTCGTTCACTTGGTCATTAACATCTTTCCATGTCTCATTGGCACTTGAATCTTGCCCACGTGAGCCATTCTCACTTTTGACATTCAATAAAATGTTAGAGCAACTAGTTTTGTTAGCGCTGGAGGTGACATTCAAGTGAACAAAGCTCTTCTCTCTATCTGAATCGATTTTCAGCGTGGAATAGTTTCCTGTCGGGTTATCTGTAAAGCTAGTTAATGTGAAGCGATGTGCTCCAGGGTCTTCAGTTTTCGGCTCTATATTGAAAGTTTTGATTGAAGAGGGTTGTGTAGTATGACGCTGGGGGCCCACTAAATGAGGATTTCCAGTGGCGTCTTGTGAACCACTTGTATTATGTACAAGTGTTGGAATGGACGGGGATGATGGGGGATGGTTTGATGTAGGCTGTGTGGTTTCCTCTGAAGTATCAACCACTTCTACTTGATTCACAGTGCTAGGGGTGAATGGTTCTGGGGTGGAAAAGCTCAGATCACTGGACAGTGTTTTTTCTGTACTGTGAGAAAATGATAGTGCAGTGGACTGGATCTGGTCAGTGGACAGAGTTCTGACGGTTGACTGAGCAAAGACTAGTTGTGGATCTTCTAGATCATTAATCATTTCATCAGAGGCCAAGTTAAGATCCTTCTCTACACACTCTAAAGAAATACATCATTAAGACATAAGTAAGAATGGAATGTAATAAAATATTTAAATAACATCATTATTTACTGAAGGCTTTTAATAATTGGAGGCATGGTGGCTGAGTGGTAAAGCACTTGGCTTACAAACCAAGTGGTCCAGAAATCGACTTCTGGGGACGACTGGGATTTATTTTTAATTTCAAGACCTTTAGGCCACCTCTAAGTCCATCGAGCTCTAATGAATACCTGAATTAGTTGGGGAAAAGTAAAGGCAATCTGTCATTGTGCTGGCCACATGACACCCATGCAAACCATGGACCATAGAAATAGATGCCCTTTACATCAACTACCCAAAGTCTGGAAGGGAAACTTTTATTTTATTAATAACTTGAACTGGAACTGGAATATTTTTATAACAGCTAGAGACATCAAAAGAAAGCCTGAAAGTAGGACAAGTTAAAACCATAGGTCTATTAATAAAACCAGAATACATTTGTACAGTTTAGTATGACTTAAATTTTAACTCAAGGGCTTAAGTTTTTAAAAACCAATATATAACCACTGTGCCAGTAAAAGTGCTTATGAAAAATGGAAGGTTTAAAAGTAATCTCTTTTATTTTATCTCTTTTCTCTCTACAAAGTATAAAGGGGACTAATTGAACTTATACTGCCACATCAGTCATGTACAATTTCTTTCCCTTGTTAAATGCCAAACAAAATAATTAATAACCATGCTTAATTAACTCATTGTTTAAATTTTTTTCATTGATTCTCATTTTGTCTGGTGCAAGAAATGATTGTGCAAAGTTTCAACTTGATCCTAGAATGGTTGTTCACATTTTTTACCAGACAGACAGACAGATTGACAGACAGAGGGAGTTGGTATAAATTTGTCATAAAATTTAAAAAAAATAAAATCACCAGTTATACTTTGATGAAAAAATTATGAACCATAAGAATAAAAAGTATTTGATAGGAGCCTTACCTTCCAAACATACAGGGCCCGTCTCCTCACCACAATTTTGTCCATTAAAGGTCAGGCCAGAAAAGCACCCCCATGTTACAGAGGTTTTAGTGGAAGCACTCAAGACACTAATGGAAGGGCAACTAACTGCACAAGAGGACAACTCTCGAAATTTCTCTGTGTCCACGGAACTTATTGTGGAATTGACTAGGTCAATATAGTTGCACACATTAAGCACTTTAGTAGATGATACTGTTATTGTCAGTTTCACTGACAGATTCTGAAATACAAATGCGGAATAGTAAGTGTTACTTTATGAAAACCTAATAAAAACAATAAGACATATTATCCCTAATTAAACATAAATTCTATGGATAGCACTTTATGTGGACAATTTTTTTTATTCATGTCATCAAATCATTCAATTAAACACTATAAATAAAAACATTAAAAACAATAATGCTTACAATTAACATTCTCAGATAAAGTTGAAAGTTTGCAAACTTATTCATTGTTGAAGACAATTAAACCATTAGCCAGATAGTTAATAATTAATTATAAATAATTAATTGTGTATTACATAGAAAAAGGAGATAAAATCATGCAGTATTAAGAAAAGTCATAAGTTGTGTGGCTGTTTTCATAACATAAGCTTATTTTTATTTTTAAAAATGTATTTTATGCTTTGTTATACAACAAAAACACACAATTTTTTTAAAGACTTAATCTCAGCACCTAATCTCAGCACTTAATATCAGCATTAAATATCAGCACCTAAAATGCCACACTATTATATTCTTACACTACAATGTAAGACTTAAAGTATTCTAGATGTAAATTTAAGTCTGCGGATATAACAAGTCCCAATGGCTTGCATTGGGTGTCAAAATGGGCACCAGCTATGGGGTCTGTAGTGAGAGAGAGAGTGCTGTAAGCTTCCACAGCGAGGTCCTCTACATGAGTTTCTCCAAAATCAGCTTCTCTTAATGCCTAAATATGTATCTTGTATTATGCAGGCCTAACTAGTTTTTTAAAAGCAAGCCACGAATCAATTATTTTTCATAACAATTTAAATAACGTTTTGACTGATGTAAAAATGCCATATAATTTGGTAAACAAGTGTAAATGATATTAAAAATAGAAAATTGTCTTATCATATCTTATATAAAACAGACATTAATTCAAAAAAGATGATTATGTCCTATGCATCTCGCATTAAGTCATGCATGTTAACCAATGACTTAAATTATGCTAAGTCACTGGTTTTTCTGACTGGCCCAGGCAACCTATTCCATGCACTAATAGCACTAGGGAAGAAGGAGCATTTGTACAAATTTGTCATAGCATATGGAATGAGGAATCTGCCTTTCTCTTTGTGTCTTTCTATTTTATTAGATTTTGTTTTTTTTATTTGAAGATTATGTTTCATTGTTTTATGTATAATTGCTATACTTTTGAGTCTTCTATTCTGGAGACTTTCTAAATTTAGTGATTTTACTAAAGGTGTTTCTCTAGCTAAATGTGAATATTCGTTAGTTATGAATCTCACTGCTTTATTTTGTGTCTGTTCCAGTTTCTTAATGTTTTCTTGAGTTGAAGGGTCCCAGACAGAGGATGCATATTCTATTATTGGTCTAACCAAGGTTAAATAACATTATAGTTTTATGTTGTTACTTGATTAATACAAATTTCTTTTAAATAAACCTAATGCTATGTTTGATTTTTTTTAAAGTTTCAACAATATTCCATGACAGTTTTTCATTTATTATAACACCTAGATATTTTGCGTTTTTAGTCTGTGTTACTGGTTTACCATGAATAAGATAAATGGAATTTATTTGTTTTAGTTTGTTTTTTTGTTACTCTTAATAACTGACATTTTTCATGGTAGAAAGACATTCTCCAATTTGATTCTTATTTCTGTAATTCATCTAATTCTAATGGTGAAAAATTGAATTCTATAGTCTAGTTTGTAGTAGTGTTTGATTACTTACATCACCAAGGGATATACATTTGATAATGGATACTTGGATTCTATATACAGTCTAGTTTGAATTAGTGTTTAATTACTTACATCACCAAGGGATATACATTTGATGATGGATACTTGGATTCTATATACAGTCTAGTTTGAATTAGTGTTTAATTACTTACATCACCAAGGGATATACATTTGATGATGGATACTTGGATTCTATATATACAGTCTAGTTTTAATTAGTGTTTGATTACTTACATCACCAGGGATATACATTTGATGATGGATACTTGGATTCTATATACAGTCTAGTTTGAATTAGTGTTTAATTACTCACATCACCAAGGGATATACATTTGATGATGGATACTTGGATTCTATATACAGTCTAGTTTGTATTAGTGTTTAATTACTTACATCACTAGTGGATGTTGTGCTAGGGATGATGTCCAGAGATACACCATACTGAGTGGCTTTACCCACCACATCCTGGAGTTGGATTAAAACCAGTTCTTGCAATTTCTCTGCACAAGCATCATGACATGTAGAGATCAGATGAGTACCAAGCTCCATATAAACTTGCTGGGTCAATCTAGCTAATGGCTGTAGTATTGACTCTTTAGACACTTTTGTTGCCAGGCATTGGATGGAGGAATAATCTATGCAATAACAAATAATTTTAAATATGAGTTTAATTTTTCTGTACAATGTTACTAATAATATAAAAATAAATTATCAGAGCATCTCATACGTGTGTTTTTAGAATCCATTCCTTGTTACCAAAACCTAATGCCTATTTAAGCTAGACTATCTATCTATATAAAGAGTACTTCCTTTGTTCCTACTGATTTTCATTAAAGTTTTAATGAGTCAAATTATTTTTAGTTCTAGTAATTTAAAAGAACTTTTGATTTCAAGGTAATCTTGTACATAGTACATACCTGACAGGGTATATCCTGTCCTATTGCAGTGAAATGTTACACTTGAACCAACAGGAAAACCTTGCTGATACTTGATAATGGAAGCATTGGTTAGGGAACTTGGATTCTTACAGGACTGAACTAAAGTGGAGATGTAACAAATGACATTATTACATTATGTATACACTTTTGAAATGTATTCGATATACATATATATTGTAATAAACCTGGTGGTGACACAGATGGGGGTAGTGGTGTGTGTAGACAGCTGACACAAATCACCTCAGGTGAGTTACGACGGTCAGCCAAGACAGTTCGGAAAGGATCTGTGTTGTAAGTAGAGCTCATGAGCATCACAAAGGATGTGGTCATGTGATTTAACCACAAAGGTCATACGATGTGCTGTCTGGTTCAAGAAGGCCAGCAGGGACCCTATTTAAAGAGCGGAGGTATCAGAGTCCAGTGAGTCACGACTTCCCAATCTACGAATCAGTTCGGTATGTTACGGCAGAGTTCATCGGAGTACACCGAAGCCAGTGGAGTTCGTTCTACAGTACAGAGTTGATACGATGGTTATGATATTTAGAACATTGTACAATCTGTGTTTTGTGTTGACAATTGTACAGTATTGGCTGTAATTTATTGGTCATTAAACATTTACGTTAATTTGGAGACATGAGTTGTTAAGTTCTTTAAGTTTGGTGAAGTTGCAGAGAGTCTGAATATTGAGATTCATTTCAATATCAATGATAATTATTAATAAATAATTTCCATTACATATATAAATATCAAATGAATGAATGACCATTTTTAATTTGCAATAACAAACTTACTCTGACAAAAGGGGGCCTGGCTACTCCACTGACCATCTGCCTTGCATTTAGCCACAGACTGACCAATAAGTTGGAAGCCACAATAACATTTGAACAGTGCCACAGAGTTGTAGTAAGTTGTTGTGAAGTGGACAGTTCCATTTCCTGGAGCCTTTGGTTGAGAACAATCCACAGCTGCATAGACAGTATAATATTATAATATAAAGGATTGATAGATCTAGTGATACTTAAGTGTATACAAAATTATCAACAGTTTCATTTGAATAAATAAATCAATTCTCTTAAGACATTTGATTCTTTACCACAAGTACAACAATACACACACACTGTCACCACCTCAAAGTTGGGTCCATACCGTAGATACCCCATTTTGATATTATTATGAGTGTAATTCACAATTCGTGTTTATGAAGGTGAACACTTTTAAACCTGGAGCTATCCAGCTACTTGATAGCAGTCAGTAAAGGGGCAGTCTTTGAAGGTAATCATTTGAGAAAGTTATTATAAGCAGTCACTATAGTTATTTTAATGCAGTTGAAGATTTGTATCAGTTAATAAGTTATTACTATATTCTTGGGGGAGCTACCACCTTCTACCAAGCACGTCCCCAGGTGGCAGATAGGGGAAAGACCCTTAGATATAAGGGTTAGCTGTGAATAGGTGGAGTATTCCAGTGGTTAGAATATTTACTAAAAACATCTCAGAAATCCAGGGAAATGATTGCAAAAAGCGAGTATAGGGCGCTCTAACTCTAAACCCGGGTAGATGAAACTCATTAGCTAGGGATAGCAGTTCATCTAGGAGAGAAAACTCCGAAAATAAACACCTGCTGCCTTGCAGATGATCTTGAAATATCAAAGGCTATTGTGTAGCACACCCAGAAAGAAAAGCAGGCTGAAGTCGGAGTCAATGGGCCTCCAGGCGCATAACACATTGACACGCAACCTCTTCTATGCTGGAGTTCAGTAACAAAATGAGAACGAAGAAGAAGAAGAAGATTACTATATTTGTCAAGTATTTCTATTAAGGATTATTACTGATTATTCTTGGATTGTGTATTATATTTCCTAAGTGGTGTTATTATTGTATATATTAAACATATTATTAGTGTCTGCCACCATAGGGAGTTTTTTCATCATTTATGAGAGATGCATAGTTCAAGGCCAAAAAAATATATTTTATTTAAAGTTCAAGAAACTGAAAGCACACAATAAAGCAGATCATAATATTGACAAGACATTGAAAAACTATTTTAAAAAAATCATATGCATGATGCTGAGACAATTTGCCTAGACATATTATGTATGAACTTATTCAACAGCAAGCTTACCAATCCATTTCCAGTAAAAACAGGAGTAAGACATGGATGTGTGTTTTTGCACTTAATACAAGCACAATATAAAGAGGCCTGAAAAAGACTATGACCCAAAAACACTCCTATAAAAGAATAACTATATAAAGAACTGCCAGATCCGGTTCATCTCAGATATAGGATTACTGATATAAACCCTATCACATGTAAAATAAGAATAAAGAAGAAGAAGCACTAAATATTTTTGTTAATCATTGATCGGGTCTTGAGAAAGACAGTTCCCAAAAACAAAAATGGCATCCAACACATTCCTACCTCAACATTTGGAATACTTGCATTTTGAATCTGCCTCCTCTCACTTACACAACAAATGCACAGTCCAAATTGGTGAGATGCTCAGAAAAAGTGACCAAGACTGGACTACTGAACAACAAAAAGAAAACTGAAAACTGAAGTTATGAGAATAGACAAGAAACAAGAGAGCACAATAGTACTTCAGGGGGAGAAAATGCTCCATACAGGCCGCTTCACCTATATGGGGACATAGAGTTAGCAAAGAACCTGGATCAGATGAGATTTGAAATGGCATTAAAAAATCTAGGTTTGACTTAACCACTCTTCAATCAATCTGGTGCTCTAAAGTACTGTCTTAAACATCTTGAACATTGAGTCAGTACTTCTTTATTGTTCCAAGACATGGAGTCACAAAAACAAATAAGAGAAAAACTCCAGACCTTCACCATGCAGTTTCCTACACCAGGGGATTAGGGAATTACGAGGCCCCAAAGGATATCTACTTTCAACTTATGGGAGAGAACTAAACAAAAACCCAACCCAAGTGAAAATGGAGGTGTATAGGGCTTACTTTGTGAAAACCAACTACAAATGTTGCAAGGCAGGCACTTGATTGAAATCTGCAGGGAAAGAGGAAACTGGGTGGGCTCAAACAGACCTGTTATCTGCCAAGACATATGTGAGCAACCAAGACTTAGATCAAAATAAAAGGAACGCAACATAAAAAGCTTGTTAGACTAATGCCTTTCTCAGACTTTCATAATTAATGATTTACACTTTACAAACACACACACAAACACACAAAAGAGAATGACACTTAATGAAAAATAAAAACTGTGTACATACATTGACAATGCAGCTGAGGTCCAGTCCAAATACTTTTGCCAGTAGTAGCATTCATGACACAGTACCTTGCGCTGCCTGGTTGGTTTAGGACAAAGCCCTCCCTACAGAAGTACCTCAATGAACTGCCAACTGTTAGGTTGTGATAGTAAACATTCCCATTCAGTGGTGGGGAGGGCTTGACACAGGATGACACTGAACATTTCATAGGAGCAGATAATACAAACATTTCAACATTTCAGCAAACAGGATAGTTTCAATGACTATTTATTTTCAAATACTCATATTAGCAGTGGGTTCTGGCATAAACTATTTTTATGCATCTTTTTTTTTTATTCAGAGTCCTAAAATAATTTAGACTTAAGTATATATATGAGTAGTTATATATTTTAATATATTGAACAAAGTTCATATTTATGAAAAAGTATCAAATTAAAAGTAAAAATTCTCCTTTCAGACCTTGCGATCTATGGGCAGATGATGTAAAGATGATCTTATTCCCTGACCCACAGTTAACGAGGGTGTCATGTGGCCAGCACAATGACCAACCGCCTTTACTATTCCCCAAATAATGTCAGGTACCCATTAGAGCTGGGTGGTTTCAGAGGCGCCCTAATAATCCTAAAATTCAAAATCCAAGTCTTCACCACAATTTGAACCTTAGAACCGCAGGTTCAGAAGCCAAGCCCTTTTACCACTCAGTCACAGAATAGTAATAAGCTTTACATGATTGTTATTATTCCAGAATAAATAAGAATCAAAAGTTATTATTGTATAGTGTTTAGGATACAACTGAAACTCTCTCATTACAGCATGAACATGTACATACAACATGAACAAGTACATACAACATGAACATGTACATACAGCACAAGTAAATTATTAGAAATCTGAACTGATAGTAGGAGATGTTGCATACTGTTAAATGGCTAAACATAAGAAGAAGTTGTTTCATTGAAGTACTTAGATATTAGATAGGTCAAACATAACAAGCGATGGATGATCAATAAAGGAGATAAAAAAAAAGCTTGGCCTCTGCTGCCATGACTAAACTGTGGAAAATCTGGAAGAATAACATCTGCTTCCCAGTCAAATTAAAACTGTATCTCTGTACTTCTATATGGTTATGAAACTTGGACACTGAACGCAGAGGCTGAAAAAATAATCCAAGCTTTTGATAGTAAATAATAATGAAAAATGCTGAGTACAAATGAGTTTTATTTTTAAAAGTCAACACTCTGGCTGGCAAAAGGGAAGAACTTAATACTGTGAATAGACAAAAGCTGAGCTGGTTCTGTAATATTTTAAGACATGACTCACTGTCAAAAGTCATT
This sequence comes from Biomphalaria sudanica, assembly GCA_036873155.1. Taxonomy (NCBI): domain Eukaryota; kingdom Metazoa; phylum Mollusca; class Gastropoda; family Planorbidae; genus Biomphalaria; species Biomphalaria sudanica. The sequence continues at coordinate 236,547 of JAZGLO010001455.1, forward strand.
CTTCAAGATACAGTGGAGGGAGCATGAAGAAGGGGTCATTCAAAAAAAAAGCTGGCTGGAGAACATAAAAGAACAGTTGCTGACCGGGAAATGTGGAGGGATTAGGTTACAGGAACTGTCGCAGCGCTTCTACAACTAAAGTCAATGGACAGATGAGAGAACCAGAAAATTATATATAGGCTTACCTTTACATTGTAGTAAGTTTGGATACCAAATGTTTAAAGACACACATCTAGTAATACTGAGTGCGGGGTGATGACCAGATGGACACTTGATAGTGGCATTGGTACCTAAAATGTACACACCATTGTACAATGGTCTCTCACTATAAACCACATTCATGCCACTAACCAATGGTATAGGCTGACATGTTTCTGCAAAGAAAACAAAAAGGACTGAATATTCTTGCATTGTTTTGTTAGATTGTTTGCTTCAAATGAGTACCTTTAAGTAGCCTACCGTTATTCATATGGTCTATCAATAAATAAAGAAAATGTACAGTTTAACTATACACAGACTTAAACAGACTGGTGTCTGCTTATCTTATTTCCATTCATATAAATGACCTTTATAGGTAATCCTTTACTACTGTTCCTTCAGAGAAAGTGAATCTTTAAATATTGTCCCACATATAATCTTAATATATTTTTATGCACAACTTTCTATGTTATCTTGAGCAGATCCTTAAAATTAACAGACTATTATTATTCTAATGTGAGCAGTATAGAAAAAGACATTTAACTAATTTTTGATAGTCCATTGATTTTTGATTTTTTTTTAACAAGATCAGGTCTTTTTAGACTAGATTATGTTTCAACTTTTTCAAGGTATCCTTTTTCCTGGTCATTTATTGAATTTACCCAGTGACTGATTTAGCTGTCATTTTTTTAATTTCTATTAAATTACCAGTTCAAATACATACAGTTTCTAGAAAAGGAAATGGTAGAATTATGGAAGCATGAATAGCTGCCCTTTACACCAACACTAGATCTAACAATAAAAGTAAAGGCTTAAAACTATTGTTGAAGGTCAGTGTTGAATTTTCCTCGGTGTAGCACAGGACTAGTTGCAATGTATTCTTACCTATACAAGTTTTATTGGGACTTAATGAAAAGTTTAATCTCCGGTCTTTTGGTCCTTCATACAGTAGGAAATGCTCTGCGCACTGGCACAAGTAGCCTCCCCTTGTGTTGTTGCATTGGTGATTACATCCTCCATTGTTTGCTTCACATTCATTCACATCTGTCGATAGTAACTTCAAGTGTCATGAACAATATTAAATCTAAGTGGATCTTAAGTGGTTCAAATGTGTAGCAACCTTCAAAATCTTTTAAAAGTTTAAATTTGTGCTCTATATTGTATGAAAGACAACACTGACCTATACATGTGTGATTTGATCCTACGGGGTGCTGAAAACCTCTCCTGCAAAAACATGAGAAATCCCCGGGTAGATTCTGACAAACATGCTCTTCACAGGTATGGTTTCCTATAGTGCACTCATCTATGTCTGAAAACAAATAAGAAAAAGACCTTAACTATTGTCACCACCTCAAAGTTGGTGCCATACAGTAGTACACCATATTTTGATGGTTGAGTGTAATCCACAACACTCATGTTTCTGAGGGTGAATACTTTTAACCTTAAGCTATTCAATTATTTGATAGTTATTAAGGGACGGTGATTATAGGCAGACAGTTAGTAGAGGGCAGTCCTTGAAAGCAATTAGTGAGAAACTTAATAGAGGATAGTTATTACAATGAAGTAGTAGAGACTTCTACCAGTTACTATGTTATTGCTCTGTTAGTCTAACATATTTCTATGCAGGATTGTTACTGATTATACTTGGAATATATTGTGGATCTCATTCTATGTGGTGATTCAAGATATTGTAGATATTAAACATTATATTTGTGTCTGCAATATCAAATGTTATTTCTTCATTTTATGGGAGATGTCTGAATGTACAAGTATTCGTCATGATTATGCCTACATTACAAACATACATTCATCCACAGGCCTACATTGCAAATCTATAACATCAACCCAATGTCACCCTACAACCATCCAAAATAAAACTGTGACAACTATCAACAAAACACTTCCTTTCATTTGTTTCTGTCTGCTGGCTACATACTATGACCCAGTTTGACGTATCCAGGCACACATTTTAAATTATATTTTAAAAACATAAACTATAATAGTGTAAAAATATAAGAGAGATATTAACTTAATAGCATGTTAGAGTTGATACTAAATGAACTTCAATAATATCTAACCAATTGCATGTCCAAAAATGTCTCCTAGCTGACAATTTAGTTCATACACAGACACCTTATGGGAGGTGCGGTGGTTGAGCCGTAAAGTGCTTGGCTTCTGAACCGGGGGGCCCAGAAGACTGGGATTTTCAATTTCGGGATCTTTGGGTGCCTCTGAGTCCACCCAGCTCTAATAGGTACCTGACATTTGTTGTCATAGAAATATGTTAGGCGGTTGGTCATTGTGCTGGTCTCATGTCACCTTCATTAACCATAAGCCACAGAAACAGATGACCTTTACATCATCTGCCCTATAGATCATAAGGTCTGAAAGGGCAACTTTTTTTTTACAGGCACATCATGAGCTTCTGCAGCTGGGAACACTTTAGTCATCATGCAATATTCAGCACAGTTCCATAAACAGTGTAAAATATGCAATCCATTGATAGCACCAATTTCTGCACTGTTGGTTTTGTTTTACATGTTTGGATGTGCCTTCATACTTGAAGACAATTAGCAATAATAATCATATTAACCTTTACTTTCAATAAAGAAATTTGTCTTTAAATATGTGCATTGCACCAAAACAATACACTATGTAATGGTACTATAGTATGCAAATATGACAGTATGGTTAAGTCTAGTTATCTCACCTGTACAGAAAGGAACAAGCATGTCATACTGTAGACTAGGTAGACAAGTTAGAATGTTTGGGCCACTGGGCTCATAGCCTTTATCGCAGGTGATCTTTACTGATGTACCAACAAAAACAGGATCTGTGCTAACATTGGTAAAGCCATGAGGTATGTGAGTTAGTCTAGGGCAGCTGGGAGCTAGAGAATGAAACACAGTGGAAGGTTAGATAATATTCACTTCTACAAGGTCATAAACCAAATTTAAATCAAAATTTCCATTTTTATAATTATTTTGTTTGCAGATAGCTGGAACACTTGGTAATCAGTAGAATGCATTTTAGCTTTAATAAAATGATGCAATCTTTTTAAGCTTAAATCTCTTCCTGCAACTGTAATTCCAATTCCTAATAAACAGCATTCTTAAGCATTCATAAACTGCATTCAATTACTTCAATTTGTAACCCTCAATTATATTCTTTATTGTGAGATGCTACACAAAGATTCTAGGTATCACATTTAAAGATCACATCACAAGCGAAGAGATTACAGACAAGGTTATTACATTGATTGGACTCCAAGATGATCTGATAACTACTGTAAAAAATGCAAACTAAAACTTTATGGCCATATTACAAGGTCTTCGGGGCTTGCATAGACCTTCCTTCATGGAACAGAACCAAGAAAAAGAATAATGAGGCAGACAGAGAAAGCGATAGGAAGACAACATAAAAGAATGGATGGGTCTGTCATTGAAAGAAATTCTATCCAAAGCAAAAGACAGAGAGAAATGGAGAATGATGGTCGACAAATCTTGTGTGCTGTCCCAACGGTCAAACAGACTAAGGAATAGGTGAAGGTGATTATATAGCATAATATTAAAGGCCAACAAATGATATCTGATATCTAGATAATAAAAAAAGCAGTGAAGGACTTAAATATTATATTAATACACTAACAACTAATGACTATAAATAAAAATGAAATTGAAGCAAACCTATGGAAAACAGATTACCTTGACAGATTGGACGAGAATGACTCCACCGACCATTGGATCCACAGTGAGAGAACTTAGTTCCAATCATTTGATATCCATCTGCACAAAAATATTCCCTCACATAGCCATAGCTAATATATTCAGCCAATGCAAGTCCATTAGCAGGAGGAGGTTCTTTGGGGCAGGTTATTGCTGTTAGAACATTCAAACTAGATGTTAGTGAAATGCTGACATTCAATAAAGAACTCAATGAATTGCTCACATAAAGTACTCAATGAATTGCTCACATAAAGTACTCAATGAATTGCTCACATAAAGTACTCAATGAATTGCTCACATAAAGTACTCAATGAATTGTTCACATAAAGTACTCAATGAATTGCTCACATAAAGTACTCAATGAATTGCTCACATAAAGAACTCAATGAATTGCTCAAATAAAGAACTCAATGAATTGTTCACATAAAGAACTCAATGAATTGCTCACATAAAGAACTCAATGAATTGCTCACAAAATAAAATTCTGTTAACTTAAATTTAAAGAAAGAAATAAAAATGTGTAATGCCAACACAACTTTTTAAACCTTTCTTATTGGTGCTAAGGTTAGAATAACTAGATCCTTAAGCAAACATAAAAAAAAAAAAAAATAAATGTTATGATCAAATTGATGTTTTCACTATTGCTGAAATTCTGTAAAGCACTTAGCTTTATTTCATTAGCCCCTAATGAAGATCTTTCCACAAATGTCACAGACAATTGGACACTTAAAGGGTAGGGTCAATCTTTACCAAATTGTAATTAATCTTGATGAATATTTTTTTTATGATAAAAGCTATCTTGGAAATTTTTGATATAATATAAAGTTTCAAGAACAATATATAGTTGTTACATATTGAAAAATGAAAAAGTTTTGAAATAATAATAAAAAGTTTGAAAGGAAATTCTTACCATACACACATAAAAACTAATAATCGTAACAAAACACAAATACATGCATACATAGCAAAGCTTTTAAACATCATTGATAACACAAATGAATAATAACTAACTGATTCAAAAAGTGTACTACAACTTCAGATAGTTTAAGCATACAAACTAACCTTTACAAACAGGGACATTTTTCCAAACTCCTTTCTCACACATGGCGTTTTCATGGTTCACTATCTTGTAACCATTGAAACACTTATAATGGGCTACACTTCCTATCTCTGTGCCATTGAAGTCAACTAAATAACCATTCGCTATTGCAGGAGCTGGTCCACAGTCTGTCTCTACAAGAGTACAGTATAGTATAAAATTATTTTTGAGATGAATAATATCCTGCACTTTCATTTATAAATACATAATGGAAATGGTTCCGATTAAAAAAAAAATGCAAATGTAACAATCAAATTAAAGTTTTCATTGATTGAGCCAAGTAGCATTTTCTGACAGCAGCATTTTTTTTATAACATGCCAGAATCTATTTTGAAAGTAGTTAATTTTTGGTAGAATATAAATCACATGGCAGCGAATTTGTAAAAAAAAATGTTATAAGTAAAAATGTGTCCATGAAAAATTCAATGAAGCTCATTTTAAAAAAATAGAAAGTAGAATATGAAAATATTTAGTATCTGTTTTGTTTGAATATTGTTTGACATGCTTCAGATGTTTCTTCTAAGTTGAAGATAATTAATAATAATAATAATAATAATCTTTATTGTCGGTATGGAAATTTGTCTTACAATTTGTGCATTACACCAAACAACAAACATTATAACTATAAGAAACCAAAGTGTACATTCACACCAGACTCATTCATAATTTACATGTGACAAAGTTTATACCAGATTGTTCTTATTTAATGACGTGATTGCCAAGGGAGCAATAGAGTGTTAGTGTTTGTTTGTCTTTGCCATTAACAACCTATCCCAAACCTCCCGCAGGAAGAAGATTTATGTCTGTGGCAGTGTATGAACTCTGGACCATCCAGAGCACAGAACAGTCCAGCACGCAGACTGCACAATCAGGCAGCCATATTGTAGTGTTATTGCATGTAATGTTCACCGAACAAGAATTTATTCTTTAAAAATATTGGTCCAACATAGAGAGTTTCTCTTAGAAAAAGAGATAATTTACTAAGCTATGCATCAAAGTAAAAAGATGATGATGTAAAGGTCATCTGTTTCTGTAGCCCATGCTTAAGAGGATGTCATGTGTCCAGCACAATGACCAACTGCCTTTACTTTTCCCTAACTAATGTCATGTACTGGTACCCATTACAGCTGAGTGTACTCATAGGCATCCCAAGATCCTGAAATTAAATAACCCAGTCTTCGCCAAGATTTAAAACTGGGACCCCAGGTTCAAAAGCCAAGCGCTTAACCACTGTGCCACAGCATCTCCAAGTTATGTATCATGGTAGTACCGAAAAAATTTAATACTTATTCAGGTAAGATTTTGTCAACTGACTTACTTTTACAACTGGGCAGCTTGGATGGGAACCACTGACCATTCACACCACAGACTGCAGAGGCAGAGCCAATGAGATCATATTCAGGAGGACAAGAAAACTGAATCACTGCACCAAAATGATTCTCTGTGGTATTGACACTGATGGGGGGTGAGGCCGGAAATTTATCACAGTCTGAAATAGAACAAAAATTATTCAGCCTTCAGCAAACAAATAGATAATTAATAAAACATCAATATTAACAGAAATCTGTTTACAAATATGTTTTTAATAAGCAAAGACAGAACATTTGGTTGTTGTGTTTTTTTTTAATTAAATTAACTCAAGCTTTTTTCAGTCATACCACTGTAATGTTTTAAAAATTCTATTCAAATGACTGTGTTAAGGTGCGTGTTGTAGTCTGAATGTGGAATGGTGGGAATGCATGTTGAAAGAAGGGAGATGGGAGAACCAAATTGGAGGAATAGAAACAAAATAGAGTTGGCAGTTTTAGCTATTAAATTAAGATTAAATGATTTATAGAACTATGATTTTGACTTTTGGTGTTAATGTATTGCTAAAGAGAGTCTCATCATGCAACAAGATGTAACAGACTGCACATTTCTATAATTTTTTATAGATCTAATTGTTTCTCCTATTTTGGATGTTCTGATATCTAAGTGTCACATGTTTAATTAATATTTCATTTTCTTTTGTTCTTAGTTTCAAATGTTCATTCACAAATGAATATAATTAAATTTGAGTCCAAACTGAGCCACAGGAGATAGAAGTGGGCAGGGTTTGAAGTTGGGACCATCATGGTGGCAGTCCAACATAATACATGACCGGGCAGCCATCCTGATCAGGCAATATGTCATAAATTCTTTACTGTACTAAAAATTGTGTTTCTGTCTAGAGTGGGATCTATTACTATAAAAGCATTACATGAGTTAAAATTTGGTTAATCTTACAAAAACAAAGTTTCAATGTTTGCTACAATGGGTAAATGCATGTTTGCTTACCAAAAGAAACAAGAGCTGCCCACTGGCCTCTATTCACTGTTGAGTCTGAAACAAACTCAATAGAAAAGTCTGACTTTGTAGCACTCACTCTTTGATATTGGAGATGAATACCAGAGAGAGTCTCTAAAACACAGGATGTGTTTCTCACCTAAGGAAGAAAAACATTTTTTTTAATTTCATCTTTCTAGATAAGATAAAATACTTTTTATTGCTCCAATCAAATGGATATTCCATTTGATTGCAATGTTTCGCCTAAGCATTACTACTGTAACAATAACAATATATATATATAGATTAGGGGTGCACCGGATAGTCCCTCCGGCTCCGGCTTCTGGCGAATATCCGGCATTTTTTACTATCCGGTGCTATCCGGCTCCAGTCGGATATCACTACCAGATAGTAAACCGGATAGTAAAAAATACACCTATTTAATATGCATAAAGTGGACCTCATTCCATTACTGTCTGTTATAGAATGTATTAATGTTTATATGAAAACAAAATAATGTGCTTAAAAATAGAGCCATTATAAATATGCACCAAACATCGTTTATTATAAAGACAAGGCATGTTAATAACTTAATATAAATAGAGATGAAACTTTACATCATAAATGCGCTTTACATACAGAGATGCAATGGCTGGCACTTTTTTCAATTTGTCTTGACCTTTGAGTAAGTTAGTTAAAATGTTACATTCCTTGACTACGGCATGCTGACCAGACGTCTGTCTAGCTGTGCCGGTATATCTCCAGAGGTAGAGATGAACAACTCCCACCCCCTTTTATTTGTTTAGTCCATCACATTGAGTTTTTTATAGGCAGGTAACCACAAGTTAAATACGATGGACGTAGGTTTAATGTCAGCGTATAGACACTCTCTAGTGGTCACACCTTTCGAGGGAACTGAGTTTTTTTACTTAGTAGTTAATCTTTATTTGGGGGGGGGGGGCTGGACACACTGGCTTGCCTTGACCTTTGAGTGGTCTAGTAAACATGTCATATTCCTTAACTGTCTAGATGTGCGGGTATATCTCCAGAGGTAGAGATGAGCTACCCCCAACTCCTTTTGTTTGTTTAGTCCATAACATTGAGTTCACAGATAGGCAGCTGACCACATTAAGCCAGATGTCAACGTGTTGACACTGTCTAGAGGTCACATCTTATGAGGGAACTGAGTTTGTTTACTTGGAGTAGAATTTTTATTAGGGGCGGGACTACAAGCCAAATCTCTATAAGGTTAATTTGGTATGAGTTTGTTTATTATGAGATAGGTTGTCAATCAAGGGTCTGGACCACAAACCACACCTTTTATACTATTGGACGGGTAATAAGTTTGTTTACTTTGAGTTAAGTCACAATTATGAGTCAGGACTACAAGCCAAACAGACACTGACCAAGGGTATCTTTAAAGGGAGGGCTCAAGAGACTCAACACCCCCAACTTCTTGTTTGTTTAATCCATGACAATGTATTGATAGAGAATATAGACATTGACCATTCTTAAGCCAGAATGGATTAACGCAAATTGTTAAGACATATTGACACTGTCTAGAGGTCACTAGATGATGACACTAAGTTTGTTTACTTGGAGAGAAATGTCAATTAGAGCGCTGAACTACAGGACACACCCCTACAAGTATTTTGTTACACAAGCCACGGGTATAAAAGTGGCTTGCAAGGGCATTTAGTAAATTGAAAAGTAATAATAATGGCTGATAAAAAGTCATCACTTATATGGCGTTACTTTAATGTCAAAACAATGGACAACTCTAAAGCAGTTTGCAATGCTTGTAAAATAGTTCTGTCAAGTGGTAAACTAGGCAAACCTAAAGACTTCTCAACCAGCAATATGATTAGTCATCTACGCTCAAAACACCCAGACTTATTCAACGAAATGACTGCATTGAAATCAGCATCAAATAATGTCACTGCCTGTGCCAGTATGTCTACGAGCTCCAGTAATTCGTTAAGCCTCACACACAAGCAGCAACCAGGGATTAAAGAGGTCTTAGACAAAGCTAAATTGTGGGATATTAATAGTGATAATGCTAAACGCATTCACTTGGTCATAGCAAAGATGATTGCAACTGACATGGAACCTTACCAAGTAGTTGAGAAACATGGATTTACTGGACTTTTAAAAGTACTGGAGAAAAGATACACTGTGCCTAGTCGCAAATATTTTACAGATCGCGTTATTCCAGATATCTACGACAATATTTCCTCAAAGCTTCGTGAAATGCTGTCTGAAGCTAAAAGCATCGCTTTTTCAACGGACACTTGGACAGCTGATAATACAACTTAGATTGTACTTAAGAGAAATTTACGCTATAAAACCAAGATTGAACTTTACCTTTGAAAGACTTACATTAGTTACATATAAGTTTATATATTCTGCATGAGTTATCCCACATTCTACTTTACAAATAGCGGCCTCATACATACGCACACACCATCTTATGTTACAAAGATTAGTTTATGATAAGCATATCTGTAAAAAAAAAAATGCTGTTGATTTTAATTTATCAATCAGTGATAGCATTTAAAGTAAGAAAGTAATAACAAAATAATATAAATATAGGTATGTTATATAGAAGATTTGCAAAAACTTCAGTAAAATGAGCTGTTTGAGTCATGTAGGTATTCGGCTCCGGCTCCGGCCGAATATCTAATTTTACTATCCGGTTATATCCGGCTCTGGCCGGATATCAAAAAGTACTATCCGGTGCACCCCTAATATAGATAGATAGATTCAAACATGAAACAACACTAATACATGACATAAAAATACACACACTTGCACACAACCAGTGCTTTATAAACTAGGCTTCTATTTTCTTCTATGTACTTCTCAGAGATGACGAATGAACTTGAAACACCCTGACAGAAAGTGGGATGAAGGAGTTTTTAAATCTTTCTGTTCTAGCATTAATGGAGAGGAGCCAACCACTTCGTCCAGATCTGACGGTGGTTTAGTGGGTTGCAGAATGTCTTTAGAACTCTTTCGTCTGCTTTGGAGAGGCATCTTTCATGAAAAAGTTCTTCAAGAGATGGTAGCGATGTTCTAATGATAAAGGACGCTTTTTTAATTAGTCTATTTAGTCTAGGTTTTTCTGCCAGTGAAGTATTACTATACCAGCAGGTGATGGCAAAGTTAATGAGACTACTGATGGTGGCTGTATAAAGCAGTTTAATTATTTTTTATTATAGTTTTTAAAAAGCAACCTTTATTGCTTTTAGTACAAAATTGAAATTTATCTCCCTCAATGCTCTGCATGTGGAGACTTTTGTTCATTATTTAGTAAAATGAATAGAAGATCTTGTTTATAATCACTTGGAAAATTGGAGTGATAATCAAATAATTGCTCATCAATTTCAAATAAATGTTAAATTTTTATTTGATTAACAAATCCATTACCATATTTAAAATGTAAATAGAATCAGAACAACTAAAATGTAGGTTGCAATAGCTTTACTATCACAGGAGGTGTAAGTCTGCTCATTACGTGTAGCTCTACCTACTTGGACATAATCCTTGTTTGCCTCTGTGTGAAAGTTTGGAAAAAAAATAACATCTTGTGTTTTGCCTAGTCCATGTTTTTGAAATGACCATCGACATTTCAGGTTGTTTACATAGTGCAGGCTGGCATAGCCAGGAGACAAAATGAAAGACGATTCGGAGGAAATAAAAACATCGCAACCTGGAAAAAATAAGTATATTGTTGAAAGTATTGACTATATTCACATGAAACATATTTAGTAAAATTTGGTAAAAAGTCAAAACTAATTTCCTTCTTAAAAGAAAAATAATGTTATAAATAATTTGTGTATATATATATAAATATATATATTTATGTATGTATATAAGTAGATTTTTCAAACTGTATTTATCATATCTAACAACAGATATTTTCAACATTCTAATTGTTAACAAAATTCAGAAAGAACCAAACTACTTTAAAGTTGTTTAGAACTTAGCAGCAACTTGGCAAAACTTCATAAGAAATAGATGAATGTCAATCAATTTGACTCATTAAGACTTTTTGTTTTAATCAGTTTTTGTCTCTTTTAACAAGTCACTTTAAGGCATGAACATAAATGCATTTCTATGAGATTAATGATGGCTTTCAATACACAGAACATGTTTTATAAAAAAAAAACTTTATTTTATTTATATATATTGGACATTCCTTCAGGAAAAAAGATTATTTCTTCCAAAGCCGAAACCTGCAGGACCACAGGGCAGGGTTCAAACTTGGGACCCTCATGACGACACTTTGAGGTGTATTGCCACACAACCAGACAGCTATCCAGCAAATTGGAAACAAGATTACTAAAACTCAAATGTAAGTTTCTATTACAAGGTAAATCAAAAATGATTGTGGTCTAGTGATGGTTTCAGTCAGATACAGTGGTCTGCCAACTAAGAGTTGCAAACAAAAAGACGTAAAAGCAAGAGTCATGTCCTGTGGGAGGTAAGGACTAGGAAGTCAAATTTCTTTAATCCTAAAGGAAAATCCGAAACACGTAAAACATTTTACAAACAAAACTGATATTGTCAACATTCTAATTGCTAACAAAATGAGAAAATAACTACTTTATGTGGAATAGAACTTAGCAACGATTCGGCAAAATTTCATTAGAAATAAAAAAAATAATTTCTCCCAATTATTTTCTTTAGAGTAATTTTACTATGACAAGACACAGACTATTAAAAGTAAACAAACAAAAAACACATAATAATATAGCAGAAAAATCAACAAAAACAACAATATATCAGCACTTTCTGTGAAGTACCTTCAGAATAGGAAAGTATCTGACCAGTTGTCTTGCTGCCTAAGCTAACATGAATGTACAGATGTGGACCAGATGAAACTATCACAGGATGAATGTTGCTTGAGGCCATCCCCAAAGAGTCAATTCCAGGCTGAGATTCACCAGGAGCTATGACACCTACAGTAGAGTTCACCTGAATGATTAGGGGAGACTTGCTGTTAGGGCCATCGTAGATTGTGATCGTATCTTGACCTTTCAATTGGAAGGTGATGTTCATCTGATGGATAATATGATTTGAACAACATGTAACATGTAAGCATCGTATTACAACTTTAAAAAAAAAAAAAGAGAAATTCTACATTGAAACAAAATTAAATTTAAAACATTTATACTTACAACTAAACAAAAAAGCATGAAAGTAGCTATATCAATATTTTATATATTTCTTTCCTTCAAAATAAGTAATTTGTACTCAATATACAATAATGGTAAAAAAAAAAAAATTAACTTTAATCTATACATTCAATATATTTAGAAAATGACAAGTAAAAAAACAACATGCATTATTACTAAAATAATATTAATTCATAAAGTTTGTTTTTTTTACAAGCTATTTAATAATAATGCCTTGCATATTTACCAACTATCAGTTAGCAAAAACAATACCTTCTTGTAAAATATTAGCATTATAGATAAACTAAATATGCCTATACTGATTCGTGTATTAAATAAAGAAAAAGATTTTAAAAAGCAGCTTTATAATTACTCAGCAATGTTTTAAAATATTTACCAATATATGTAGAACAGTACTGGCAGAGGCTGAGACCAACCATTCACAACTTGTTTGCTTGAAAACTCTAGAAGATGAGGTAGGAAATCTCAAGTGCTGATAGATTCTTGTTGCGTACAACGTAGCACCACAGCCAGATGCATGAGAATCAACTGAAGAAAGAATGTTTTAGAATAATTAAGGAAAGGAATATTTTTAATAAAAATTCTGTCAACACAAAATCCTTTTTTTTTTTTTTAATTAGCAAACAATCACAAATTCAAATGGAACTTGGAAAAAGAAAGCATTTAAATTAATAGCAGTGGATTCTCTTTATCAGGCTCTCTGCAAGCCCTGCACAACATTGCACAACCAACTCTGGGAACTTGAAAAATAGGGATCAAAATATTCTAATTCTTAAACGTCAAATAAATTCACAACCAGTGCTGTACAATTAGCAACATGATACACAGACTGGCTTCACCATGGATAACCCTACTGCAGTATAAACTCTGTACTGATGTACCAAGCTCAAATCTAATGTCCTCTGTCCTGGATTCTACTGTACTGGACCAACTTCACAATAGACTCACCTCACTGTACCGGACTAAATCTAAATCCTTCGCAACTCCGACACCTATGCTCTTTATATAGGGTACCTGAAGACCTTCTCAAATATGACTGAACAAGGCTAGATCTTACTGGATGATCACATGACCATCGCACGAGTAATTAGCATGTGATGTGTTCAGATTACGGGTGCACCGGATAGTACTTTTTGATATCTGGCCGGAGCCGGATATGACCGGATAGTAAAATTTGATATTCAGCCGGGGCCAGAGCCAGAGCTGAATACCTAAGTGTCTTGTAAATAGCTTGTATTGCTGAACATTTTACGAAACTGTTAAATAACATACCTATATTTGTTGGTATTATTTTTTTCCCTTTTATATACCTTATTGTTTTAAACTCTGTTACTGATTGATTTATTAAAGATTAACAGTATTTATAAACAAAAATTAATCTGTGTAGCATGACCGTGTCTATGTGTATATACGAGACCACCAACTATAAAGGCTGTGTATTGGAGCGTCAATGTAAAATATGTTAGTATATATTTAACTAGTTACTAATGTAAATCTCTCATCTGGCTTGTATGGTGGTTGGATGTATGTGTTCAAGAATTTTTAACCAACAATTGGTCATCAGACATGTATTTAAAGTCCAAAGACTGCTTCTGGTTCTGGCTTCAAGGGCTTAATACTGATAGCTGTTAGTTAATAGTTGGAATCTGAAGCGTAGCAGGTCATATATTTATTAATCCATTTGCGGTAAACAATATTTTATTAACAGCAGGAACATCCATTATACATACTTATAGCCTGAGCCTTAAATGTTGCGAAGCATAGATTTAATTGTAGTCTGTAGGCCTATTATTGATATCTATGTTTAGATCTACTGTTATATAGATCTAAGAGAATTGGGAAAACCAACTATAGAAGAAAAAAAATCTCATCCACACCCTCCCTACCAAAAAAAAAACATAAATAGACTGTGTTCGACTGATTGTAACAACCTGGTCAGATAGACATAGTGAGCCTACACATGTAGTCCTAATATAGTGTATATAGTTGATTGTGTTGACCTTCACGCGTTTTTTTTCTTGGACATACACAATAGTCTTTAGTGTGCAGGCAAGAAAAGATAATACATTGGCATGGTCAGTTGAGCATATAGATAAATTATATCTGTAACTTAGTTACAGAGGTCAAGTGTTTCTTAACATTCCAGCATTTTTTTTTTTGTTTGCTAGATCTACTTGTGGTGCTTTAGATCAATTTATTTTTTGCGATGTTTAATTTTACTGTAAGGTTTTCCTTTATATATTAAGTCATAAGAATTCAACAATGAAATTAGCTTTCTTTTTAAAGGTTTTAATACAAGGGGAAAAAATACATACACGCACACATGCACATCTCTGTTTTATTTTATTGTGCAACGAACGTGTGTTCATCGCCCTAAATGACATTTCTCTCCAAGTAAACAAACTTAGTCTCATCATCTGACAGTGTCAATATTTCTCAACAATCTACATTAATCCATTCTGGCTTAAGAATGGTCAATGTCTATCAATACATTGTCATGGATTAAACAAATAAGAAGTTGGGGGTGTTGAGTCTCTTGAGCCCTCCCTTTAAAGATACCCTTGGTCAGTGTCTGTTTGGCTTGTAGTCCAGCCTCCTAATTGAGACTTAAAGTAAACAAACTCATTGTCCCGGCCAATAGTATAAAAGGTGTGGCTTGTGGTCCAGACCCTTGATTAACAACCTATCTCATAATAAACAAACTCATACCAGATTAACCTTATAGAGATTCGGATTGTCGTCCCGCCCCTAATAAAAATTCTTCTCCAAGTAAACAAACTCAGTTCTCTCATAAGATGTGACCCCTAGACAGTGTCAACACGTTGACATCTGGCTTAATGTGGTCAGCTGCCTATCTGTGAACTCAATGTTATGGACTAAACAAACAAAAGGAGGTATTGGTTGTTTATCTCAACCTCTGGAGATATACCCGCACATCTAGACAGATTATCAGCGTAACGTAGTTAAGGAATATTACATGTTTACTAGACCACTCAATGGTCAAGATAAGCTTTTAAAATGTGCCAGACATTACTGCTACGTATGTAAAGCAAATTTATAATGTAAAGTCGTATTTCTATTAAGATTAACACATCTTTTCTTTGTACTAAAAAATATTTGTTTCATAGTCATAGTTTATAGTTTTAAAAGCAAATTCTTTTATTTGAAACAAAAACGTTAATGTATTTCAGAACTGACATTATTGAATCATGTCCACTTTATGAGTATTGGTTTATTTTGATTAACATGGAGATTTAGTTTAAACTTCTTGTTGGACATCATTTTTTAGCGTCGACTACCTTTATATTGTTTGCCTTTCGCCTGTGTTGTTTCGATATTTAAGTGTTACCTCCGTTTGGAGTTTCTGGAAAAGATTTAGCGCGGAGGCGCATAACAATATTAATAGAAATACAGGTGTAGCTTTTACTATCTGGTTTACTATCCGGTATTGATATCCGACCGGAGCCGAATATTGCCGGATAGTGAACCGGTGCACCCCTAGTTCAGATCAAAAACATTCCTTGAAGCATCTCCCCTTTTCACTTGTCATGGTTGACCCCTCAGTTGACCCCTCAGTTGACCCCTCCCTTAGCGCTGGCCTGCCTCTGCTGTGTTAGCTGATAACACATATATATGGTTACCCCTACCCGCATCGCCACCATAGCTGTAATAATATAATTGACACTGGGACTATGAACAATTGTTGTTTTTTTTACTTTGAGTGTCTTTCACTATTTGATCAGACTAGGTTTTTATGTGTCATTTAAGTGCTACTGCTACATAACTTTTACAATTTTTAAAATAAAATTATGCATACATTTTCTACAATTGAAATTAAGTGAACAGCTTTGAGTTTTTAGATGAAGAAAAAATATTCTTAAAATGTAAAAATAAATCTGAAAAATTAGTTTAGTAATGATAGGTCTGGTTCCATATACTATAATATTAAAACAAGCAAACTAATTAGTCTAGTAATGATGTGTCTGGTTTTATATCCTATAGCATTGATACGAGCAAACTAATTAGTTAAGTAATGGTTTATCTGTAGCATCAATACAAACTAACTAGTTTAATTATAGTATGCTAATCTCAATTTACACTGTATACCTGCTTGCCATGTGATGTTAAATCCACTGGCTTCGATAGAGTGGTCAGACTGAAATTTGATCAGCAAACAATTATTTGAAGAGATCACTTTTATATTGGATACATTGCCATCCAAATAGTCTAACAGTGTTGTATCAGACATATCGGGGCAATCAAAGATTTGAAGAGAGTCGTACTGTGCTTCAATAGCTAACATCTCTACCTGAGAGGGAGGAAAAAAAATCACATTTGCTGTGTTGTTAAATGAGATGGGGTTGTTTTTTTTACATCAATGTAGTAATACAAAAGTTGTTTAAAGTTAAAAGTCTAGTCCTGTCAACACATGGAAGTGAAACTGGAAAGGGAATGCAAAACTGAAATGTGAATAGCTAGACTGGAAATTTGTTTTGACTTCTATCCTATTAAAAACTTACTATATCTATCAAAAAGTAAAAAAAAAAAGACTTTGTGATCTATGGGCCAGATGATGTAAAGGTCATCTCTGTTGCCGATGGTTAAGGAGGGTATTATGTGGTTAGCACCACTTTTCAAAAACTAGAGTCAGGTTAACCATTAGAGTTGGGTGGACTAAGATGTGCTCTAAAAATCCAGAAATTCACAATCCCAGTCTTCACTGGGACTTGAGCCAGAGACCCATTGGTTTGGAAGCTAAGGATTTACCACACTTAACCACCTTGCCCCTTTAGATCTATTAAAACAAAACAAAAACTAGCTGTATTAACTTATTTGGGTGACAAAGTCGTTATTAAGAGTCCAAACAAAAGACTTTAATATATAAAAAAAAAAAATCAATCTTAAGTTGAAAAAATACTGTTATTAAAATAGAAAAGAGTGTACAAGTTTTACCGTTATTTCAATAACACTTGGCAGTAAAACTTCAATTTTCCAAGTGCAACTAGAAAAAGCAGGGTAGTCACTAGGAAAATTTGGAGAAACCAAAACACCAGAAGCACCTTTCAGTAGACTTCCACACTGTCTTGAGTATGAAGGGGGTGTAACTGAAGAACCTAGAAAACAAACATTTTTTTAAACTACATTCCAATTGCAAAAAAAAAATCCATACATCCAAAGCTTTTACTAACTCAATGTGAGTGTAACTAGTAGAAGTAAATTATCTGTATTTTCTATAGAGATGGTGCAATGTTGATTTCTTAGTCCTATAGTGGGTGTGACAACTAGTAATGAATAGATAGTTTCAGTTGTTGCATTGTGTCTAGAATTGAGTATATCCTCTGATTTAAAGGGGACTCTCATTTACTTTCTTATTTATGAGCTTTAATTCTTAAAAAAGTAAAGTTCCCCTTTCCAACCTTGCAATCTATGGGGCAGATGATGTAAAGATCATCTGTTTATGTGGCCCATTTTTAAGACCAACCGCCTTTACTTTCCCCAACTAATGCCAAGTACCCATTAGAGCTGGGAGGTCTCAGAGGTGCCCAAGATCCTGGAATTAAAAATCCTAGTCTTCACCAGGATTCAAACCTGGAACCTTGGTTCAGAAGCCAAGTGCTTTACCACTCAGCCACCACGCCTCAAAATCAGAGTACATTTAAGGAAATACATTAGACACCTATGAGCTTTAGGTTGCATAATGGAAACAGATTAGCATGGCCAATATATTATTTTTACTTTTAATTTCCTTGGATTTTCTTTGCAAGAGACAAAAGTTAAGCTGGTTTGGTCATATTGTAAGACATGACTCACTATCAAAAACCATTCTCCAAGGTAGAGTGGAGGGAGCACAAAGAAAGGGTAGCACAAAGATAAACTGGCTGGTCAACATAAGGAATGGACCTGCCTCTCTCTTAGTATCCTGCTAAGAACAGCTGCTGACCTGGAAAAGTGGAGGGATGTGGTTACGCAAACTGTCGCAGCACCCCTACAACAAAAGTCAAGGGATACATGATGATAATGATGATGTTCTTTTCATCTCTGAAATCAGTATAAAAAGGAAAGTTCCCCTTTCAGATCTTGGGATCTATAGGGCAGATGATGTTAAAGTCCTCTGTTTCTTTGGTCAGTGGTTAATGAGTGGGATGTCATGTGGCCAGCACAACTATCATCCGCCTATACTTTCCCCGATTATAAAGTCAGATATTAGCATTGGGTGGACTTAAGGGGCACCCTAAAAATCCAGAAATTCAATATCCCAGTCTTCACCAAGATTCAAACCACAGGTTCAGAAGCCAAATACTTAACCACTCAGCCACCGCAACTCGAAATCAGTGTACATTTAAGGAAATACAATAGACTCTCACCCTCATTGCATTTGGCCTCATCAGAACCATCCCTGCAATCCCAATGGCCATCACACTTCCATGCTTTGTTGATACACCTGGAACCATCCTCACACCGCACAGTCTGCTCCTCACAAGGCTGCATAATGCACAGTGAAGCATGAGGCTCTTCACAATTACTTGTGAGAACCCATCGCAGGTCTTGGTAACCAGGAGGCTTTGCCCTCAAGTAACAGCAGAGTCTACTGATAGGTGAAGCTGCAAAGAAAGAACAAACTCTTTGTATTTGTTTATTTATAAAAACAGAATAAATTTGATAGAAGTGTTTTAAATAGTATTTTTGTTTAAACTCTTACAAGTAAAATGTTTTTAAAGTTCATACCAAATTACATTTGAATCAATACTAATTCAAAAATGTGTTTTTAAAGTTCATACCAAATTACATTTGCATCAATACTAATTCAAAAGATGTAATGAATATTTTTTTTTAATGATAAAAATACTAGTTCTAAGTTTGATTTTAGTCTTTTAACGGTTGTTTTGACTAAATGTACCTTTTATTTCTTAAAAATAAAGAAAAAGAATATATAAAGAAGTATGAAGCAATCTATGAAATTACCATTAATAGAATCCAGTCCATTAGCTGCCCAGAAACCATCTTGTTCAACAGCAGTTTGCCCATTAGACCAGATAAAGGATTGATTCAAGTGACGAACTAAGCCTAAAAAAATAAGACAGTAATCTTTTAGCTTTATTACATGATTAATTCAATTCTTGTAATTTAAAGAATCTAATTTTTTTTTGTATGGTTTTACAACTAGCATAAAAATAGAAAATAAATATTTTAAAATAACCTAAGAAAAGTCTACAAGAAACAGCTCAATATACATACAACTGAAAATACATAATTAATATTAATTTCTAATAAGAATAAAATTAAACAGAAAACTGTTCGTATATATGTTTATTCTAATATTTACTGGCATAAAAGTAAAGAATAGAAATTGATTGACCTAATAATAAAATGAATTCTGTTCTTTAAAAAAAAAGAACTAACCAATCCAAATTTTATACTCGGGTTCATTGGTTTCAGGTGATCTGATATCCCTCAGAAGTGTAGCGACATAGTTCTGCTCAGTCTGACTAGTAATAGAGACTAGATTTCCACCTTTGCTATAAAAAAACAAAACAACATTGAGCATTAATTATCCATAATGTTAGAATGTGTAAGTCTTTTCAAAAATTTAAGCTATAGTTTTATACAAAAGGTAGAATACAAAATCTCTCTAAAAAAAAAATTCTACCTGCTGCAAAAGGCTTCAGCTTGAGTCCAGGAGAGTTTGGCTTCAATGAAGAAGTAACAATGATTGTTGTGATATATCCAATCTAAACATGTCAAGAAATAAATAACAAATATTACTTCACACATAACTACTTTACAAAAAGAAGTAGTGAAAACTATTTAAATATTTTTCTTTGGCATAAAAATATATTGCGATAATTGAAATGCTGAGGGATGAGTTACTTGTAGAAAAAAAAGTATATAATATTCTTCAATGATGCTTTTATTGTTGTGATTATTTTGTGTTAGCAGTGATAAAATGTTGAGAGGCTCATTTTATATGCAGAGGAAAATGTATGCTCCATTTTTGACACGATAAAAGTAAATTCCCTCTTCAGACCTAATGGTCTATAGAGCAGATGATGTAAAGGTCATCTGTTTCTGTAAAAAAAAAAAGTTCCCCTTTCAGACCTTGTGCGGTCTATTGGGCAGATGATGTAAAGGTCATTTGTTTCTGTGGCCCATGGTTAACAAGGGTGTCATGTGGCCAACCACCTTTACTTTTCCCCAACTAATGTCAGGTACCCATTAGAGCTGGGTGGACTTAAAGGACCTCAAAGATCCTGAAATTAAAAAACTCAGTCTTCACCAAAGATTTGAACCCGGGACCCCCAGTTTGGAAGCCAGGCACTCAGCCACCATGCCTCCATCTGTTTCTGTGGCCAATAGTTAACAAGAAAGTCATGTGGTCTGCATAATGACCAACTGCCTTTACTTTTTCCCAACTAACATTAGGTACCCATTAGAGATGGGTGGACACAGACGCCCTAAAGATCCCAAAATTAAAAATCCTAGTCTTACCAAGGATTTGAACCCAGGACACCCTCCTGGATTCAGAAACTAAGCACTTTATCACTCAGCCACAGTACCACATTTAGATACTCTGGTCATCAAAAGAAAGTGTTTCTTATTTATCATGACCAACTTTAATGGCATGTGTTTTAAGGATAGTCTACCAAATGAATATATAAATATATATATGAATCTATGTAGTTTTTTTCAGTTTCAGATGCTGAGAACCACTGAACTAATTGACATCTAAACAGATTAGAATGCATTTTTTTTAATGTGTTAGTTTGATTCATACTTCTTGTAATAAGAAGATAGCTGACTACATATTACCCTGTCAAATTATACTTCATAGTGTATGGCTTTTGTGGAGTAATAATAATCTCATAACAGATGACGAATAAGGATTGAAGAATTTAAAACGTTAGAACAGGGGTTCTCAACCTGTGGATCGCGACCCCCTTGGGGGTCGATTGACGATTTGCCAGGGGTCGCCTAAGACCATCAAAAATATGGATTGTTATTGTCTACTCTTTTATTTCTGTGTGTGTGGGGGGGGGTCGCGGCAGAGTGGTGGATTGTAATAGGGGTCGCCAAGCTCAAAAGGTTGAGAACCGCAGCGTTAGAAGGATATTTCTAAGGAAATACTGAAAGATAATGCAACAATCAGGGATAATGAAAGATTGAGGATAAAGAAACATTGAGGGATGAATGATATGTTGAAGTATAAGGAAACATTGATAGATTGTGACATATCGCAGGATAAGGAAACAATGAGGTATAAGGATATATTAAGGATAGATGAAACATTGAGGGATAAAGGTAATTTAAAGGTTAAGGAATAACGATTTAAAGTGAAATAAGGAAATTATTTAAAAAAAGGAAAAGTTGAAGGATAAGGATTTGTGAAGGGTTAAGGATATGTAAGGGGATAAGCTGACATTTTGTCTAAAGAATTCTAAACGTTTGTATGGTTGAAATAATTATTGGCTTAAAATGTGATACATTTTATTTGGCTGGAGTAGGAGCAGTGTTTTTTGCCAGACAAAATTCTTGATATAGCTTCTTGCTATTTGTTTACAAAATGTGAATATCACTAAAGGGTTTAGTGTGGCAGGCTCAAAACTTCTTAGATACATTCTAGAAATGAAAACTATTAATTGTTAGATTCGCAAACAGTTGACTTCACTTAAAGTGGTAAAGGATCATTTTGATCTGGTATAAAACTGTTTGACTATAGTGTGAAGATGAAACTGGATATTTGTAATGGATGTGATAAAAATGGTGTCTTAGCTTCTACTGCTACCTACCAAAAGGACAATAAAACCAACTGGCTGACTGAGGCTCATACAAATGAAGAACTGTAAATCTACTTCTTAATGTTGCATCATTGTTGAACTGGTTAAAAGAAACACAATGACCTTCCATTAATTTGATGTTTTATTTAGACTATTTAAAAGACTTTAAATTAATTAGATCTATTCTAGATTTCTTGATCTAGTATCTAGAGGTCTAGTAAAAGTTTTCAAAATGATATATATCAATTAACTATTAAGTCACTATCAAGGATGCTGCATTTTCTTTGGTATGGTAAGTTAACTCTTTAAACCAATATTTTTAATGATTATCCGCGTTAAGTAACAGTGACACTTGAATCAACAATAAGACTATAAGTGATTACGCGATAATCTACTGAGACCAGAATTTTAACATTCTTAATTGCAAGTCTTCAGCAGCAAGTAATTGAGTCAGAATACAAGTCTAAATCTAATAGATTTCTTTATAAACATAGGATCTGGACTCTAAAATTCCATATCTAATAATATTCTTAACAAAGATCTAGATCACAATTATGTAGAATACATTCAATTAGGCCTCTTATAATTTGAGTAAACGCCTAGAGTTGAGTTTAGTTTAATCTTCGTGGGTCAGGTAGGCCTATCATTGGAAGATTACCTTGTTCTAAATTATCTATTCTAAGGAGAAGATTTTTACGTCCTACGTAGGCATTTCATGAGTCAATCCAGATCAGCAGTTCTCAAACTTTTCAGTCCCGCGACCCCTTTTGCAATTGCCCACTATGCCGCAACCCCCAACCTTAAAATCATCTGTGTTTTTGCTTACTGTAATTAGGCCTATAATTTACATTACTTATAACTTGTAATTGCATGAATTGCAAAAGCTGTATGAAAACTACAGTAACTTACGTTTATCGGTTTGCACGCTGGATTGTCGTTTGTTTGTTTGTTTGTAAAATGTTTTACATGTTTCGGATGTTCCTTCAGAGTTGAAGATAGTTTACTTCCTAGTCCAAACCTCCCGCAGGACGACGGGGGGTGGGAGCGGGCAGGGTTTGAACCCGGGACCATCGATAAATCCCAACAACAATCCAGCGCGCAAACCGCACGACCAGGCAGCCATCCAGTCGTTCAGATTTATTGGTGGTCCCGATTTCATTAAAAAACATCTTAAAAGCATTATGGAAAATCATATACCAACTAAATACACATCAAACAAAATAAATAAATGCTGGTTTAATAATAGACTAACGAAGCTTTGTAAACAGAAGGAAAACTTATATAGAAAATTTAAAGAAACCAATGCAGAAAGAGTTTACAAAAAGTATATAAAAATTAAACACTTAACCCAAAAAGTAAGCAGACAGCTGCAGAGTGAATACATAAACAATGTAATATCTAAAGATAACAACAAAAACCTATGGTCATACATTAAGTCTAAGAAAATGGAAACAACAGGCATAGCGCCATTAAAAGATGAACATAACATAATACATAATGATAATGAAACTAAAGCAAACATCCTAAACAAATACTTTGCATCAGCATTCTCAGCCCCAGGAGACAAAGACATATTATTGAATTTGAACCAAGTAGACAACATAGAAGATATAGTAGTACAAGAAAATGGAATTCAAAAACTATTAGCCAACACCAAACCAAATAAAGCGTCTGGACCTGATGGTATTCCAGCTAGATTACTCAAAGAACTAAGCAATGAGCTAGCCCCAGTGTTCAAAATACTCTTTCAGGCTTCACTTAACCAGGGCAGAGTACCAAAGGACTGGAAAGAAGCTAATGTCACCCCCCTATTTAAAAAAGGAGAAAAATCTGACCCAGGAAACTACAGACCAGTATCACTTACCAGCATCACATGTAAAATCCTAGAACACATAATATGTAGCAACATCATAAACCACTAAGACAAACAAAATGTCCTCACACCATACCAACATGGCTTTAGGAAATATAGATCATGTGAAACACCACTAATAGGACTAATTGATGATTTTTCTAAAGGTTTAGATAATAGTGAACAAATAGATGCTATCTTACTAGATTTTTCTAAGGCTTTTGACAAAGTTCACCACCATAGTTTGCTTAAAAAATTAAAATATTTTGGCATTAATGGTCCACTGCATGGCTCGAAATCAACACCGATAACAGTAAACTCAGGTGTACCTCAAGGAACAGTCTTGGGTCCACTACTATTTTTTATTTACATAAATTCAGGAACAAAAGTCAGATTATTTGCAGACGATTGCATAATATATAGAACAATAAAAGCAACACAAGTCACAGATATTTTACAAAGAGAATTAGATGAATTACAGAAATGGGAATCAATTGGAGCATGTCTTTCCACCCAGAAAAATGTCAGTTGTTAAGAGTAACAAAAAAACTAAAACAAATTAATTCCACTTATCTTATTCATGGCAAACCAGTAACACAGACTAAAAACGCAAAATACCTAGGTGTTATAATAAATGAAAAACTGTCATGGAATCCACATATTGATGAAACTATAAAAAAATCAAACAAAGTATTAGGATTTATTAAAAGAAATTTCTATAAATCAAATAAGAACATAAAACTAAAATGTTATTTAACCTTGGTTAGGCCAATAATAGAATATGCATCCTCCGTTTGGGACCCCTCAACTCAAGAAAACATTAAGAAACTGGAACAGACACAAAATAGAGCAGTGAGATTCATAACAAATGAATATTCACATTTGACTAGAGTAACACCTATAGTAAAATCACTAAATTTAGAAAGCCTTCAGGACAGAAGACTCAAAAGTAAAGTAGCAATTATACATAAAACACTGAACCATAATCTTCAAATACAAAAACAAAATTTAATAAAATACTCTGAAAGACACAACTATAAAGGCACTTTTCTCGTCCCATATGCTAGGACAAATTTGTACAAATACTCCTTCTTCCTTAGTGCTATTAGAGCATGGAATGGGTTGCCTGAGCTAGCCAGGAAAACCAGTGACTTGGCAGAATTTAGGTCACTGGTTAATATGCATGACTAAATGCATGACGCGTAGGACGTAATCATCTTCTTTTTTGAAGTAACGTCTGTATTATATAAGAAGATAGGAAGCACAACTGACTATATGTATTTGAGGCTGTCGTCACATTCTAATGGTCGATCAATTATTGATGGTCTCTGGACAGTGGATACAGTGTCTTGACTGTTTCTCCCCCCCCCCCCCCACCTTTTTTTTTCCTGCCCAAGACATTTTTATTTCAAAATACCAATCTGCATTCTATACCTCCCCCTTTGCCCTTTCGTTTTATTAATGTCTCTTCACATCAAGAACATGCGCTAGGTATTGGTTTATATCACATGATTAGGAAGTTAAAAGAATGGGGCATCTAAGAAAAAAAATACAACTGAATACATTCCATTCTGTATTGAATGCAAAGCACATAAAATGCTATTAGCATCAAGCTATATGTGTCATAAAATCAAGCTTTAAAGTGGGTACAATTAGTGCATATCGATGTAAATCTATTTACTTTAAAAGAAATATAGCACATTTACGGTAAACCACAAATAGCTGATACAAATTGTAACATATTATTAATTTATATCTGTACTCTGCATTACATTATTTAAAAAAATAACAATTAAAAAATATATAATTTAAATATTTTGTCTTCTTTGGGTTATATCCCTTTGATGTTTATTTTTAACATTAAAATGGTGTTCGACATTTTACGAAGCTGAGATTGCTTACATAAAAACAGCTATTATCGAACACCCCCTTTTTAAACTTCAATTTTCATGATAAGGTACAAAGGAAACTTTTAAAAAAATAGTTGCAAATATTTCTAAGCCTAATTAGTAGCATATTATATAGGGTTTTGTTGAGCTGAAGCATCATTGGCATTAAAAAATACCATTAACCCGAGACTCACTTCACTCTTCCCAAGAGGTCAAAAAAAGTGAAATTTTTATACCAATATTACCAATGCACTTTGAATACAAGTAAAAAAATTATCCTTGGGTGAAAATGAAACTAAATATAACTTAACTTTAAAGAAATGGACGATGCACAATAGGAATGGACTAGTTTCGTCATAATCAACGAAATAAAGGAGAATTTTAAAAAATACAATGGGGTGTTCGATAAGTACCTTAAAACGAAGGTGTTCTATAGATGTAAGTTACTCTAGTCTATGTTTAAAAGTTTTAATCACAAAAAAAAAACTACAACATAGGCTAAGTAAAAGACAAATTGTTATCTTAAGTAATTTATTTTTCGATTGCCTATTCACCATATTGATATTTTAGGCTAGATCTATACCTAAGCTGCAACTTGAAAATCATGACAGAGCCCGCATAGAGCTCGGCAACAGTATCCAACGTTTCACCAGATCAGGAATTCTGGGACAGTCTTTGCGAGATCCGTTGGAAAATCCTGCTCCGCAAAGATCTGTTGCTGGAAATTTAATTCAGAGTCATTCCGATGACAATATGTCAACCAATGGTATTTTCAGTTTCATTGTCAATGAGAGCTTGCAACTGTCGTTGTTTTCTACTTGAAAATGGAGATAGAAAAAATGCCTATTGACAACCATCTTACTTCAGTGTGAAATAGAACATTTTAGGACTTATCAAATCCATTACACCGATTTGTTCTGTTGTCACAGATTAATAATAAATTACTGTAGACGTTACTAATTAATAATGATATTAACGAGACTGTCTTTATCAAGGTAGACATATAGAACTCACTTTTTATTTCCGTCCGATCCTTTGCTTTCGCACAAAACATAAACAACAAACAATGACGTAATATATTATAATATTATCACATCCTTCCTTTTGAAGCTATTATCACATCCTTCCTTTTAAAGTTCTTAATACTTATATTTACAAGGAATTTTAACAACTCGACCACTTCTGGTTGTCTTGATCGACACAACAAGTTCTCTAGATGTTGGTTTATAATTGTCTGTTTCGTTTGTTTTAACAGTTTGCTGTTCATTGTCTTCGTCGGTATCATAATATCCAGAGATGTCTTCTTCGTAGCTCTTGTTTAAAAACCATTGATTTCGTCTGTATGTTTTTCCATCATTTGTCTTTTTGATGTAAGATCTGGGGGATGGATGTTTCTTAATGACGACTGCTTTCTGCCATGTTTGTCCTAGCCCTTGACGAACTCTCACCTTCTCCCCGACAGAGTAGTTCCAATGACTTAACACCTTATGTCTGCAGCAGAGAGAATCCACTTTACACATGTCGAAGTAAAGAGCATTATCCAAGCATGCGTGGAGCAGAATCTTTGACACACTACAAATATTATTCGAAGAGATTTGATACTTTTCCAGAAATCAATACATTTTGTCGAATACATCAGCTGCTTTAGTGGGCCTAGGCGTTTGAAGAGCTTGCAAAAGAGAAACTAGACTTTAAAATCGCCATCATTTAGATCAAGTATACCGGCTTTCTAGAATCAGTCAGTTTACATCTAAAATAATGTCGCCAAAGCTCGGGGAATGTTTGATATCAAAATGACTTTTCAGTTCGTTTGGCTTCATAGATTCTGATTTTCGTTTCAAAATAACGCATTGTGGTTTTTCTACCCCTGATTTATCTATCGAAATAAAACAATGTCGTCAAAAATCCTCATAGTATTTTATTTTCCAGAGATCCATTTTCATGATTTCTTAAATAATGAAAATATTACCTTCAATGGCAAGATGACGTATGACTATTTATAAATGAATATACTTTTCAGTAACGTGAGTAAGTCTTTACCGTATAATAATATCTAGGATTCTGCAATGGTGTCAAGTTGCGTTTCATCACGCCATTTGATGAACAGTAATTTAAACTGTTACAATATTTAAGCTGCAACAATTAAGATGCTTGAAAAGATTTGAATTCAGTTTCAGCTGTTTGTAACATCTATCTTCCGATGACAAATTTATTAAAACAAATAGTAGCTACCAATTTTGAACAATGACAAGTTTTTTTTAGAAAAAAACACATTTTTCTCCGATGGTATTAGGCAAACCCCTGGAAAGTCATGATTTGACCTCCAATGGGGTCGGGAAAAAAGTTATTTTTTGTGATAGACAAATGGGAAATATGGCATAGGCGGAAATAAGACGTAAACTGCCACAGGCCTGGTGATTATATATGCCCAACCTGCGATCGCAGCTGTGTATCAAGGATTGGCCTCTTTAGTCACACAAGAAGTTGCAAAGGGAAAAGATCGTCTCTCGAGATGTAAAATGCCACAGATATATTATGATAATACAAATTGTGTGTAAGGCGAGTCCACTGAACCAGAAAAATAAAATACTGATGTTGATATTGCTTACACTACACTAAAGAACACTGAACTATATAAGCGCCGCTAACACTAGACGCTGGATACATGACGAGTCTTCAATAACACAGTCCCACTGTACACACGTTACACATAACAATACAATATGACCTCTCTTACCAAGTAGAATAATGTTATTTACTAACAACACACAAGTACATGACTAAATGCATGACGCGTAGGACGTAATCATCTTTTTTTTAAAGTAACGTCTGTATTATATAAGATAAGATAAGATACATATAAACCCATCTCAACACTCATTATGTGATTTTTTAAAAATCAGTTACAACTTTGAAAAGGACAGCTCTTCTTATTATTCTTATATTATAAATTACAGACGTTACTTCAAAAAAGGATATATAATTACTTCCTACGCATTTAGTTAGTCTATTCATGCATGTTAATCAGTGACTTAAACTCTTTTAAGTCGTTGGTTTTCCTGGCTGATTCAGGCAATCCATTTCATTCTCTAATGACACTAGGGAAGAAGGAGCCCTTGTACGAATGTGTTCTAGCGTATGAAATAAGAAATTTGCCCCTATGTTTGTGTCTTTCTGAGTATTCCATTAGGTTTTGTTTTTCTATTTAGTACTTATGTTTGCGCCAGATATCTAGCCTATGCTAATTTCTCTGGTGTCTCCCAGTCGAAGCAGGACGTTTTGGCGCCGCCGTTTTGGCGCCGCCGTTTTGGCGCGAAGGTCGTTTTGGCGCGAGCCGTTTTGACGACGGGACGTTTTGGCGCTAAATATTTTATACGTTTATTGTATTATTTCTTTTAAAAGAATTATTCATATCTATGTTTTGCATGAGTGTTTTTGTTAAGACATATTTTTTCACGTACTAAATGTAAATGTGTGTTTGTTTTTCACATCATTTTCTTTAATAAACATTTTGGCTTGTGTATGTGTGTTTATTAAGAGACACACTTTTATTTCAAAAAAGTTTTTTAAGATATTGCTTTAAAATTAAAAACAAAAAAAAATAAAAAATGAAACGATATTGAACTAAAAAATGATGCAATTATTTGTTTACATAACATTGGTTTATTTAATGACTGTATGGTATCTCCAGCTATACATACCAAACACTTGCTAATAATAAGTAAAAATATAATACATGTACCATGTTTCTCAAAATACTTTAAGTTAAGTATACATAGACACCATGGTTATTTGCCTAAGTCGCTGGAATTCAAGGGTTCATTAAAAAGTTGTGTGCAAGTCCCTTGAGGTATTCAATGATGTTCCTCTGTTGATAAGTTTGTACAATTACATCAAAGTATCTTAGTGTCGTGAATTTGTTTCTATCTATTGTCGCCCATAGTGTTTGCTTATATTTGTGGATTCACGTTAGAGTTTGTACTGACCACATTCCGTGTCTTGATCTTTACGATGTGTGGAGTTATTGTCGTCATTCAGCGTAATAGAGCTTTAGATGTTAACATGGTTTTTGTTATGTTAAAAAGTGACACTTAGCTAGTTCGTATATTAGACTAATGTCAAATAAAAAAAAATCTTTTGGAAAGAAATCCAAAAATGTCACCCAGTGCGATTAGCAGAACTCACATATAGCATGTCATTACCATTCAGGAATCTGACTTATTATAGGCCTATAGTCATGAAATAAGCGAATCCTTTAGAATTAAAAAAAACAAAACAATTCGCTGAACGGTGTTAGAATTCATACTATACATACAATATTATGGTTGAGTGAAATAAACATTGTTATAAAAGCTACGTGCTTATTAAATTATCGTCAAATGATATCTCGCGCCAAAACGTCCCGTTGCCAAAACGTCTCGCGCCAAAACGTCCCGTCGCCAAAACGGCGTCGCCAAAACGGCGGCGCTAAAACGTCACGTACCGCTCCCAGTGAAGCAAACATTTAAACAATATATAGCTACAGTAAAGTAAATGTCTTCATTTGAGACCTTGCGATCTATAGAGAGCAGATGATGTTGAGCTGATCAATTTCAAAGGCCGACGGTTTGCCAGGGTGTCATGTGACCAACACAACTACTTACCGCCTTTAGATTACTTCCAGATACCATGAAAGTTGGGTGGAGCTTGGCAGCGTCCTAAAATTACCGAAAATCCCCGTTTTTTTTACCGAGATTGGAGATGGGTTTGGAAAGCCATCGCTTTACCCTTAAACAACATGGTCACAGAAAGAAAATAACCGGTTATTGTTGGTGGCTGAGCGGTAAAGCGCTTGGCTTCCGAACCGGAGACCGGGGTTCGAATCCTGGTGAAGACTGGGATTTTTTATTTCGGGATCTTCGGGCGCCTCTGAGTCCACCCAGCTCTAATGGGTACCTGACATTAGTTGTGGAAAAGTAAAGGCGGTTGGTCGTTGTGCTGGCCACATGGACACCCTAGTTAACCGTAGGCCACAGAAACAGATGATCTTTACATCATCTGCACTTTAGATGGCAAGGTCTGAAAGGGGAACTTTTTTTAATTATTTTTTTTTTTGCTAATTGCTAAGCAAGAGAGAAAACTAAACTATATAAAAAATGTTCGAGACGAACCGTAGTCGTTTCACAACAAACAATTCGCTAATTACCTGACTACTAGTTCTATAGGACTCTCCAAAAGTTTGATGCAGTAACGTGATAATGACGACAGCAACTAATAGAATAGCCTTATGTGTCACTATGTCCTTCGAAGCGTGGATTTCTCTGCATTGACCCAAGGAGAGAAGGGCCATAACCTTCCCCTTTTGGGTCGACGTATAGTTTCGTTGAAGAACTGAGTTATCTTTCCTATCTTAATCTGTCCATGTTTAGATCTGTTCAGCACCATAACTGAACTATTTCATAACACCCCAACACACAGAATCACATGGTGTCAATCTCCTGTAAAGGTAAAAAAAAAAAAAAATAATAATATAAGTTTTTCCTTTTGAGATTTTCAATATAAATTTTAAAGCATTTATCTTTCCTTAGAGATTTTAAATATCCGGTTTATATAATAGTATAAAAAAAACAGTAACATAGACAAATGTTAGGGTTCACATTATTGTTTTAACTTGTGTTGTTGTGTAGCTCACTAGGGGTTTCACAAATACGAACAATTATTACTTGATACACTTTAACTCCAGATATCCACTCAATTAGAGAATTCAACTCTGTGAATAACAATAATACTTTCCATGAAATAACAATGATACTTTAATACTCTAATAATACCCAATAGAGCACAAACAATGAATCAACTTCAATAAATATTTAATACACAAAACACCAGTCCAGGAAGCAACGTCCAACCTTCCTGGACCGGGAACAAGACCTCACTCACTTAACACACTCTCTCTTACATTCAATGAAGACTTAACCATTCAGTTCACAGCACGTCCAAGACAGTTCGCATTCACAACCCTGGGATTGCATTTACAAGGGGATATAACTATCATACCAAAATATCAAACTAACATTCATTCTCGCCATACCTCCCCCTGACAACAAAGAAGAACAAGCGAGTAGAAGAAATATGAAGACGATGTAATGAACTCTTTTTAAAGATACGAGAAAATATAGAGGAAGGTTGTAAGAGATGTTTAAATTAATAGGTAAACTAAACAATATCAAGGACGCTAATTTGATCCCTGCTGCCTACTAATAAAGTCTACTTTGTGGTACCAGCGAGAGAGATCACATATGTGATTTTTAGTGGGCCCCGAAAGGGGGAAAAAAACCTATTAGTTTTGTGTGGCCTGTCTGTCCGTCCGTTTGTCCGTCCTTCGGTCCCGTTTAGATCTCGTAAACTAGAAATGATAGTGAAAATCCGACATCACAATATTTTAGACCATTCAAAGTTCTGATGCAACGGCTACTTTTTCTTTTCCGAAAGCGAAAAATCTAATTTTTTAAATCACTTATGCAAGCAGTTTTTTTCATAAAAATACATCCCTTTTAGAACTATTCACTATTAATTGTAACAAACACTCTAGACTCTTTATTAGGGGAGACCGATATTTTTCAAATTTGTAACATGTGTATGCAAATGGTTGTAGATTATTTGTAAAAATATATTTTATATTCTGTTATACTAAGTACAATATTTGCACACACACAAAAATTGTTTATTTTTTTCAAGAGAAAAAATCTATTTAGTATGCATATAAGTCAGACATAATTTAAAACAACAATTAATCAGTAGTTTTTCATATTATCGCGTGAACTGCAGTGCTGCGGTTACCATGGAACACCTAACCAAAGAAAACAAATTTGGGGGGAATTTATTTTTTTTACGGAAATGTTTTATTCTTGAGGAATATGAGATTGGCCCTTTACAAAACAATTAGATCAATTAGATCATCATTATAAGACATCAAGTAGGCCAGGTTCACATCTAACTTCACATTATTTTCTGTCATAGCTAACCCTAACCCTAATAGCTTTTTTCCCCTTTCGGGGGCCACTTCTGATAATAATGAAACCTGCCTTTTTAACTGCCTGGGTTCACCACTTTGGGGGCCGATTTTCAGTTTGTGTTTTCACACAAACTGTCTTTGTAACCTTGTTTAGTGATAAAAAAAAGTGTTCAGAAAAATATAATGTATAATATGCTGCATCTCTGTATGTAAAGCGCATTTATGATGTAAAGTTTCATCTCTATTTATATTAAGTTATTAACATGCCTTGTCTTTATAATAAACGATGTTTGGTGCATATTTATAATGGCTCTATTTTTAAGCACATTATTTTGTTATCATATAAAGATTAATACATTCTATAACAGACAGTAATGGAACGAGGTCCACTTTATGCATATTAAATAGGTGTATTTTTTACTATCCGGTTTACTATCCGGTAGTGATATCCGACCGGATCCGGATAGCACCGGATAGTAAAAAATGCCGGATATTCGCCAGAAGCCGGAGCCGGAGGGACTATCCGGTGCACCCCTAATGTATATACCCATGTACGTTTTAAACAATAAAGCTTATCAAAACTTCACAATACTCTGTTCAACGGAAATACCCAAACAGTGGACCCTATCCAACTTAGATGCAAATCTCTAATGCTACAAATATAATAGACCTACAACTTTATGCGTGCATACATTTCATAGTTTATTTAATATAAAAAACCATAGATATGCTGCTGTTAAAAGTACATGGAAATGTCAGAAACAACCTTGACATTTACGAATGTGGTCAGTGAAATGTCAGATGTGGTTCCAACTTCCAACATTAAAAGTTCATGACATTGAAATGGCATATGTGATTCCAAATGTGATTCTAAATGAAGCTTGTCTTCGAGTCCTAAAATTAAGAAAGAGAGAGGTAGCTCATGTGGAGACCCAACTTTAACCTATATATTTTACCAGATAGCAACACAGACTAAGCTATTGTCGGTGGTAGCTTTCTTTTTTTTTAATCTCAAATACACTGGCGGAAGTTAATCTGCGCAATGTGTAACTAACTAGCTAATCATTGTACATGCTACCTTAGATTTGTTTTTGAATTTGATAATTGTCGTACCTTTTACAAGTAACACTTATGGATGTTATACTGCGCACACCTCGCCTCTAACCCTGCCTTGCACACCGTCACCCAAGTTAATGCAGAAGGTGCGCTTTGGCTCATGCACTGTTGGAGACTTGACTTATAAGGAAGGTGGACGGGAGTGTCTCTCCAAAATAGGGCTCCACAGCCACATGAGGAAGTGTGCTCTGAGATGAACCATAGTCGTCCTACGACTGAAGGAGGCCAATGAATGGACGTTAGAGAACCAACAGAGTCCGACTAGATACGGGAGCTTGAGTAGAAGCCGTGTTTAAGGCAGACTATTATGATGTATGTTTGAGATGTCCTTTAAATAAACACCAGTCATCGTTGACTTGCCTTCCTTGGATTCAGGGCCGGATATAAAGACAGTGACCTCCACAACAGAGATTTTTAAAAATCCAAATTTTGACGGGTCAGAAACCTTTATGTTTTGCCTTTTTTTTTCACAATACTTTAAATCTTTAAGTTGGCAACACTAATGTTTAAAAAGTATCCGCTTGTAGCCTTCTCATAATATATAGATGCAGCTTCGGATTTACGGCAGTGCGTCATACCAAGGTTTTACAAAAAAATACTTTTTATTCAAGCATATGCATATTAAATAATTTTAAAAAAAGAATGAAATCCAATAAATTTACAAATGCTCTATTTCTTTCTTAAAAAATATGTCAGACTTTTAGATATAAGTATTATTAATAAATGGATTTTTATAAAATATTTTAAAATCTATAGGGGCCTCCACTTACCTAAATCCGGCCCTGCGCAAACAAACGCTTTGGGCTCGATGTACATTCTTTTCTATAAGGACAAATACCTCCCACAACACCCCAAAACTGTGTTCCGCGGACTCCTGGTGTTACTCGAGGCTAGATCAGGTGTTCCACAAACTGCTGGAATCATTAATTACTAGGCCACCACGTGAATTAATTACTCTTTAAAAGAAAAGAAAAAAAAAAAAGCCAAATACTCCGAATATGCGGAAGTATTCGTAAAGGAAAAGGTTTGGAATCACTGCGCTGGACAATCTTGTTTTCTCACTGAGTGTTACTTTGTGTAAACGTTTCCTCTTTCGGTACCATTATGCCGGGATAGAAAAAGAAAGACAAAATCCTGGAGGAGCTCTAACAAGTTGTTTGTTTCGAACGGCTAAAAAAATCTACAAACATGTGTTTATGGAGTTGCCAAAAAAAAACCTGGCCAATTTTCCTGCTCTTTATGAGTGGGCCTGAGTGTTTGAACTAATTGCTGGCAGATAATAAGGAATGAATTCGATTTTTCACCAGCTACACATTTGCTTGTCTTCTTCCTAATTGTCCTACGAGTGGAGTCAAACACTCTTGGAACTCAAGGCCCACGAAAGTTCGCCTTCATCTGCCTGTTTGAACAAAACTTCTTTTTTAGAAAGATTCAAGCACATGTAATTTTTTGCATCCCTATTATTGATGGCTAGTATCCCATGACGCTCAGTTAGAAGCGAGGCCGAAGGCCGAGCACACAGGAGAATCTCCCAATATTCCTTTTTCTGTACCACATCAGCCGTGCAAGTATCACCCATAATAACGGGCATTTGAGGAACGGTGTGTGGATAGTGACATGTTTATCGGGACTTTCTCCCATCCCCGCCAGTGCGATTCTCTCAATCCTTAGGCACCTTAACGGGGATTCTGTTTTGCATTTCTGTTAGCCTAATCCTCTCTTCAGATCACCGTTTTCACCAGAATGCCACCTTGATGATGAGAAGCATTGCGCGGGTGAGAAGAGATCTAAAAATTACCTTACTTCACAGTTAATCAAAGTGTTTCAAAGTCATTTGATTTAAACCTGGCCTAACTAATGTCTTATAATGAATATATAATTGTTCTAATTGTTTTGTACAGAAACAATCTCTTATTCCTCAAGAAAAAATATTCCTTTAGTTCAGTGTTCCTTGTGGATAGACTACCTATGCCGTTCACGCGATAATGTGGACAACTACTAATTAATTGCTGTTTTAAACTATGTCCAACTTATATGCATACTAAATAGATTTTTTCTCTTAAAAGAAAAAGTAAACATTTTTTTGTGTAAATGTAGTTGATAGTAGGCCTATAACATAATGCACATAACTTACCAATAAAAAAAAAAATTGGCAAAAAAATCTAAAACCATTTGCATAAATGTGTTTAAAATATGGTAAATGATTGTCTCCCCTACTAAGGAGCCTACCGTATTTGATAGTGAAAAGTTGTAAAAAAAAAGTTGAAAAAACTGTTAATACAATAGAGTTTGAATGGTCTAAAATATTATGATGTCGGATTTTCACTATCTTTTCTAGTTTACGAGATCTAAACGGAACGGGCGGACAGACGGACAGACAGACCACACAAAACTAATAGCGTCTTTTCTCGTTTCGCGGGCCGCTAAAAATCAGGAAAAAAAATATTAGCAGGGTAATATAAGAAACATCAAAAATATTTTTTTAAATAATTAAAAAACAAAGCTATATTAAGAGTTATATCAATTAGTTTGGATCAGTCATGTAATAAAATGTGTATTACATGAAATAAATCTATGCGATTGGAAATATTTCACGCGCTAGTTTCAGGTCTTATCTTATATAATACAGACGTTACTTCAAAAAAGAAGATGATTACGTCCTACGCGTCATGCATTTAGTCATGCATATTAACCAATGACTTAAATTCTGCCA
This sequence comes from Biomphalaria sudanica, assembly GCA_036873155.1. Taxonomy (NCBI): domain Eukaryota; kingdom Metazoa; phylum Mollusca; class Gastropoda; family Planorbidae; genus Biomphalaria; species Biomphalaria sudanica. Next base: position 273,411 of record JAZGLO010001455.1, read on the forward strand.
AGACATAATTATAGCCTGAATCGGGTTATATCCCAACTACCCGTATTTTTGTGCAGAATTTTTGTCTCTATCAGGTACACTTAAAATTATAGCATAATAATGTCAGTTTAACTTAAAAAGAGAACTGAAAAATACAAAGATTATATAGGGAAAGAAGCGACTTCCGGCCCAATACTTTTTATTTAACCAAAGAAACGAAACGGACTAGTCCAACAAACCCTATTGTCTTTGTTTAGCACAATTTCATGCTTTTAGGCTTTCTCTGTGGAGTTTCTCCTTATGCCAGCCAGGGTGTAAACTGGTATCTGATATCCAGTATTCAAATGTTGCTTTAACTCTCAAAGGAAACAATGTCATCTTTTAGCCTCATGTTTGAAAATGGTTTTTGAAAAACTCATCAACGCGACGGACGCGGCTGACAATTTTGTTATGGCTATCGTTAGTTGACAAATTTAAGAAGGGCGATAATTTGTTCTTTAGGGGGAAAAAAATAGTTTATCGTTATTATTGTTGTTTGTTTTTATCTTGTTGCTGTTGTTACGTCACCATTTTTTGTTGATGCTGTTGTCAAGGTTGTTTTTGATTTCTTAATATGCGTTTACTTTTAAGGAATTTTCCTTTTATGAATTTTTGTCTTTTGCTTTAAAACTTTATCCTGCATCTAGTTTTTCAATAAATGAAATGATATTCAAATTGATGTCATCTTTCAGTGACATGCCCTGTCACTACCATACCATAAAAAAAGTAGAACCTTTCACTTCAATGAGGGGTGAAACAATTTTACTAGTATTCGTATGTATGTAACAAAGTAAATGATTATAGCCTTGATCATTTTCGAAAGAAATTTGAGCGAATAAACTCTTATTTAATTACTTCTTTTGATTGTATTAACTGCTTCAATTATCTAATCTAGCAATTCATGAAAACCCTCATTCAAATATTTTCTTTGGCGACTAATGTCTATAAATGACACAATCCATTAAAGAACAAAATCGGTACAGCTTGTTTCATGTATGCGAAAGAGCCTTTGTATCTTCCTACCAAAGCCTATAATGCTCTTTCTTTCCTGTAGTAGAGCATGGAATGGGTTGCCTGAGTCAGCCAGGAAAACCAATGACTCAGCAGAATTTAAGTCATTGACTAGCATGCATGACTAGATTGACCTAGGGACACGCGTAGGACGTCGTAATCTTCTTTGTTGAAGTAACGTCTGTATTATATAAGATAAGAAAGTCTTAGAACCGTCAGCAGTGAGAGAAATGGTATTAGTCAAGAGCTTGGCTTTAACATCGAAAAATGTTTTTAACTCAGTAGTGGCGTAGCAAGGGATTGGGGGGGGGGGGGCTAGGCCTCTTTTGAGGGCCCCTAAATTTTGACATTCGACATCATGACATGAGATAATGTAATTAATAAATATATAAGTCTAATGTGTGAAATACATGCAACATGGTCACTAATTTACATAACAACATGAATTGCAAGATAACATGACATTGGCTTAATGTTTAATGTAATATAAACAAAATTCGGACACTCATTTGGAGGGTCTTCTCAAGTGGGGGCCCGGGAGAATTTTTCCAAATGTGGACCTCCCGTCCACCAACCCTAGCTACGCCGCTGTAACTCTAACAAACCCATTATACTCATCAGTGTCCCAATAATTAACAAACAACAATTCTTGACAAATGAGTTCTTATAGAAATGTTACATAAGTTACAAGTAAAGCTTCGTCTCTGGTAACGTGAACTTTAAATGCTGTCTAGAGAATGTACATGTTTTAAAATTTTCACTTAAAGCAAATTTTCGACGCACTGGGCCATTTTATATCTCCATTGACCACAGGTTTTCACGTCACAGGTCTGTGGTTCAGGCCTACTATAACAATTGGTCTCGATTAGGATTAACAGTCGTCCGGCAAAAGGAGACCGTGTCCTCCTTTTTTTTGGGATCATGTCCTCCCTCCGGTCGCCAATAGCTTAAAGTGTGAAAATGTCCGTCTTTCTCATTGCAATGACATACAATCAATTGATCTAATTGAATATATCTTATCTAATTCAAGGTTTTGCAGTAGTTTACATTCAGCAAAGCAAAATGAAGTCCAACTTTTTAATTTACTTTGTCCTCCTTCGTATTGGTTTGTTCTCCTTTGGGTCTGTAAGTGTCTATTTACCCTCGCCTCGACTGACCACCCAACATCAGCGCCACCTATTACAATTTTATCATTTTTTTTATAAACCTTGCGAAGACCCCTGTTGATATTCATGTACCCTAAATTTCCCGGGCATGCTACCCTGACTCATAGTGGCGCCCGGATGGAAACGATCGCAGGAGAAAAGGATTAGGCTAAAGGGTAGCAAAACAAGACTCCCGTGGGGGGTGCCTAAGCGGGTGCGAGAGCCTCCTCATTGCACTGCGCGGAGTTGTAAAAAAGCTCCCACAACCTTGTCACAATGCAGGCGCTGTTCCTCAAGGGGCCGTTACATAAATGGCGTGTCCCGCACAGTTTAGCCTGGTATAGAAAAGGAAAATGGCGGGGGTCTTAGTGTACGCGGCCTCTGGCCACGAGTCTGACCCACCCGTCAGACAGAACAGTGTACACTGTTCTCATTCAGGCCGGTGAGAGGGAGCACTTGTTCACTTTTGCTGGCCTAGAGTTCCAAGAGCCGAAGGCTCAACTCTACCTGACAGTTTCAAGAAGAAGAAAGAAGAAGTACCCTAAATTAATTTTAATTTTACTCAGACCCCTTGAATAACACCTGGGACCCGTAGGGACAACTTTGAGAGCCATTGCTCTAGTCCCATCAGTGAGAACCCTCTTCTTATCTAATCTGTTTATCCCTACGCTGACAGGTTGTTGATACAGACCCTAGCATAGCGGGAACAGTAACACCATTGCTCTGTTGTAACATTCTTTCAAAGGGAGGGAAGAAGGAAACCTTGTCGACATATAATAATTAGCAACATCGTTTAAAAAAAGAAATTCTATTTATACCTCGCCGTGTCGCTTCCCAGTGTCCACGCCTGCTCGGAATGTGAACCTAATTAATCATAAATATTTGACAATTACGTGGTACTAGCTGATAATCCCGTCACAATGATGGGTTAAAAATACTTTTGTAAAAAATCAAATAATAATTAGATATAGAAACAGTCTGGATGGCTGCCTGGTCGTGCGGTTTGCACGCTGGACCGTCGTTCAGATTTATCGATGGTCCCGGGTTCAAACCCTGCCCGCTCCCATCCCCCGTCGTCCTGCGGGAGGTTTGGACTAGGAAGTAATTATCTTCAACTCTGAAGGAACATCCGAAACATGTAAAACATTTTACAAACAAACAGTCGTCGAGGTAATTTTTGGTATAACTGCCCGAAACTGTCTGCAATGGCGTAACTAGTGTGTGTGATGTCAACCGTGCGGTTAGTTTATGGTGCCCCCCCCCCTCCATCCCACCTTTTTGCAAATAAATTATAAAATTCCAATAAAACTATCGTTAGCGTTGTGACACAGTTACTATTACGGATGTGTGGCCAACCGTGACACACGGTCAAGTGTTGTGTACCTGGACAGTTAGTGAACTGGCGACCAGTTACGAGGGTGTGTTGTCAACAATGAGAAAGAGAACATCTAGTGCAGCGGTTCTCAGCCTTTTAGGCTCGGCGACCCCTTTTTACAATCCCCACTCTGCCGCGACCCCCCCCCCCCGCACATACATACAGCAACAGAAGAATAGACAATAACAATCCATTTTTTCGATGGTCTTAGGCGACCCCTGGCAAACCGTCAATCGACCCCCAAGGGGGTCGCGATCCACAGGTTGAGAACCCCTGATCTAGTGGATTCGTTTGTGTTGAATGTTATGTACATATATTGTTACTAAATTTTTTGCAAATAAAGACTTAAGGGAAACTTGTATCACCACACATTAGTTTATTCTTTTTATTGAACCATATAATAGTGAACTAATGAAAATTATTTTTTGATTGGAATACAATAGTAATAAGAGTGTCGAGTCTGTTTTAAAGATTTATGATTTTTTAAAATTAATATTTATTGCATAGATTAAAATATAAGATGAAAACATCAGCAGACCAAACTTCAACTGAACATGTTTTCTTTGTTAGACTTTTAGACTTGACAGAAACAGTTTTACATAGCATATCAGTGTTTATCAAGTTTGTACTTGTGACGCCCAGATCAGTGGTACCCAGCCCTTACTCGGTTTTGTTGGGGGGGGGGGGGGGAGGGGGCAAATACATTTTTGAAGTAACCAGAATCTATGAATTTGGTTTTGTTTCTTCAATGAGTATCACCTCTTTGTCTAGCTTGTAAAAGAACTAAATGTTAGGGCCGTGGATGGACCGTCTGGACAAGGTTTGATGGGACCTTATCGACATGAGGTTTGATGTGACCCTACTGATCTGAGATTTGATGGGACCTTATCGACATGAGGTTTTATGTGACCCTACTGATCTGAGATTTGATGTGACCCTACTGATCTGACATTTGATGGGACCTTATCGACATGAGGTTTTAATGTGACCCTACTGATCTGAGATTTGATGTGACCCTACTGATCTGAGATTTGATGGGACCCTACAGGTCTGAGATTTGATGGGACCCTACTGATCTGACATTTGATGGCACCCTACTGATCTGAGATTTGATGGGATCTTATCGATCTGAGGTTTTATGTGACCCTACTGATCTGAGATTTGATGGAACTCTACTGATCTGAGGTTTGATGTGACCCTACTGATCTGAGGTTTGATGTGACCCTACTGATCTGAGGTTTGATGTGACCCTACTGATCTGAGGTTTGATGTGACCCTACTGATCTGAGGTTTGATGTGACCCTACTGATCTGAGGTTTGATGTGACCCTACTGATCTGAGATTTGATGGGACCTTATCGACATGAGGTTTTATGTGACCCTACTGATCTGAGATTTGATGTGACCCTACTGATCTGACATTTGATGGGACCTTATCGACATGAGGTTTTAATGTGACCCTACTGATCTGACATTTGATGTGACCCTACTGATCTGAGATTTGATGGGACCCTACAGGTCTGAGATTTGATGAGACCCTACTGATCTGACATTTGATGGCACCCTACTGATCTGAGATTTGATGGGACCTTATCGATCTGAGGTTTGATGTGACCCTACTGATCTGAGGTTTGATGTGACCCTACTGATCTGAGATTTGATGGGACCTTATCGACATGAGGTTTTATGTGACCCTACTGATCTGAGATTTGATGTGACCCTACTGATCTGACATTTGATGGGACCTTATCGACATGAGGTTTTAATGTGACCCTACTGATCTGAGATTTGATGTGACCCTACTGATCTGAGATTTGATGGGACCCTACAGGTCTGAGATTTGATGGGACCCTACTGATCTGACATTTGATGGCACCCTACTGATCTGAGATTTGATGGGACCTTATCGATCTGAGGTTTGATGTGACCCTACTGATCTGAGGTTTGATGTGACCCTACTGATCTGAGATTTGATGGGACCCTACAGGTCTGAGATTTGATGGGACCCTACTGATCTGACATTTGATGGCACCCTACTGATCTGAGATTTGATGGGACCTTATCGATCTGAGGTTTTATGTGACCCTACTGATCTGAGATTTGATGGGACTCTACTGATCTGAGGTTTTGATGTGACCCTACTGATCTGAGGTTTGATGTGACCCTACTGATCTGAGGTTTGATGTGACCCTACTGATCTGAGGTTTGATGTGACCCTACTGATCTGAGGTTTGATGGGACTCTACTGATCTGAGGTTTTAATGGAATCCTACAGATGTAAACTTTGGTGGAATAGTGCCACTCTACAGCGTACATTTTATTATAGCGGTATGAATGGTAATTTTAAAAATTATAGACTTTTAGTAAAATCTAATGTCTAGCCTGTGAGATGGGCATAAAATAATTGTAAAATGGAACAAACACACTTTTGGAAGACCTTGCGTATCTGATATAGACCTATTTCTATATGTATTTCAAAAAAAGTTAAAGATGATATGAATAGAAATCATTAAAGTATAAATAATGTATATGTATATTAAGGCTAATTAAGTCATTGGTTAACATGCATGACTAGATGCATGACGCAAAGGACGTAATCATCTTCTTTTTTGAAGTAACGTCTGTATCATATAAGATAAGATAAGATAAGACGGGGGGGGGGCTGTTCCATGCAGAGGGAGATAAACGTGTTGAGTATTTATCACAATCACGAATAAATAGACACGATTACAGGCCAGGCAAAATATTAGTTTCACTCATAATTGGTGGAGGCTCGGCGATTTACAGGTAAAGCGCTTGGCTTTCTGGGTCCTGGGTTCGAATCCTGGTAAATACTGGGATTTGTAATTTCGGGATCTTTGGGGGCCTCTGAGTCCACCCAGCTCTAATGGGTACTTGAAATTAGTTGGGGAAAAGTAAAGGCGATTGGTCGTTTTGCTGGCCACATGATATCCTCGTTGACCGTGGGCCACAGAAACAAATGCCCTATAGATCACAAGGTCTGAAACAGGAATTTTAACTTACTCTACTTACCTACTAATAATTGGTAAGCCTTTAATTAAACAACACTGCATGTGTATATGTATGTGTGAATATATTTGTTTTATGAGAATTATGTTTTAAAAGTACAATGAATATTCACTTTAGTGTATATGAATCAGTGGAGAAATTTAAATCAATGTATATAGTTATATTTTCTTTAAAAGAAAATGTGATGTAAAATGTAGGATTCTAATTAATTGTATCTGGTGATGTCAGAATACTATCATGTGTATCAAATAAGGCTTTAACAGTATTTCAGAAACCAAGACTCAGTTTCCATTCTTTGTCGAAATATCTTAACTCTTTCTCTCCTAACTAACGATACCAACGTTGATTCCATCAGAATGTGGTAAATAATTACGGAGAGAAAGTTAAGACGTAGCTATTCAGAGGAGTGCAGGCATTAAAATCTGTGTAACTCTTTTGTGATCTTTTTTTTATAAGGTGATTTTTTTTAATGGTTTATCAACGACACTTGTAAACAAAGGCTTCACCTGTTTATGTACAGGGTCAAGTGATAACAACAGTTAATAGTTCAGGTTAAATTTGAATTGTAAAAAAAAAAAAATGGGTGGGGGGGGGCGGCCTAGTGCTTACGGTTAAAGCTTTTAACAACTACGGTGAATACAAACAAAACGTAATCAACTTTACAGAGAGAGAGAGAGAGAGAGAGAGAGAGAGTACCTTACTGATTGCATTTACACATGTGTAGCTCTTGCTAATCTGATCTTGGCATTAAATGGGGGGGGGGGGAGCATCTCTTTATGACGTCACCACAAAAACTAAAAGCCTGGAACACTTGCACACACACACACACACACATATAAACACGCGCACGCACGCACCTTTCCGTTACGTTTGGCCATACATCTGGAAGGTTCTGCTAGCCAACTCTAAGACGCCTATGTAAATATATCAGACAACGTCGCTCAATATTTTTTCTTAGCTGGCACTATTTTCGTTCAAACATTCAAAGTGCATATTTCTACGTGCGCGTGTACAATTAGGTCTACACTACGTCACTCCAATCTAAAAACAAAGCAGGTAGAACAGTAAAGTTCCGCTTTCAGACCTTGCGATCTATAGGGCAGATGATGTAAAAGTCATCTGTTTCTGTGGCCCACGGTTAACGAGGTTGTCATGTGACCAGCACAACGACCAATCGCCTTTGCTTTTCCCCAACTAATTTCAGGTACCCACTAGAGCTGGGTGAATTTAGAGGCGCCCACACTCAATAACAAAATGGCATCTAAGAGAGGGCGACCTGTGCAAGAGCAAAATGGGAACTTTAACTTACTTACTCATAATTGGTAAGCCTTTAAACAACACTATACATGTATGTGTGAATATATTTGTTTTATGAGAATTAAGTTTTAAAATACAATGAATTTTCACTATAGTCTGTATAAATCAGTGGCGAAATTGAAATCAATGTATCTAACTAGATGTTCTTCAAAAGAAAATGTGATTTAAAAAGTCGGATTTTAGGGTTTTACTGAGCACCTCCCTTACACCCGAATCTATTCAGCCTACAGAACTAATGTATCCCTTAGTGCAGGAGTTCTCAACCTGTGTATCGCGACCCCCTTGGGGGTCGATTGACGATTTGCCAGGGGTCGCCAGAGACCATCGAAAAAATGAATAGTTTTGTCTATTCTTCTATTGCTGTGTGTCTGAGCGTAGGGAGGGGGGGGGGGGTCGCGGCAGAGTGTGTGAGGGGTCGCCGAGCTTAAAAGGTTGAGAACCGCTGCCTTAGTGTAACTCTTAATTACGTCAGAAACATTCACACACACACACACACACACACAATCAATAACAAATGGCATATAAGCAAGGATGGCCTATGCAAGAACGAAATGGCAGACAACAGGGCAGATCTAAATCTCGACCAGACGATATGCTATTAGATGTACATCACCAGAGGATGGCGGGATAAATAGTAAACTCCAGGTCAGCAGTGTTGTAATTGAGGTGAGGGAAACACAATTGAGGGTGTGGCCGATATTATCTTCAGCTGATAATTACGGGCCTTTACCGCGGTTGTTTTTCTTTTCATGTGGAGAGCTAGTTTGTGTACCGTCTAGGCAGGCTAACTCCCCCTTTTTTTTTACCTACAGATTACCTCCCCTACCCGTGATTTCGATGTTGGTCGTAGAAACAACAAGGTCGTTGTTCATGTTAATGTCTATTGATTGAATAGTTCTCTCTCTTTCTCTCTACCTCTCTCTCTCAATATATATATTTATATATATATATATATTTATCTTTCTCTCTCTCTCTACCTCTTTCTCTCTCTCTCTTTCTCTCTCTCTTTCTCTCTCTCTATCTATCTATCGTTTTATCGATCTATCAATTCCTTTCTTTCTGTCCGCCTATCTCTCTCTCTCTTTCTCTCTCTCTCTCTACCTCTTTCTCTCTTTCTCTCTCTCTCTATCTATCTATCGTTTTATCGATCTATCAATTCCTTTCTTTCCGTCCGCCTATCTCTATCTCTCTCTCTTTATATATATATATATATATTAGAAACGTTTCAGTCTTATTCCGACTCTCTCTCTCTCTCTCTCTTTAACTGTCTGTATCTCTTTAACTGTCTGTATCTCTTTAACTGTCTGTATCTCTTTAACTGTCTGTATCTCTTTAACTGTCTGTATCTCTTTAACTGTCTGTATCTCTTTAACTGTCTGTATCTCTTTAACTGTCTGTATCTCTTTAACTGTCTGTATCTCTTTAACTGTCTGTATCTCTTTCCCTCTCTATCTTCACCTATCTAACGCGCGCTCTCTCACTCTCTCTCTCTCTCTCTCTGATTAGCTTCCTTTATTTCTCTCTTTCTCCTATTCGCCCTCTCTGTTTATCTCTCTCTCTCTCTCTCTCTCTATGTGTGTATATATATATATATATATATATATATATATATATGTATGTGTGTGTGTGTGTTTGTAAAATGTTTTACATCTTTCGGATGTTCCCTCAGAGTTGAAAATAGTTTACTTCCTAGTCCAAACCTCCCCCAGGCGGACAGGCAATGGGAGTGGGCGGGGTTTGAACCCGGGATCATCGATAAATTCAAACGACAGTCCAAAGCGCAAACCGCAAGACCAGGCATGTATGTATATTATTGTTTATGCCACTCAAGCTAATCAAATCAGTTATGCATTCGTTTCCCCCCCCCCCCCCTTTTTCCGCCTGTTTTCTAATTCTCTAACAATCTGACAGTCTACCCTTTTCTAAAACAATTTAAAACTTATTTACGAAAGCCAAGTCTTAACGTGCCCTAAGAGGAAGGTACCTTAGGACGAGGTCAACGTGTACCCTGAGCTAAAGCAGCAGTGATTAACTTGGTCTGATGCCAGGTAATCTGCTGTCTGGTCGGTGTAAAAACAAGCGGAAGTCTAGAGATGTTATTTAAAAAACGGTTTTTAACTCTAAAACGTGATTGAAAACTCTCACATCCCTTCTAATTGTTTTAATTAATGTAGCAACAAGTTTTGGGAAAACATTCTAAAGGATGCTCATGCTGGAGTTATCTGTTCTTTGTTTACATTTCTATTTTTAAGTTCCGGTTTACGTTCATTAATAAAATACATAAAGAAATGAAAGCGATATGGAAAATGTGGAGGAGATGTATAGGACGACTAAAAACAATACGACACCTGGCAGGTACATGGGGCAGAAGGAGTTCAGGTTTATTGGAAGAATTATTTTAGAGTATTGCGGCTGGGGTTCAAATCTCACCTGTGTTTGGAGGTGTACTTTGATTTAAAGAAAAAATTGATAACTAGTGATCGTAATAGCGGGTGTAACCAGAAGTAAACTTTGTGCAATCTAAATGCTTCCTAAATATTGGAGACAAAATAATAAAATAAAAGAACCTTGTAATTGTATTGAACTCATAATACATATATTGATGTACAGTGCCGGATTTAAGTAAGTGGAGGCCCCGTGCAGAATTTTTGTTGAGAAACTTGCTCTTTTAACGCAAGCACTTTATAAATATTAAAGACTTTAAAACAAAAGATTTACTGCTGCAGGGGTGAACGCATGTACAGAAAAATACAATAAATATGGGTATCTGTGACGCTGCCGAAACAAGTTAAACAAAAGACTTTTAGGCCACAGGCCTTCATCGGCTACAAAACAAACCAAAACAAAAACAAGGTTACAAAGACAGTTTGTGTGGACACACAAACTTAAAATCGGCCCCCGAAGTGTTCCACCTAGAGACAGACGGACAGATCTAGACATTGGTAGGGAATCCATTGACACTTTTATCATTGTGACCTTAGATGCAAATGTTTTGTACCAATGCGCGAATCTATGAATGAAGTTGTTTTATTAATGAAAAAGCTTGTGAACTTTTTAAAAAGACTTACTTTCCCTGAAGTTTTTCATTGAAAAGTGGTGTAATTTTTTCAAAAATCTGCTTGCATATATAATTTTAAAAACTTAGACGGTTCACTTTTGGAAAAAAAAAAAAGTAGCCGTTGCATCAGAACTTTGAATGATCTAAAATATCATTTTTTCTTCTACTTTCTGAGATCCAAACGGGACGGACGGACAGACGGACAGACAGGCCACACAAAACTAATAGCGTCTTTTCCTTTTTCGGGGGCCGCTAAAAAAAAGACAAACAATAAACACAATATAGGCATGAGTTCGGTGTTCATATCCATCGAGGCAAAAACAGATAGAGATAAGAGAACAGCATTGGTCTTTTGATTTAACTGAAGCCTATATTCTGGTTATAGTTTGTCCTTTTTTTTGGTTTGTTCTGGGTGGATAAGGATCTCAAAAAAGAAAAAAAACGGCACTAACGATTTTAATTTAGGATGCAAAAGTTAACAGCTAATTGCCCACATAGGGAAAACTCTGGTTTGACCGTTACAATTTTTTTTTTTCAAAAAAAAATCATCTTAAAGTTTAACTCTTTCACTCCGTAATTATGTTCCGAGTTCCGACGAAATTCTTCATTTTGCTCATTATTATTTTTGTACCCTGTTAGGATTAAGCTTGAATAACTTTGTTGTTTGTTATCAGAAAATGTTTTATTTGGTCTAGACTTAAAGGGGAATGCATGCTCTTGTTATATAACACAAAGTAATTTTTTTTTTACAATTAAACATTAATTTAATGTAATGAGGTCAAATCAACGATGGTAGCGTCGATTAGGAGAAAAAGAGTTAAATTCGGCTCCCTTTTTTTTTTTTTAAATCATACATTTTATGTCTATGTTTTGAGCACATATGCGTTAATGGGTATTTACGCATGTATTTATTTTAAAATTTAAAAAAAATGAATAGACATACAGGAACATTTTGCGCACTGTTTTGTGTAGCTGGAATGATATAATGAATTTATGGCAATATACATATGCATATAACACTTATACAATTTATTTATTTACATTATCACATTACCAATACTTTATCTTATACTAAATCCAATGTTGTAAAGAAGAATACTACTCTTAAATGACTTTTCTAAGTTTTGGATCCTTGGCATTAAACTTCAATATTCTATACTCTAGGTATATCTATATATGGGCTTAAACATGATTTTTTTTTCTATATTGGTGGAGGGGGGAGGTTTGAACGGGGTGAAATCTGTTCTTGTTTCTTATCTATTATTGGGTATTTAAACAAGAGTAATAGCTTCTTCAAAAAGTCAGGAGTTTCATGGTATTAAAGAAGTTTTGTTTATGTTTTTAGTTTATTTTTAAGCATGCATTTTTTAGTTGGAGGGGGGGGGGGAGGCCAAACTTGAGGCTGAGGCCCTGAATGACTACACAGTCAGTACCGCCGTAAATCTCGCCTTAACATAAGCGTTCGTTGGAGGATTTATGCCCCCTCCGCAATCTCGGTATTTCATTTATTTTTAGCTAGGCTTCTTGTTGACGTCAATACGTTGGTCAACGACTTACCAAAACCTAATCTTGTAAAAATGCAATGTCTGTAAATAGCGCGTTTGTTTGTAAAATCTTTTACATGTTTCGGATGTTCCTTCAGAGTTCAAGATAATTTACTTCCTAACCTCTCGCAGGACGACGGAAGGATGGGAGCTGGCTGGGTTTGAACCTGGGACCATCGATAAATCCGAACGATATAAACAAGAACACAACATTGCATTAATAATGTCTGGGTACCCATTGTAAAGTTCCCCTTTAAGACCTTGCAATCAATAGAGCAGATGATGTTAAAAACATCTGTTTCTTTAGCCAACGGTCAACGAACAGGATCTCATGTGGCCAGCACAACGACCAACCGCCTTTACTTTTCGCAACTTAAGTCAGGTTCCCATTATTGTTAGGCGACCCAGGAATCAGAGTATTGATCTGATAAAAATAGTAAAGGTGGACCCAAGAATCAGAGTATTGATCTGATAAAAATAGTAAAGGTGGACCCAAGAATCAGAGTATTGATCTGATAAAAATAGTAAAAGTGGACCCAGGAATCAGAGTATTGATCTGATAAAAATAGTAAAGGTGGACCCAGGAATCAGAGTATTGATCTGATAAAAATAGTAAAGGTGGACCCAGGAATCAGAGTATTGATCTGATAAAAATAGTAAAGGTGGACCCAGGAATCAGAGTATTGATCTGATAAAAATAGTAAAGGTGGACCCAGGAATCAGAGTATTGATCTGATAAAAATAGTAAAGGTGGACCCAAGAATCAGAGTATTGATCTGATAAAAATAGTAAAGGTGGACCCAGGAATCAGAGTATTGATCTGATAAAAATAGTAAAAGTGGACCCAGGAATCAGAGTATTGATCTGATAAAAATAGTAAAGGTGGACCCAGGAATCAGAGTATTGATCTGATAAAAATAGTAAAGGTGGACCCAGGAATCAGAGTATTGATCTGATAAAAATAGTAAAGGTGGACCCAAGAATCAGAGTATTGATCTGATAAAAATAGTAAAGGTGGACCCAAGAATCAGAGTATTGATCTGATAAAAATAGTAAAGGTGGACCCAAGAATCAGAGTATTGATCTGATAAAAATAGTAAAGGTGGACCCAAGAATCAGAGTATTGATCTGAAAAAATAGTAAAGGTACCTCCTTTATAATCTAGTGATATATGGGGACAGACGGTGTAAAGCTCATCTGTTTCTACAGTCGACCTTTAACGAGGCGTCTTATGGCCAACATAACATTAGAATTGGATAGAACCATGGGCGTTGTACAAATCTCGAAGTTCACCAGTCTTCACGGGATTCGAACTTCATACCTCTCGGTACGGAATCCACGCGCCACCAAGCCCCCTTTGATCATATTTTCAAGTTAAAAGGACATTTATACTTATGTTCAAGGAGATATAGTTTGACTGCACTTCAAGTAATAGTAATTGTTTGATTCAAACCTCATGTTCCTGAGTTTACATTACGAAAAGTCACGTGTGTCATATCCGGTTAACACCTAGCAATGAGAAGAGAATCAATACAGAAAAAGGTACATTTTGGATATTGTTTAAAAAAAAAAAAGATGCACATACCGCTAAATTAAAGCAGGTGGAAATGAATATAAAGAATAGTTAGAGGAAATTCAAACATGAAGAAGTAAAAAAAAGTATATGCGTGATCTCCCTTTGGGCTCATTTCTAACACAAGCGTTTTGGGATACGAACCATCGGTAATAAGGATGTAAAAATGTACATCTGGTTGGATATTTTTTTCAGATACATGTTTGTTCAGGCAGGCAGAAAGCTTCCATGGGCCTAGAGTTCCAAGTGTTTTAGACTCAACTCTTAAGACAAGCTTCCATAGGCCTAGAGTTCCAAGTGTCTTAGACTCAACTCTTAAGACAAGCTTCCATAGGCCTAGAGTTCCAAGTGTCTTAGACTCAACTCTTAAGACAAGCTTCCATAGGCCTAGAGTTTCAAGAGTCTTAGACTCAACTCTTAAGACAAGCTTCCATAGGCCTAGAGTTCCAAGTGTCTTAGACTCCACTCTTAGGACAAGCTTCCATAGGCCTAGAGTTCCAAGGGTCTTAGACTCAACACTTAGGACAAGCTTCCATAGGCCTGGAGTCTCAAGAGTCATAGACTCAACACTTAGGACAACTTTCCATAGGCCTAGAGTCTCAAGAGTCATAGACTCAACACTTAGGATAAGCTTCCATAGGCCTAGAGTCTCAAGAGTCATAGACTCAACACTTAGGACAAGCTTCCATAGGCATAGAGTCTCAAGAGTCATAGACTCAACTCTTAGGACAAGCTTCCATAGGCCTAGAGTCTCAAGAGTCATAGACTCAACACTTAGGACAATTACGAAAAAAAAAACGAAGAAGAAAAAGAACGAGTATTTTAAAAAGCTGACTCTAAAATGTCAAATCAAAGAGTATGGCCTTTAGTCAACATTTTCCAGGGTCTTGGTTATTCAATTTAAAAGAATAGGTTAGGAGATTCAAACACACAGAAGTTGTTTGTTTTTTAAATGTATCGGTTTGCTCGGCCTTTGGTCTCGTTCTAACCCAAGCGTCTTGGGATACGATAAGATCAAGTGTAATTTCTACGATAGTGATTTTTGAATGAAAAAGTGAATCAATGATAAATATTCTTCATACACAGTATTTTGATGTATTTGGTTGCTCATCAAAACTGTTTTTTAAAATCAGTCGCCCACTCTTCACGTCGGCGCTGCCCATCAACCCCCCACCCCTCCTCCCTCCGCCTACGTTGTGCTACTAGTTAACTGAGAGAGAGAACCACTTGAGTTTCTTCTAGTATCAACCTGCACTAGAGTAAGTCCCTCTAGTCTCTAGTATCTTAATAATAAAAAGTCATAACTTTGACCTTTCTCTGCTAACACGCTGAACGTTTCACACACAGCAATGTATGTCAGAAAATTGTGTCAAGAGTTGGAGCAAAACTATTGAATCAATGTTAATCTCGTTTCAAATTGTACCTCTACTGTTAATGCTTAAAACGTGAAGCCTAAAATCAATTCATATTAAGTTGAGTATGAAAGAGTTATTGACATACCTATACGTAGCGAGTAGGAATTTTAATAGATACCAGTTTCATCTAAAAGTAGTAGAATTAATAAATAAAATTAAATTAACAAGAATAATACACATTTTTACATACTGTTCACAAAATTGCTCGGATCGTACAAAGTAACTAGGAAAATGTGGATTATGAAATAGTAGACATTGATTCGTAGCTGAAAAATTAATAATGAAACACATTTTTAGGTTTCTATTTTTAAAATACACTTCAGACTTAATTACTTTTAGTACACACTTGAAAAGCTACAATATTATTTTTGTATGTTCCTTATATTCCTTAGAAAGATGATCACAGGGGATTATAATGACAACTTGACTGAAAAGTCTCCTTAAACGCAGTACTTTGTCTGTGTGTGGGTGTGTGTGTTTATATAAGTATGGTAGTGTGTATATGCGATTGGTGAATGTGTGCGTTTACAAAGCATTTTAAAAAAAAAAAACGGTGAACATTGTGAATGTAAACTAAACGTCACCCACACCCCCCATTACATTGGGCGGTGAAAGAGGGGGAAATATAAACAAAAGTAGGCCAGACTTTCTCCCGCCTGGTTCCAGTCTTCACCAAATTACTTATTTGCATCGTATAGTATAGAGCCGTGATGCCCAAACCTAATTCGACAAGTGGGGGCCGTTTTAATTTCCGACAGTCGTGTCGAGGTCCACATCAACGAAAATTTACAGAGATGAAATGAAATTGACCGGAAACTCTTTCATTAGAAGACCGTGAATCTAGTACTTACATTCATTGATATTTGAAGTATCTTTTTATTTCAAGCGTAAGATAATGGCTTCATTATATTGCTAGCAGTGTGATCAACAGTGTAGAGAGCTTTACAACCCATTATTTTCCTGTTTCTTTTATGGTAAATGTTCTCATGAATTCTCCAATCTCTAGACGGCTAAAATAAAAAATGCCACAATGACGTTGATACGTTGTTCTTTTTTCAGCCATATTTTCTTTACAAATCAAACATATAGGCTTATTATCATGTTCTACAAATCTACTTTTGCTGGTAGATTGTACATTCAGAGTACCATTCTATAAACGCACAACTCTTAAATGTATCAATACATCCGAGAAAAAAGTATAGGCCCTAATAAAGGGAATGATACATTTTTTTTACTTTTTTTATAAAGAGGTGTGGGATTTTCTACATTTTGTACTGACGTTTCTGGGGGAGGATGAAAATAAGTCGCGGGCTGGACTTGGCCCACGGGCCGTAGTTTGGGCATCACTGGTATAGAGTATAGAGGCATTTTAATCCTTTCAAAGAATGAGAACAATTGGATCTGATATAAGCAACTAGTTCAAGCTCCATTTATTCGTAAGGACGGGGCGGGGCGTATGACTTGTTGCAGACGTTACTATAGAAATGATGATAGGTACATTCTTGCCCCAACACCTGAAGTACGGTCGTTGACTTTGAGCGCCTAATTGCTGGTAGACAACTAGACCGATGTAGGCGTAATTAAATCTCAACTTTTGAAATGTGAAATAACTTGAATAGCTTCATTGTGAACAAACCTAAACAGAACTTTTTATTACAATGCAGACAAGATGAAGTTGAGACAAAATGACTTTAGTAACACTATAAAATGGTATTCTGAACAGAACCGAACTCTCTACAAAAACACGTCTTTTCAAACTGGCGTTCTGGAGCCTACCGTAGACCTCTAACGACAAGGCAGGTTGACTTGCGTCATTCACAACCAATCGCTAACCTCTTCTCAACGTCGCCATAGAAACACACACATACACACTTCATAACACTCGTGCATGACGGCTAGGGTGAACAGCGGACAATGTTTCGATAGGAGACTGCAGACAGCTCCAAAACGCATGCCCCATGTAGAGATTCGACAACCATCAAATAATTGAACCCCTCAAAAACAAGGCTGTAGAAATATGTCACGTTTGGGAGTATCCCATCAGTTTAGCAGTGTTACGATTTTCTCTATCAGGCCTTCTGTAAACACTGCTATATACACACAACACACCAACACAAGAACTTGACAACAAGAGTTTCAATAAACAGTGTGGCGGTTTAATTACAAATACATCAACAACAGCCAATAAATACAATTGGCTACACTAACTTCAAATGCTTTGCTACACAACATACCACAGCCATTTATAAATTTGACTAAATAATGTGATGAAAAGCTTTTATATTCGATGATGTCAGGGGGTTGAAGGAATTAATGGTCATTGTAATTGCGTTTTAAAGACCAACAATCAAGTTTGAAAGGCACAGCTGTTTGTAAAATGTTTTACATGATTCGAATGTTTCTTTAGTGCATAAGATAAATCTACACCCTAGCTAAAACCTCCAGCAAGATGACGGGGAGTGGGCGGGTTCGAGCCCGGGACCATTGAGACCACCAAATGACTGTCGAGTACGCATACCACACGACCAAGTAGCTTTTAAGTTGATGGATAACGACATGACTATACAACCGTTGAAGCGCCCCTACCCTAGGGTATACATCAAGTAAAAACATTACTTTCAATGATTTTAAGTAGAACATTATGTTTGCGTGAGGGGCGTCTGCAACATGAGCTCAATATATCTATGCAAATGCGATTCTAAAGTCTTTGACTCTTTTATAAGTCTTAACATCTCAATTTCCCCCCAGTGATTTACCCTCATTCTGTTCACGTTTTTTGCGCAAGTTTTCCTGAATACGATGATGATCGCATGCTCTACTCCCTATCGTAGACGGAAGAAGGAATTTCCGAACCCATGAATGCAGGAAAACGACTGTCTCAGGGGCTCCTCTCCGTACCCTATTGGGAAAGCCTATTGCGTTTTTCCAGCCCATCTAGTCGAGCGTAATTTTGTTCTTATCTAAGTTTGAGAACCAGTGCTCTACAACATGATAGAAGCAAAACTGTATAATAAATATAGACTTGTCTTCACATCTGGAAACGGAATAATGTGTAAGAAAGGGGGGGGGGTAAACACAAAGCACTAGCTAGAACTTATTTCATAATTAACTATATTGCTAAGTATTTAAAGACAAAAATAGTGGAGACATCATATTATACTATACAACAAATATTTTACATTTATATAACTTTATCTACACCTAGATAATAGATCTAAAACAGGTGTACTAAATGTACTTATCAACCAAACTTACATGCGCTGCTAAATCTATTACTGTAATATATCCTTTGCGAATAGTCACTTTAATATTATCCCTCAAAAAATTAAAAAACAAACACAACTGATAAAATAATCCCTAGAGAAAATAAGAGCAGACACAATTAAAGCCGTGACAATAGATCCACATCTAAATCGAGCAGGCTATACGTAAGTGTATTAATACTTTCTAAATTCTAAAGAATTGCAAGACTATCTAAAATTGCTGATCAGTAACAATCATATTGCGGTTACTCTAAATGTCACGCGTTATCGTTTTTACTTCAACACAATTTTTGCATTGCATAAAAAAAGCCCACCAACCAGTGAAAGATGGATTGCTTTCTCTCTCTCTCTCTCTCTCTCTCTCTCACGCAGGGATGAACTAAAGCCCGCAAAGTTCGGTAATACATGCTGTGACAAAACGTAAGGACAGTATAGTTGCTCTCCCTTTTTTTTTTAAATTAACCCCCCCCCCCCCCCCCCCCAACTTTCCTATGCCCTGCGGGATGTCGACACTATTGTAACTGACATCGTTTTTTTTTTCCCCAGGCCTTTCATTTCCCCTCCAGCCCACTTGATGACTTTAAAAGGCGATGATATAATAAACGGAAGTAGTTTGTTCTAACCTTTTGCGTATTAAGGGGGAGGGGTACCGAGTCGACACTCAAAGGGGAGATTTTGTTTTGGGCCAGGATGTGGTGACTTTCTGGTAACTAGCTGTCTGCTCTTCACCAGTTATCATTGCTATTACCTGTCTCTTCTCTCTCTCCTCTTTCTCCTTTCTTCTTTCTGCCATCTTCTCTCTCTCTCTCTCTCTCTGTCTATTGCTGTGTTTTAAATTTCCTTTCTTCCTCTTTCACACTCTATCTTTCCACTCTCCTCTCTAGTTTTCTCTTTCTACTATATTATCAGTATGTCTCCCTCTTTTCATTCTCTCTCCATTTTCTCTTTCTGTGTCTTCTCTTTCTCACTCTTCTTTTGTCTATGTCTCCGTCTTCTCTTTTTTGTCACTTCTCTTTCTCTCTCTCTTTCTCCCTCTTCTCTTTCTCTCTCTTCTCTTTCTGCCTCTTCTCTTTCTGCCTCTTCTCTTTCTCTCTTCTCTTTCTCTCTCTTCTCTTTCTCTCTTCTCTTTCTCTCTCTTCTCTTTCTCTCCTATTTCTCTCTCTTCTCTTTCTGCCTCTTCTCTTTCTCTCCTATTTCTCTCTCTTCTCTTTCTGCCTCTTCTCTTTCTCTCTTCTCTTTCTCTCTCTTCTCTTTCTCTCTTCTCTTTATCTCTCTTCTCTTTCTCTCCTATTTCTCTCTCTTCTCTTTCTGCATCTTTTCTTTCTCTCTCTTCTCTTTCTGCATCTTTTCTTTCTCTCTCTTCTCTTTCTGCATCTTTTCTTTCTCTCTCTTCTCTTTCTGCATCTTTTCTTTCTCTCTCTTCTCTTTCTGCCTCTTCTCTTTCTCTCTCTTCTCTTTCTGCATCTTCTCTTTCTCTCTCTTCTCTTTCTGCCTCTTCTCTTTCTCTCTCTTCTCTTTCTCCATCTTTTCTTTCTCTCTCTTCTCTTTCTGCCTCTTGTCTTTCTCTCTCTTCTCTTTCTGCCTCTTCTCTTTCTGCCTCTTCTCTTTCTGCATCTTTTCTTTCTCTCTCTTCTCTTTCTGCCTCTTCTCTTTCTCTCTCTTCTCTTTCTGCATCTTCTCTTTCTCTCTCTCTTCTCTTTCTGCATCTTCTCTTTCTCTCTCTTCTCTTTCTGCCTCTTCTCTTTCTCTCTCTTCTCTTTCTGCATCTTTTCTTTCTCTCTCTTCTCTTTCTGCCTCTTGTCTTTCTCTCTCTTCTCTTTCTGCCTCTTCTCTTTCTGCCTCTTCTCTTTCTGCCTCTTCTCTTTCTCTCTCTTCTCTTTCTGCATCTTTTCTTTCTCTCTCTTCTCTTTCTGCCTCTTCTCTTTCTCTCTCTTCTCTTTCTGCCTCTTCTCTTTCTCTCTCTTCTCTTTCTGCATCTTCTCTTTCTCTCTCTTCTCTTTCTGCCTCTTCTCTTTCTCTCTCTTCTCTTTCTGCCTCTTCTCTTTCTCTCTCTTCTCTTTCTGCCTCTTCTCTTTCTCTCTCTTCTCTTTCTGCCTCTTCTCTTTCTCTCTCTTCTCTTTCTGCATCTTCTCTTTCTCTCTCTTCTCTTTCTGCCTCTTCTCTTTCTCTCTCTTCTCTTTCTGCCTCTTCTCTTTCTCTCTCTTCTCTTTCTGCCTCTTCTCTTTCTCTCTCTTCTCTTTCTGCCTCTTCTCTTTCTCTCTCTTCTCTTTCTGCATCTTCTCTTTCTCTCTCTTCTCTTTCTGCCTCTTGTCTTTCTCTCTCTTCTCTTTCTGCCTCTTCTCTTTCTGCCTCTTCTCTTTCTTTCTCTTCTCTTTCTGCATCTTTTCTTTCTCTCTCTTCTCTTTCTGCCTCTTCTCTTTCTCTCTCTTCTCTTTCTGCATCTTCTCTTTCTCTCTCTTCTCTTTCTGCCTCTTCTCTTTCTCTCTCTTCTCTTTCTGCATCTTTTCTTTCTCTCTCTTCTCTTTCTGCATCTTCTCTTTCTCTCTCTTCTCTTTCTGCATCTTTTCTTTCTCTCTCTTCTCTTTCTGCATCTTCTCTTTCTCTCTCTTCTCTTTCTGCCTCTTCTCTTTCTCTCTCTTCTCTTTCTGCATCTTTTCTTTCTCTCTCTTCTCTTTCTGCCTCTTCTCTTTCTCTCTCTTCTCTTTCTGCCTCTTCTCTTTCTCTCTCTTCTCTTTCTGCATCTTCTCTTTCTCTCTCTTCTCTTTCTGCCTCTTCTCTTTCTCTCTCTTCTCTTTCTGCATCTTTTCTTTCTCTCTCTTCTCTTTCTGCCTCTTCTCTTTCTCTCTCTTCTCTTTCTGCCTCTTCTCTTTCTCTCTCTTCTCTTTCTGCCTCTTCTCTTTTTCCCTTTTCTCTTTCACTTTCTTCTCTTTCTTTTTCTCCTCTCCTCTCTTCTTACCGCTCTACTGCACTTATTCCTGTCATACTAAACCATAATATAAATGCTAAAACTTGTGTATAAAATGCCTAACATTACTTGCTTTTAAAAATATTTAAATATTATTTTTGCATTAATCCAATAACACTAGCTTATAATATACTTATTTTTAAGCGTATTGTTTTAAACTATGTCTTTTCATACCATTTATTAAACAGGCTTGCTAATACTAGTGTATAATAGATTGAGAGTCTAGGAATTTTTTTAATAGTCTAAGTGTCCTCTTCATTAGCGGCGCCTCAGCTGTTGTTACCGCACAGATCTATATCTATCCATAAAAAATATATATTCTATATTTGACTATATATATTCGTAGCATAAACCCCAAAGTGTCAAGTTGGTTTGCCATGAAGTTATTTTTAGACATTATTTGGTCTCTAACACGAGTTCATTGATAAAGGTGATGATAATTTTAAACTTCAAATCTTATCATTGTTTTCACCACAGGAGCGACATGTGTTGATCTGTAGGCCCTTGTTGATGTCTTAGGGGACCTTCAGTTCTTGTTGATATCTAGGCCCTTCCAGCCCATGTTTATGTCTTGGCCATTTTAGTATGGAGAGAGTGTGTTGTGTGTGTTGACTAATGACTCATGACTAGGATGCTAGTTTTATAAGGATGGCCAGCAGATTGGAGAGTTAGGATGAGGCGGGGGAAGGGGGGGGGCAATGAGTAAAACTAATAAGCGAGAGCATTAATTTAGAATGAGTTGAAAGATAATGTTTAAAAACCTTGAACAACTTGTGAATCAATGTAAATGCTGTACCGTACTTCACTGATATTGAAAGCTATATGCTAATACAATTTTTGTGCTACGTACGTTAATAAACTTTAGTTGTTTAACCGAGACCAATCGTCATAGAAGGCCTGAACACTGATCTGCAACGTCGCAACCTGTGGGCAATTGATATCAATAGCACGTTGTAACGCCACTGGCCAGTGATTAGTTGAACAAACATCGTAATAAGCATACTTTTACTAGCGGTATCACGAGGTGGAAGGAATGGACCTCATTCACCAATCGTAAACAAACAACATTTAGCCACGTGACAATATTGACAAAACAATGAAAATTACGTATCACGTGACAGCCTTTATGGATTGCGTAATTTGTATAGAAGAGATAGAGAACTGCGTGTTGTTAGTTTACGATTGGTGAATGAGGTCCATTACTCTCTCGTTAGGGCCTCGTCTCGAGGGACAATGAATGCACTCAGATGAAAAACTGGCGCGTGCTCTGTAGCAGAACTATTATTGCCTATGCCTTAAATTTGTGATACAGAGATGATTCAATCTTTTGCGAGTCCATAGTGTTCTTCATTCTTTCAATACACCAAAAACTTTTAAAAATAATTCAAGCATTTCGGTTTTAAAATTGACAATGTTTATTTCTTTAAAATGAACAATGTCTTTTTTTCTATCCTATGCATTTTTTGCGTCGATCTCTCCCCTAAAACTATCGTCCTTTCTTAACTAACCTTGCAACTGGTTCTAGAATCTAACATAATAAAATAAAACTAGTTCTTATTTATATTTTTATAGTTTGGTTTCGGCCGTGGAGCCGAAAAGCCCAGTAGAGAGTGAATGGAAGGATGTGTTGAAGCAGGCCAGTCTTGGCAGAATTTAAGTCATTGGTTAATATGCATGACTGAATGCATGACGCGTAGGACGTAATCATCTTCTTTTTTTTGAAGTAACGTCTGTATTATATAAGATAAGATAACACCCCCTCCAATGTCTGTAGCGCCACTGAAATAGATAGATGGATGCATCATGGCCCCTCTCTCAGCTTGCTGATGTGAACTAAAGAAACGCTGTGCAGTACGTGTGGCACAAATTCAGCGCAGTAGCTGTTGTGGGGAACACCATAGTTTATAGTTACAACTCTATTCCTGATTTTTCTGTGAATTTGACTCATGAAGCCTTAGGCAGTGGTGCTTTAAAATCAGAGTACTCCTCTTCTGTATGAATAGCCTTACTAAGCTGACAAGTTGTTGGTTTGGAAAGAATGCGCCTTTACCCCATTCACCTGTCAATTGAAGCAGTTTCACAAGCCTTAATATGTAAGCCACACGAGCAGGCCAGGTGCTAAAGTCGGTTGTCAGAAGTTATTTATATCATTTAGGAATATTTTGTAGACTAATTGTATCCTTAATGACACCACAAGCTATAATAACAACCTTTGAAACATCATTAACATTGTTTGCATTTCTAAGATGGTGAAGGAATTTGATGTCATTAATCTAAGTTGTCATGCGATGTCATCAATCTTTGTTGTCTTTTGATGTCATCAATCTATGTTGTCATTGCGTATTCTGTCATCCTGTACTGACATAAACGAATACTTTTTAACTTCTTTCCTCCACTGAAAAAGAGTTCCATACTTAGCTGAATAAGCCATGTTCTCAATTTCCATAAATCAAATAAGAACATCAAACTAAAATGTTATTTAACATTGGTTAGGCCTATAATAGAATATGCATCCTCTGTTTAGGACCACTCAACTCAAGAAAACATTAAGAAACTGGAACAGACACAAAATGGTGAGATTCATAATAAATGAATATTCACATTTGATTAGAATAACACCTTTAGTAAAATCACTAAATTTACAAAACCTTCATGAATGTTGTAACCGGTTGTTGACTTGTAGCACCAAACTGCTGGTAGATAACTAGTACGCCGTATGGGTCATATACCTTATCTAATAAAGCTTCAACTTCCTAGTGTACAATACTAAATATAGCTTTATTTATATTATTGAAACAATAAAATTAATATGAAATAAAATCAACGTACCAGACTTAAGTAATAATATTTCTAAACATAATCTAACTCACTACACTAACACAACCTTTCAGTGTCAGGTCCTGGAGTAGTCTGTTCTCACTAAGAACCAATGACGACAATGCCACCTAGGTTGCATTATTCACAACCAATCGCTAACCTCTTCCCAACGTCGCCATAGAAAAACACACACACACTCCATAACAATGAAAGACTTAAAAAGTAAAGTAGCAATCTATAATCTAAAGCATTTAGTAAGGCGTATGTATGTCCCGAATAGAAATTAAAACCGTTCGACAAATCTTGTAAAAAGTTGGCAAAAATGTTCCTTGGATACTAACTGGAACAGTAATGTATGTAAAATAGCCATAGTCATTCTCTGTATCTTGAGGGAGCTACCATCTTCTACCAAGCACGTTCCCAGGTGGCAAATAGGGCAAAAACCCTTAGATATAAGGGCTAGCTGTGAATAGCTAGATTACTCAAAGAACTAAGCAATGAGCTAGCCCCAGTGTTCAAAATACTCTTTCAGGCATCGCTTAACCAGGGCAGAGTACCAAAGGACTGGAAAGAAGCTAATGTCACCCCCCCTATTTAAAAAAGGAGAAAAATCTGATCCAGGAAACTACAGACCAGTATCACTTACCAGCATCACATGTAAAATCCTAGAACACATAATATGTAGCAACATCATAAACCACTTAGACAAACATAATGTCCTCACCCCATACCAACATGGCTTTAGGAAATATAGATCATGTGAAACACAACTAATAGGACTAATTGATGATTTTTCAAAAGGTTTAGATAATAGTGAACAAAAAGATGCTATCTTACTAGATTTTTCCAAGGCTTTTGACAAAGTTCACCACCATAGTTTGCTTAAAAAATTAAAATATTTCGGCATTAGTGGTCCACTGAATCAGTGGATTAAAGATTTTCTGATAGGGAGAGAACAAACTGTAATAATAAATGGCTCTAAATCAACACCGATAACAGTAAACTCAGGTGTACCTCAAGGAACAGTCTTGGGTCCACTACTATTTTTAATTTACATAAATGATTTACCAAATTGCATTACTTAGAAACAAAAGTCAGATTATTTGCAGACGATTGCATAATATATAGAACAATAAAAACAACACAAGACACAGATATTTTACAAAGAGAATTAGATGAATTACAGAAATGGGAATCAAATTGGAGCATGTCTTTCCACCCAGAAAAATGTCAGTTGTTAAGAGTAACAAAAAAACTAAAACAAATTAATTCCACTTATCTTATTCATGGCAAACCAGTAACACAGACTAAAAACGCAAAATACCTAGGTGTTATAATAAATGAAAAACTGTCATGGAATCCACATATTGATGAAACTATAAAAAAAATCCAACAAAGCATTAGGGTTTATTAAAAGAAATTTCTATAAATCAAATAAGAACATAAAACTAAAATGTTATTTAACCTTGGTTAGGCCAATAATAGAATATGCATCCACCGTTTGGGACCCCTCAACTCAAGAAAACATTAAGAAACTGGAACAGACACAAAATAGAGCAGTGAGATTCATAACAAACGAATATTCACATTTGACTAGAGTAACACCTTTAGTAAAATCACTAAATTTAGAAAGCCTTCAGGACAGAAGACTCAAAAGTAAAGTAGCAATTAAACATAAAACACTGAACCATAATATTCAAATACAAAAACAAAATTTAATAAAATACTCTGAAAGACACAAAAATAAAGGCACATTCCTCGTCCTATATGCTAGGACAAATTTGTACAAATACTCCTTCTTCCCTAGTGCTTTAAGAGCATGGAATGGGTTGCCTGAGCTAGCCTGGAAAACCAGTGACTTGTCAGAATTTAAGTCATTGGTTAATATGCATGACTGAATGCATGACGCGTAGGACGTAATCATCTTCTTTTTGGAAGTAACGTCTGTTACTGTTAATCCTGATTAAAACAAGAGCTAATCCTGATTAAAACAAGAGCTAATCCGAACAAATGAAAAGCAGAGTGGACAGAGGCAGTCCTGATTGACAAGGCAAAGTTATCAAATATGTGATCATGATGTGATCGATGAGTTGCTAGCGGCGTTGTTTGATGACTTTATTTTCGCCTGGTTGTAAATCTGTTTTTCGTTTGTTCCGCCTTACTGGTGTCAGTTGTATTCTATTTATAGCCTGTCTCATTGAGATTCACGCGTGTAAATATGCAAGAAGTAGGAAGAGGTCTGTTTTGTGACATGCACATTTTGCTGTTAGCTGGTTTAGCCTAAGAGTAATGTTCTAATAACACTAGATGTATTTTAACTTGGTTAACTCACAGATACAAGTAGGCCTACTCGATTAAACACACACACCCATACATTTTAACATTCGTATATTCACATTCTTCAAATCATATTAAATGTTCACATTCATACATCTTATTCACATTTTCACAAACCCACTTATTTACATATAGTGATATAATGTCAGACGTTTTCTTTTATCAGAAGAGAATGACGTTCTATCGTGCCACGTCTTACGTAGACGTCCATGATAATTAGAGATTTAAACTGCTAGGTCGTTAGTTTTACTGGCAGATTTAGTCAACCGATTGCAGGCTCTAATGGCACTAGAGAAGGAGGGCTTATTCGAATTAGTTCTAGAAAATGGAATAAGAAATATGTCTTTAAGTTTGTGTCTTTCTGAGAATTTTATCAGGTTTTGTAAGGTTAATTTTTGTTTAGTGTTTTATTCATTATAGCTTATTCACTTTTTAGTCTTCTGTCCTAAATTGTCTTTAAATTTAGTGATTTTACAAAGTGTTACTCTAGTCAAATTTGAATATATTCATGCTTTAAATCTCACTGCTCCATTTTGAGTCTGTTCTAATGTAGGGCTTTTGTTTCATGCTCTTGTTTGATTTGTAAAAATATTTATCAAGCCCTAATATTTTGCTCGATTTTTAAATAATTCCATCACTATGAGGTTTCCATAACATATTTTAATCAGTGTAACCATGAATAAGTTAAATAGCCCTAATCGTAAATATATTCGCGTACATTGCAAAAGTGCAATTTCATAAATTTCGAATGTTCTAGAATCTAGAGACTGCACATAAATACTATTTCTTATTATTGTGTTACTATGAAAAGGGGAGGAGGCAGTTGGCTTACTTGTCATATCGAGGCGCCCTCACGACAATAAACAAAAAAACCAGCTTGAAATATGGCCGTTTTCACGAGTCTTAAAATGGAGTGGGGATGGGCGCATTTGCTTCACAGACCTTAATCTAGCACTTCCCCTAACTCTAGCTTGTGTGTTTACTTTCGTAACCTTTCTGGCTTTCACTGAGCAGAGCAGTGATTCAATCCTCTACCTTCGTACCCCAGCAGACGATTGAGCCCCAGCAGACGACTGAGCCAACTGGCTTCCATTTTCTACACTTTTTTTTTTGTTTTTAGTTCTACCCCTTTTGTTTGGTAGAAATGTCTGTGACGTGACCTATATAAAACGAATCATGTTTGGCTTTCAAAATTGAAACAGGAAGAAACACTGAAATAATGAAGTGTGAAATTAAGATGTATTCAAGAAACACGGGTGCAAAGGTTAAAGGTCACAAGGGATGGAAACCATCAAGGAGGTTATATTTAGATGGAGATGGCGTGACGTCACTAGGTTGAAGCCAAATCGCAGCCATCTTGGTCTACTCAAATTAAAACGTGTAGTCTGTTTTTTTTTAGAAATTTGTTCGACAATATTTCACGGCATTATTTAAATATCTATACATTGTACAATATCTTATAAAACGTTAAAAACACAGCTCATGTTTGTATAAAAATGTATCTTCCCACATTTTACATACTAAACATTTTAGATGGGTGGTCGTGGTTGGGGTCCAGTATGGTTTTTTATGTGAAACAAAATTTATATGCCTATTCCTAATCTAAAAACATTTTTATTAAAATATAAAAAATTGGAATAAATGTGAGCTTGCGCTCCTAGATCTAATTTAATTTATATTACTTACATAGGCCAGGGCTATGATGTTTGTAATTTAGTGTCCTTTTTAATTTTTATAGTTCAGTGCTGATTATTTTGTAGTTTCCGCTATTTATAACTTTCTGCTAGTTTTAGTCTTTTTCTGTTATTTGTGTTTTACTCGTAGAGGAAAAGTAGTTTTTAAAATAGTTAACTAGCCTTAGAGCTGTGGATGTTATTTTCTATTTTTTGTCCCAGGTTAGTTCTGCTTATTTTTGTCTTTGGCATTAGTGTTGGATTAGTTGTTATTTTTTTATATCAGTTTATGTGCAGGTCTGTAAACGGTATAGAGCCCCCATATGAGTTTAGAATAGAAATAACTTTTTATATTCCTTTTTGTATTTTTATAGGTTTAAATTTTAAGGTTCTCTTTTTAATGCTGTTTAATTTGGTATATAATGTTTTGTAGTCCGTGTCTGTAGTAATTTGCTAGATTTTATTGTTGTGTACGGCTAGGTACAAATTAGGGAAATAGGTAGTCCAGTTTAGTTTTAGGTAATTAGCGTGACGTCATGCTCTCCGATACGTTCGCGCTGACCAGTTATAGCTAGCTCCGGGACCACGTTGAGCTCTTTTTTGTCTTGACCAGTGGTCAGTGCGGACAGTGGTGTTTGTGTAGAGTTAGTTTTGTGTAGTGCTATTTCGGCTGGGACCGCCTGTAAGTTGTAAATTGTTTTTATTTTTGCTTTCTTTTATTGTATTTGTATTGATTGTTTCTGTATCTATTGCTATAGTCTAGATGCAGACTGATTAGTGTAGTGGCATCACTGGCTAGTTAATTAGCCATGATTGCCTCTGATGGAGCCGGAAGCTCTGTAGACTTGGTTAGTGTCACCCAATTGCGCCCGCCTTAATGCTTTTTGCTTTCCTATACTATGTCTAGGTGTAAATATTTTATTATTTTGTTTCCTATGTAATTTTATTATTTTTATCGTGAGGATAACCACTCTATTTAAGTTGGCAATTTGTCCTTCTTTTTAATGTAAAAGATGGCTGCGGCCTAAGCATCGCTGTCATGGCGGCTTGTTTAGTCTAATACTATTATTTAGATCTAGCTTGTGTCTATTGTAGTCTAGCCGGACCTGTGTTGGTTGTGGCTGGTATTGCTTTTATTAGCTACATGTAGGTAATTGAAATTACCTCATGCTTGTATTAGGTGTATGTGCTAGACTAAGACTAGGTCTAGTTCATTTTTATTATCATTATTTCTTATGTTT
The DNA here is from genome assembly GCA_036873155.1 of Biomphalaria sudanica. NCBI lineage: Eukaryota > Metazoa > Mollusca > Gastropoda > Planorbidae > Biomphalaria > Biomphalaria sudanica. Next base: position 303,192 of record JAZGLO010001455.1, read on the forward strand.
GTTTATTTTGTAATTGCAGGCTATAATTCCTGCACATCTGCTGCATTGCTGCATAGCTGCTGCTTTGCTGCTGCATTGTTGCTGCACATCTGCTGCATTGCTGCATAGCTGCTGCACTGCATTTCTGCTGTTGCTTTGCTGCTGCATTGCTGCTGTGTTACTGCTTTTAGTTGCTGAAAGTAACTGCTGTGTTACTGCTTTTAGCTGCTGCAATTACACTGCTGATTTTAACTGCTATTATTCTTGTGGTAGATCTAGAATATAGTGTAGTTTTTGTTTTGTAGTGTAGCCTTAGTGGCTTAGATTAGTAAACTTAGTTATAAGTACTTATAGTCTGTTTTCTGTTCTTAGAGAATGCTAATAATAGGGTACTAAGGCTTAGGTATTCTTGTTTTAGTTGTAGTTATGGGTTGGTTATAGTATAAGTAGAATATTGTAGATCTAGACTAGTTTATTGTGGTGTATATATTTTATTATTGATTTATTTTTGCATATGTAAATAAAGTTTCGTTTTGTTTATTTATCCTAAACTAAAGTTTGTTATCTTGTTTTCATTTAGTTTAGCTTAGTTTAATTGTGCTGTCTGGTTGCTTAGGCTACTATAGCCCCTTGGTCACCATACCGAGGTGCACAGATTGGGCCCACCCAGTAGAGCTACCACCCGCCTACTGTAAAAAAATGAACAAATGTTGAGCAGCAAGGGCCTTACTCAGTAGCGCCACCCTGACCAAGCTCACATAAAAACAAAAGTTAAACCAAATAAAGTTTATGTTTTTAACGTTGAAGAAATATTTACTAAAATGTAGGCCAGAGTTTAATTAGGGAAAGATTAGTTAGTATTACTGTAACATTATTATTAGTAGTAGGTAGTAGTACTCTTTTCACTTCAATTTTATCAATTTTGTGGTGATTTCAGTGCGGTAAAAAGTATCAAAAATATAACAAACCTCTTGCAAATCATTTTTGTGCTTTTTTTCAGCCCACAATAGTGCTTAATTTCGATGCAATCATTATATTTCGGTTTTGTATTCCTCGATCAGGTGATCGTATAAATCACTTTACATGCTCTACAGCGCTTTGTAATTGATCATTGGAATATCTAGACCACCAGATATGAACTTGGGCCTTAGAGGAGTTTAGAAAAAAACATGATGACAAAATACGAGGCTAATTTGAGTTGTTACGAGAATTAGAAAACTGGTATCGCAATGAAAACGGATGGAATGTTTTGAGTAAACCAATATGGCGAATAGGCTCCGCCCACTGGCTTCAACCGATAATGAACATTTGATAGCAACCGCCATCTCCATCTAAATACAACCTCCTTGGAAACCATCAACAACGGCGGAAGACCTAAATTTGGTCTGGATGAGTTGTATTTCACGGTGCCCTCTTGTGAAACCAAAAAAATGTATATTTTAAATAATAAACACTTGCAACTGTCATATTTTATTTATGAAAATGACATTCAAGAGAAACAAAATTTAAAAAAAAAAGAATTAAACAAGCATACATTTTCTGCTTCTAGCCTTTCTGAACTCATTTATAGAAGTATAGTAATTTCATCTTCCAGGTTAAGACTATAGACCTATCGGATTTACTGGAAACTTCCTAATCTGATAGTCTTAATAATTCTCTGTACATTGAGTTGCTATTTCATAACTATTAATTAGTAGTGTTAATTTTGATAAGCTTCTCTCAACGAATCTGTACTTATAGGCATTGTTAATCTATTGAATAGCGGTGAATCAAACTATTTAATAGCGGTGAAACATGCAAACTTTTTATTAGCAGTGAAACATTCAAACTATTTATTAGCAGTGAAACATGCAAACTGTTTATAGCGGTGAATCGTTTAACAAAATTCAAACGATAATGTAGACTCTACAGACAAGTATACATTCTTATATTTGTATGGTAGACTCTAAATATTTGGGTCCATTTCTTAAAATTTATTTTTCTAAACGTATTGGAAAGGCTGATGACTGACCAGAGGTCAAGTTTTGTACTTCCTAACGTTGGAGGTCACTGCTATCACTCACTCGGATGACTCTTTCCTCTTATGGATTACTTTTGAGCTTTCTTAAAATCAAAGAGAAAACCAAACTGTTCACAGTGTTTACATAAATCTTGAATCCATATGGCTAATGGATCCAGGATGGCTGCCTGGTCGTGCGGTTTGCGCGCTGGACTGTCGTTCGGATTTATCGATGGTCGAGGGTTCATATCCTGCCCGCTCCCATCCCCCGTCGTCCTGCGGGAGGTTTGGACTAGGAAGTGAACTATCTTCAACTCTGAAGCAACATCCGAAACATGTAGAACATTTTACAAAACATTTTACAAACAATTAGTAAAAAAAAAATTATCAAATTATTTTTTTAAAATCTATTTCGATTGTTGTTTTTTTTTAGACGATTAAAATATTTGTTTCGGCCTTTTTGTCTTAACTTCTATTTCATTTCGTGTCTTTTGCCAGGTACATTTTTATTATCAATTTAGTTATCGATATGTCTGATCTAATCATGAAATATATACAAATACTCAAAAGCATTGCCTTAAATGGACTTGTACGAATGGCATAATTTGACATGCGATAACATCTTATATCATACATATAAGAAATTCTAAATTAATCTTTTGTGTAAAATCGAATCGCAGTCACTGAGTGTGTCTAGTTGCTCCGAAAGACTTATGCGTATCCTTGTGTTAATCAAGTCGGAGACTTAAACTCTGCTAAGTCCTTGGTTTTCCTTACCAATTCAGACAACCCATTCCATGTTCTAGGAAAGTAAGAGTACTTTTAACAGATTTGTCTCAGCATATGAAATAAGAAATGTGATCATTGTGTCTTTCTGAGTATTTTGGTTGTACAAATGTCTGATGCCCCTATCTCCCGACCTGCTGTATGCTTTGAAATGACACTCGTAGAAATGATGGCATTAAAATATGACGAGTGACCCTTAAATTTCAAAATACATTTTTTTTTATATATAGAATCAGTCAGAACAATAATAGATAGACTTCTATAAACACATCAGTACATTTTTTTCCCCTAAAGCAATGATGTTCAATTGTTCAAGGAATATTTCGTCACAAACCATCAGGTCGCCACTGGTAAAACAGGTTACGACAACTCAAAAAAAAATCGTACAAAGGGGCGGAGCCTGGTAGATCTGGATATAAATCAAATTGATAACACAAAAACTATGACATGCACATACACACATAAAATGTGTTTACACATTTTTTTCTATGTTGACAAGATAAACAGAACACTCTTCTGCTGGCCTCCTTCAGTCGTAGAACAACTAAGGTTCATTTCGTAGAACACTTTTTTTCATGTGACTGTGAAGCCCTATTTTTTTGGAGAGACACTCCCGTCCATGTGTATCGCAGGTTGAGGTGGCTTTCGCTTTGATAACAGAGAAGCCAGACATTTTTTCGTTTGGCACATTTTTCTTTCAGAGCAGACGCCAATGCTTTTTCGCTGTTCAAAACTTTCTTGGTCACCATCTCTCTCCACATAGTGCCGTCTAGGGCTATGTCTTCCCAATAGTCAGCATCGATGTCCACTGCTTTGAGGCCCCATTTGATTTGTTTATAGAACGTCCCAGAGTCCACCTAGAACAGCGGCTCTCAACCTTTTAAGCTCGGCAACCCCTTTTTACAATTCCCCACTCTGCCGCGACCCCCCACCACACACACACAGCTATAGATGAATGGACACTAATAATCCATATTTTTATAGGCGACCCCTGGCAAATGGTCAATCGACCCCCAAGGGGGTCGCGACCCACAGGTTGAGAACGCCTGACCTAGAATAAAGGCATTCGGTCGTTGACCCGGCCACACGATTCTCTTGTTAACCTTTGGCCAGCTAAACAAATGACTTTAAATCAATCTTCTGATTTCCGGAGCAAGAGATTTCATACCATTTTGCTTTTAAACTTATTACATTTCGTAAAGAAATGGTGTTTATCTCGATGTTAGAGAGTGTGTGATCACGACGTGAAATGGTGTTTATCTTGAGGTTAAAGAGTGTGTGATCACGACGTGAAATGGTGTTTATCTTAGAGGTTAAAGAGTGTGTGATCACGACGTGAAAAGGTGTTTATCTTAGAGGTTAAAGAGTGTGTGATCACGACGTGAAATGGTGTTTATCTTGAGGTTAAAGAGTGTGTGATAACGACATGTGACAGCACTAGCTAACCGCACGGGGTGATACCAACCCCTAGCAACGCCTGTGCTATTAGCTATTTTATTTAAATTTTTCTACCTGGAAAACTGCTTTTTTTTTTCACTCACGGACTTTGAAAAAAAAAAACGTTTAAAATAGCGTAATTTTGATAATCACTCAATGAATAAAAATAAATCTTTCAGAAAATATTTTTTATCAAGATTCATTACAATGTATAGCATCGATGAAGCATTGATTTCTACATAGGCTCTACAATCAAGTAAAGTAGTTGAAAGATTAGCTTCAAGCCACGCATAGTCAATAATGTAACAGATGAGGACTTAGTTAATGTGTATTAAAAATATCGGGATTTAAAAAGGGGAGTTAATAGATAGTATGTTACTGCTGATAAGATTTACTGATTAATTATTTACATATAATTCGACTCGTACTAGGATACACATTCTGATATTAATTAAGAATTAAGAAAAGTATTTTTTATATTTAGCTTCTTTCAAAAAATGTACGCCACTTCTATTTGCCGTATATTCAAAGACCAGCTTAGGCGTCAACTTTCCTTGGCTGACATAGAAGAGAGCACCTGGTTGCATGCGGTTTCAGAACGAGACAGCTGGAGGTCACTCACGAAGGCCGCGGGATACACATTTGAGACCAAAAGAAAATCTGCTGCTGAGGACAAACGCAGACGGCGAAAAGAAAATCTAAATCGACCGCCTGCAGACAATGGTTTTGCTTGCCCTGGATGTGGCAAAATATGTAGGTCACAGCTGGGGCCGCGCAGCCACGGGAAATACTGCATTCCTCACTAATCTTCGGACTCGAAGGCTAGCCTTATTATATTGAAGACAGTGTCCCTGACGTGGACATATAAAAGCAAGGCGTTACCTGCCCTTGTTTCACTGCACGCTATTAATAAAATATTTCTTTTCATGATTTCGCCTACATTTCACGTGCATCAATCAGACACGTGAGCATCAGATAATTGTAAACATATATAGAACTACTTTACATGCTTCAACAGATTTGTTTTAAAGAGAATTTTATAAACAAAGACATTATGCACTATCATCTCGACCACTTTTCGTTTGCTTTGTAAAAGCAAATACGTCACTAAACATCAATGAAACTCAATAGGTACTATGCAGCCAGATAGTTGGTTAGGTCCATAAATCTATTTTACACATGCATTTTAATTATATCAAAACTTTCTGTGCAGCCTAAGCCTAGATAGGTCCGTAAAGCTATTTTAAACATGTATTTTAATTATATCAATAACACTTTCGGTGTAGCCTAAGCCTAGATAGGTCCGTAAAGCTATTTTAAACATGTATTTTAATTATATCAATAACACTTTCTGTGTAGTCTAAGCCTAGATAGGTCCGTAAAGCTATTTTAAACATGTATTTTAATTATATCAATAACACTTTCTGTGTAGCCTAAGCCTAGATAGGTCCGTAAAGCTATTTTAAACATGTATTTTAATTATATCAATAACACTTTCTGTGTAGTCTAAGCCTAGATAGGTCCGTAAAGCTATTTTAAACATGTATTTTAATTATATCAATAACACTTTCTGTGTAGTCTAAGCCTAGATAGGTCCGTAAAGCTATTTTAAACATGTATTTTAATTATATCAATAACACTTTCTGTGTAGCCTAAGCCTAGATAGGTCCGTAAAGCTATTTTAAACATGTATTTTAATTATATCAATAACACTTTCTGTGTAGTCTAAGCCTAGATAGGTCCGTAAAGCTATTTTAAACATGTATTTTAATTATATCAATAACACTTTCTGTGTAGTCTAAGCCTAGATAGGTCCGTAAAGCTATTTTAAACATGTATTTTAATTATATCAATAACACTTTCTGTGTAGTCTAAGCCTAGATAGGTCCGTAAAGCTATTTTAAACATGTATTTTAATTATATCAATAACACTTTCTGTGTAGTCTAAGCCTAGATAGGTCCGTAAAGCTATTTTAAACATGTATTTTAATTATATCAATAACACTTTCTGTGTAGTCTAAGCCTAGATAGGTCCGTAAAGCTATTTTAAACATGTATTTTAATTATATCAATAACACTTTCTGTGTAGTCTAAGCCTAGATAGGTCCGTAAAGCTATTTTTCGCATGTATTTTAATTATATCAAAACTTTCTGTGTAGCCTAAGCCTAGATAGGTCCGTAAAGCTATTTTAAACATGTATTTTAATTATATCAATAACACTTTCTGTGTAGTCTAAGCCTAGATAGGTCCGTAAAGCTATTTTTCGCATGTATTTTAATTATATCAATAACACTTTCTGTGTAGTCTAAGCCTAGATAGGTCCGTAAAGCTATTTTAAACATGTATTTTAATTATATCAATAACACTTTCTGTGTAGCCTAAGCCTAGATAGGTCCGTAAAGCTATTTTTCGCATGTATTTTAATTATATCAATAACACTTTCTGTGTAGTCTAAGCCTAGATAGGTCCGTAAAGCTATTTTAAACATGTATTTTAATTATATCAATAACACTTTCTGTGTAGTCTAAGCCTAGATAGGTCCGTAAAGCTATTTTAAACATGTATTTTAATTATATCAATAACACTTTCTGTGTAGTCTAAGCCTAGATAGGTCCGTAAAGCTATTTTTCGCATGTATTTTAATTATATCAATAACACTTTCTGTGTAGTCTAAGCCTAGATAGGTCCGTAAAGCTATTTTAAACATGTATTTTAATTATATCAATAACACTTTCTGTGTAGCCTAAGCCTAGATAGGTCCGTAAAGCTATTTTTCGCATGTATTTTAATTATATCAATAACACTTTCTGTGTAGTCTAAGCCTAGATAGGTCCGTAAAGCTATTTTAAACATGTATTTTAATTATATCAATAACACTTTCTGTGTAGTCTAAGCCTAGATAGGTCCGTAAAGCTATTTTTCGCATGTATTTTAATTATATCAATAACACTTTCTGTGTAGTCTAAGCCTAGATAGGTCCGTAAAGCTATTTTAAACATGTATTTTAATTATATCAATAACACTTTCTGTGTAGTCTAAGCCTAGATAGGTCCGTAAAGCTATTTTTCGCATGTATTTTAATTATATCAATAACACTTTCTGTGTAGTCTAAGCCTAGATAGGTCCGTAAAGCTATTTTAAACATGTATTTTAATTATATCAATAACACTTTCTGTGTAGTCTAAGCCTAGATAGGTCCGTAAAGCTATTTTAAACATGTATTTTAATTATATCAATAACACTTTCTGTGTAGCCTAAGCCTAGATAGGTCCGTAAAGCTATTTTAAACATGTATTTTAATTATATCAATAACACTTTCTGTGTAGTCTAAGCCTAGATAGGTCCGTAAAGCTATTTTAAACATGTATTTTAATTATATCAATAACACTTTCTGTGTAGTCTAAGCCTAGATAGGTCCGTAAAGCTATTTTAAACATGTATTTTAATTATATCAATAACACTTTCTGTGTAGTCTAAGCCTAGATAGGTCCGTAAAGCTATTTTTCGCATGTATTTTAATTATATCAATAACACTTTCTGTGTAGTCTAAGCCTAGATAGGTCCGTAAAGCTATTTTAAACATGTATTTTAATTATATCAATAACACTTTCTGTGTAGCCTAAGCCTAGATAGGTCCGTAAAGCTATTTTTCGCATGTATTTTAATTATATCAATAACACTTTCTGTGTAGTCTAAGCCTAGATAGGTCCGTAAAGCTATTTTAAACATGTATTTTAATTATATCAATAACACTTTCTGTGTAGTCTAAGCCTAGATAGGTCCGTAAAGCTATTTTTCGCATGTATTTTAATTATATCAATAACACTTTCTGTGTAGTCTAAGCCTAGATAGGTCCGTAAAGCTATTTTAAACATGTATTTTAATTATATCAATAACACTTTCTGTGTAGTCTAAGCCTAGATAGGTCCGTAAAGCTATTTTTCGCATGTATTTTAATTATATCAATAACACTTTCTGTGTAGTCTAAGCCTAGATAGGTCCGTAAAGCTATTTTAAACATGTATTTTAATTATATCAATAACACTTTCTGTGTAGTCTAAGCCTAGATAGGTCCGTAAAGCTATTTTAAACATGTATTTTAATTATATCAATAACACTTTCTGTGTAGCCTAAGCCTAGATAGGTCCGTAAAGCTATTTTAAACATGTATTTTAATTATATCAATAACACTTTCTGTGTAGCCTAAGCCTAGATAGGTCCATAAAGCTATTTTAAACATGTATTTTAATTATATCAATAACACTTTCTGTGTAGTCTAAGCCTAGATAGGTCCGTAAAGCTATTTTAAACATGTATTTTAATTATATCAATAACACTTTCTGTGTAGCCTAAGCCTAGATAGGTCCGTAAAGCTATTTTTCGCATGTATTTTAATTATATCAATAACACTTTCTGTGTAGTCTAAGCCTAGATAGGTCCGTAAAGCTATTTTAAACATGTATTTTAATTATATCAATAACACTTTCTGTGTAGCCTAAGCCTAGATAGGTCCGTAAAGCTATTTTTCGCATGTATTTTAATTATATCAATAACACTTTCTGTGTAGTCTAAGCCTAGATAGGTCCATAAAGCTATTTTAAACATGTATTTTAATTATATCAATAACACTTTCTGTGTAGCCTAAGCCTAGATAGGTCCGTAAAGCTATTTTTCGCATGTATTTTAATTATATCAATAACACTTTCGGTGTAGCCTAAGGCGCTAAGCCTAGATAGGTCCATAAAGCTATTTTACGCATGTATTTTAATGTTGCTATATGCAGGTTAAGAGCATCACGGAGCCTTAATAATCTGTCCAGTGCAAACAAGAAAGACCAATGCGCGTGTTAATATTTACTTTAAACCTGGGCACCCTTTCACTTGATACTTCATGCTCAATGGATGAATTGAAACAAATTTACTGTACCGAGAGACTTGGACTAGAATGTCTAAGAGAATTAAAGGGATCCGTGTTTGTTTTGTTTTGTTTTTACAAAGCTTAAATCAACGCACTCTATTTGTTTATCTTGTAAAACTGTTTCACACGTCATTTCGCCCACACCCGATCTCGGATCAATCTGAAATTACGCGCAATTATTTCTTGTACCTGACAAATCAAGAATCGATAGGGGAAAAAAAAAGTAAATTAACTAATGGCAATAAATTCTTTGGTTTGGTGTTGAACAAGGGAAATAAATTGGACTTGACAGATATGATGGCGTAAGTTGAATTAGTCCCCTTGAGGAGGCTTGAGTCCTGATTGAACACGTGTTTTTATGCATTCAAAAAGCAATTGAAAATCAAAGCATACAACTCTGCAAATGACACAATTGTCTTCCAATTGCCTTTGTGTGGCCGGCTTTTCAAAATGAAGACTCCATAGCCATCTTCGAATTCACGGGACATTTAATAGTGCTCATCTTCGACCACGAAGGAGGAGCTATTTAGATATACACACCCCGGGCATGCTACCCTGCCTCATAGTGGCGCCCGGGTGGAAACGATCGTAGGAGGAAACGATTAGGCTAAAGGGTAGCAAAACAAGACTCCCGTGGGGGTGCCTAAGGGGGATGCGAGAGCATCCTCATTGCACTGCGCGAAAAAAAAAGCTCCCACAACCTTGTCACAATCCAGGCGCTGTTCCTCAAGGGGCCGTTACATAATAAATGGCGTGTCCCGCACGGTTAGACTGGTATAGAAAAGAAAAATGGCGGGGTCTTAGCAGATCTATACGCGGCCTCTTGCCGCGAGTCTGACCCACCCGTCAGACAGAATAGTGTACACTGTTTTCATACAGGCCGGTGAGATGGAGCTCGTGTTCACTTTAGCTGGCCTAGAGTTCCAAGAGCCGAAGGCTCAACTCTACCTGACAGTTTCAAGAAGAAGAAGAATATGTACACACTCGTAACTAAATCACGTCATGTTAGTGTGAAAAAAATCTTTGTAACGCCAATTAGAGCCTTTGAGTCTTCAGAGCAATGTGTAAATAAAATTATATTTTATTCTCACTATGTTTACAGAGGCGTTTATGTCTACATAATAGATGTACAAAGATAAGGAGTCAGTGTACTGTAAAACAGAACGTCTAGGAGTCCCTGCTCTAAAGGGTGCAGCTTATATTTTAGACAGTTTACTGTCACTGAACAGAAATTTTCGTGTCTATCCATAAGGAAGCCGTTTTTTTACATTGGCCCTTTCCATTTGGCTTATTTTGAAGTTTACATCTGTCACGCTTGAATTAGTCTAAATCTGAATCGACCTTGAACTTTTCATTTTTAATTACGTCACAATGTTTACCAAACACAAACCTACATACCACTGAAAGTAAGCGCTCGGAAACGTCTATAAGCCTAGACGTGAAAAAATAAACTTTTTTTTTATTCTTTGCGAACTCAAGCAACGATCTTATTAAATCATAAGTGCGTGTGCGTATGTGTGTGTGTGTGCCGGGATGTTTCAAAGAGTTCAGGTACTTGATCTAAAACTGCACCATGTACACATCTATTAGAATCGAGTGAAATAAAATCTGGAACATAGCAACCAATAATTTGACAAACAAAGCAAGCAGAAAGGCGAGGGCCCATCGTTGAACAGGCTATTGTACTCAATCACCTTCCTTTAGAGAATCTCAACCGTTCTTAATATTTGAAATCCCCATAACATACAATTAGCGTTTCTAATTACCTTTCGACAGCTGCGCTGTGTCGGACACTTATTCCACATGAGAGACGACCGCATGTCAAAGTGATCTTCTATGGGGAGCTGAAAGGAGGACGGTGTAACCAAGACCCTCCCACCCTCCGTAAGCGCTATAACGATTTTCCCAGGCGTCATTTCGCCCTAACTGGCATGGAGGAAAGTAGCTGGCCTCTGAAAAAGGCAGTCGAAGAGCTTTGACAAAGGCTGTCGGACACACATTTTGGGACACAAAAGAAAGCCCTTATTGAAGACAAGGCGCAGAAGACTGAAAGAAAATTTAAATAGACCAGCGTCGGACAAAGACTTTGTCTGCAAGAGAAACGGAAAACTGCAGCAGGTCGCAACTGGGTTTGCGTTGTCATGTGAAACACTGCTCCCATCCTTAAACTTCGGAATCGAAGACATTGCCATTGTTATTATATACAATAATGATTACAATTCGCACATATCGTGGTCCTGATTATATTTGACGATAATGTGGCATTGATCTTTTGACTTTCCAGGCTAAAATTGCTTTAGAGCGAATAAACTTTAAAAGAAAAAAAAAGGTCGCAATGAAATGATACAGATGATACATATCTAAAGGACAATTTCCAAATAATTCAAACTTCAGGTGACTATAATAAAGATTTGGAAGCAATTTTTTCAAGTGACATTAGCCCCCCCCCCCCCCCCCCCATCCATTTGTTAGTGTTTCCCGTGTTCTCTCCCTTTTAACAATCAGTTAGCTAGCTATTGTTTAAATATTTATATATATGGCGGGCTCAAAGAACGGTAACCGTGGGCAGGTCGTGTGCTGTATTGGAGATTTTCATCCATGGAGGAAAAAAACAACTATAAATAGCTAGCATTTTGGAGTATCCGGTGTACAAAAATAATGGAACATTTGCTATGCTCTATTTAAATAAAAAAAAATTGGCTTCTGATAATTTGTGTGCGTTCATAGCACTGCTAAATCAAATTTTCTATGCTCTTCATTTTGACGCACCAAATAATTTCAATCTGAAGGAAGCAGTAGACTGTCACTCTAGGACTTAAAACGTATTTTAAAACAAATGGGGAACGAACTAGCGGGTAATGAAAGAGATTTGATAAACACAAACTACAATGGAGCCTGCATCTCATCAGGAAAAGGCTGTCTTAGATGAAAAGGAAAACAAAATAGCATGCGTTTAAAGACTCTGTATTCCCTTAGAAACAGATTTCTTGTTTTCAATTTCAGCTGAATTTATTTGACCCTTGTTATTATTGCGGTGGCTGAGCGGTAAAGCGCTTTGTTTCCGAACCGGGGGTCCATGGTTCGAATCCTGGTGAAGACTGACCTTTTTAATTTCGGGATCTTTCGGCGAGTTGAAATATTTGCTGTTTCATGTTTCAGGCGGTTGATGAAAGTTTTTTGATGATGGAACTTTTGATCCCTGATAAAATGAATCTTTTGCAAGAACTATCATGTTGCTTCCTTTTCAAGTGTTATGCTTCACTCTTATCTTATAAAATACAGACGTTTCTTCAAAGAAGATGATTACGTCCTACACGTCATATAGCTAGTCATACATGTTAACCAAGGACTTAAATTGTGCCAAGTAATTGGTTTTCCTGGCTGGTTCAGGCAACCCATTCCATGCTCTAAGCACTAGGGGAGAAGGAGCATTTGTACAAATTTGTTCTAGCATAATGGAACGAGGAATGTGCCTTTATTTTATTTCTGAGTATTTTATTAGATTTTGTATTTTTGTTGTTGAAGATTATTCACGTTTTCATGGTTGAGTTCAGTTTTCGATGTATTATAAAACAATTAATTATTAGGCCTAAATGGGCATGTAACAATAGATGTACATTATATGGCAATCTATTTGTAGTATGGTAATGCCAGGGCTGATTTTGACACCGAGTCCGCTCCTGTTCGTCATACTCACAAGTGCTACATCACCGGGAATTTGTTTGCCTTAAATTTTGTATTTTTGAGGTTTGTAATAAATAGAACAATTTATTTCATTACTTTACTGAAAAGTGATTCATCATATAGGTTTTCCTAAACTTTGTCTGTCGACAGTTTCTCTTTATCCCAGTGTTCCCCAAACTGTGTTCAGTAGAATCCTAGTGAGTAGACGTTTGACGAACTATTGGGATAATTAATTAGGCCAACATGTAAATTAATCTCTCTTTAAAAAAATAAGCAAAGTGTTCCGCTAAACAGGGCCGGTCTTAGGCCACTGCAACCTATGCGGCCGCAGTGGGCCCCGCACTTTCATAGGCACCGCGCGAATTCTAGGTGTTAATTATTAAAATAAACAATTTTTAACTTAATTAAGGGTTTCTGGAATTCTCCTGAAACTGTAAAATATACGAAAATTGAAAATCTCCTGCAATTATTAAAATCTGAAAAGTGATGCAAATCTCCTTAAAAACAGACAAAATTGTCATTTTTGGGTGTCATTCAATATGGAAAACGCCAATCCTATATAGAAATTTAAAAAAAAAACGGCACTGTCAGCTTTCATTTAATAAAAATGTAATAATAATGCGAATTTTAACCAAAAAAAAAAAAAAAAGAAGTTCAGATTCTTAATTTACTTTAATAATCACTGGCATACAAATATAGATCTAAATCTATCTCGACCTCTTAAAAAAAAAGCAATATTTTGCTAGTCGATAGTAAACCTAAAAGGCAGATCTGAATGTTTATCGGCTTTTTGTTGGAAAAGTATTATCTGTTGTAGATGGCTCGTAAAGTTAATTTGTCATTTTTTTACTTATGAATAAAATGCAAAGACGATTTTATTTTCTAATACAAAATCTAAATTTTCACTTATAATCACAACCCAGAATAGGTCCCGCTTAATCCGTTTCGCATAGGGCCCCGCAATCTGTAGGACCGGCCCTGCCGCTAAATACTTAGAATCAGCAAAAGTGTTCCGTTTAGAAAGAAAAGAGCGGGACTATCCATTTACTTGGTGCCAATCTGTTTCTTTACAAATTTTAGTTTCGAAAAAAAAAATTACATCTACCTTCAACTTAGTTTTTAACTAAGAACGTCATTATTCGGCCAGGAGAATCTGCTTTTAAGCTTTTTATAACTTTCAAAAGTTCCATTTCTTCTTTTACAAATGAATATAAAGCTTGCTTCCCAGTCTATAACGGTTAGCAGAAGTGATTTTAGGACTGTTGTGACGACAAAAGAAATCTCTGCAAACGAGCATACGCTTAAATACAGATGTAGTCAGAAGCCAATATTTAGAGCTTACCTTGACAGGTCCCCAGGAGCTGAACGATTGAGAGCCTCCCTTGACAGGTTCCCAGGAACTGAACGATTGAGAGCCTTCCTTGACAGGTCACCAGGAGCTGAACGATTGAGAGCCTCCCTTGACAGGTTCCCAGGAACTGAACGATTGAGAGCCTTCCTTGACAGGTCCCCAGGAGCTGAACGATTGAGAGCCTCCCTTGACAGGTTCCCAGGAGCTGAACGATTGAGAGCCTTCCTTGACAGGTCACCAGGAGCTGAACGATTGAGAGCCTCCCTTGACAGGTTCCCAGGAACTGAACGATTGAGAGCCTCCCTTGACAGGACCCCAGGAGCTGAACGATTGAGAGCCTCCCTTGACAGGTTCCCAGGAACTGAACGATTGAGAGCCTTCCTTGACAGGTCACCAGGAGCTGAACGATTGAGAGCCTCCCTTGACAGGTTCCCAGGAACTGAACGATTGAGAGCCTCCCTTGACATGTCCCCAGGAGCTGAACGATTGAGAGCCTCCCTTGACAGGTCACCAGGAGCTGAACGATTGAGAGCCTCCCTTGACAGGTCCCCAGGAGCTGAACGATTGAGAGCCTCTATTGACAGGTCTCCAGGAACTGAACGATTGAGAGCCTCTATTGACAGGTCTCCAGGAACTGAACGATTGAGAGCCCCCCCTGACAGGTCTCCAGGAACTGAACGATTGACAATGTTATCAGGGATGGTAATGAGAACACATTTATTGGCCACTAACCGGGTCACAGTGACGCGACAGGATTCGCCTTCTGCAGTGGTGCTCAAACTTTGGCCTGAGAGCTAAATCCAGCCCCTCTAAATCTGCCCAAAGTGTTTAATGAAGCCGGAGACGTCTGTTTAATCGGACTTGGCAACTTTATTTTACCCCGATGCTTTCAGTAACACATTAGTCGGAAATTTATATCGTGCCCATGCCTATAAAAAAAACAAATGAGCACCACTGGTTTAGTGTGACGTTTCTAGCCAAGATGTCTGCAAAGTTTATCGCCAACTCAATCTCGTTCTAGATGTCACAGTTAAAGTTTTATAAAAACTCATCAAGTGAGATATCCCGTTTCTGAAGTATGTGAGTCAGCAGTTGGGTGTGGCAGTGGCGGTCTGCTACAACAGTCGAACAGAAAGAAAACATTTCAAGACGAAACAGATGGTTAAAATCACCACTATGACAACGTTGTTATTGCATGATTCAAAGTTTTTTAGACCAACTGATGTTGCCATATATCATAATAACTACCTTAGGGCCTTATCTATTCTTAATCCTACTAATCTATGGTCATTCACGTAACTTCATTTAAGTACTCGGTGCACATCAAGTTTAAATCGTTGCCTTGTGATGTTTAGGCCACTATCTAAAAAAAAATGTGTTGCACGCAAAACTTTAAAACAAAAAGTTTCTTTACAATACTTTTTAGACCATTGTAGTGTTCAGCAGCCAGATGTATTGGCAGGACTCTATTTTGTATAATAAAACCATGATCCTCTAACGGACTCACGTCTGCCGTCGTCAAAGCGATAAACTTAAGAATAAGAGAGCACTACCAACTTCAACAGAATGTTTTTTTGATCAGCTCCATATTGTCGTAGTTGACCTTTTTTTTTTCTTTTTAAGTAAAAATCCAATTTAATTATTTTTAAGAAACAAAACATCGTTATTTTATTACCCAGATGTTATTAAAAAAAAGTAAAGTACTACTTTCAGGTCTTGTATTCTACAGAGCAGATGTAAGGTCATCTGTTTCTATGGCCGACGGTTTACGAGGGTGTCATGTGGCCAGCACAAATTTCAAACGCCTTTAAATTGCCCCACATATAATGGAGAAAGATGGTCGACAAACACCAATTAGAGTTCGGTGTTATAACAGTCCCAAAATATCTTTCGTTTCTTGTGACTTTAATTACATTTAGGAGACGGAAGAGGTCTTAGCGCATTTACACTGTTTCAGTCTCAAGGACAGACTCAGTAATCATTTACTTTCATTTGTCTTTTAGCATTTACAGTTTAAATTTATGCAAAACTCTTCACGACCAAAAATAACAACAACAAAAGTTTAAATAAAAGAATTAAATCACTACAAACTATACTGCCCCACAATTTGATCGATCTCATCAGTCAACCTGCACAGTAAGACTAGTATAATTTGGAACTATTTTGAATACAAATGTATTGTACAAAAACGTGACGGGAAGGACGACAGTTGTCACAAAAGATGTATTCTTGCACTTTAGTTAACAAGCTTGAACACCAAAAGTACAGCACTTTAAGATCGTTTTAAACTGCTATCCTTACGTTACACTATAAACAATGGGGTGAAGTCAAAGTTCTTAACCTTACTGAGCGTTCCTACACCTGTTTAAAAATAGAAGATACTGCTGCAGAGAATAAATATTTGATTACATTTCACATGAAAGCGACACACTTTTAACTACAGTATAATTACAAGTGGGTTAAATGTGTAGGCTATGTTTAAATTGCCATTATCCTTCCCCTAGCGTAAATGTACTTAATTAAATTTTAAATTATGTATTCAGTGGACTTGAATAATGATAATTTAAAGAACAGTTAAGTTGGCCTCACACTGGCAGGCTTGAGAGAGCTGTCAACTACGAGCGGTCACACCCTATGTTTAACATAGTATGTCTTGAAGTAGCTTCCCCCTTTTCTCTGTTGTTTGTAACCAAGTGTTGGGTCATTGTGACGTGTCCGTGTTCATCAAACTGACAGCTTTATATCTTAGTCTACGACAAATCTTTTATGTAGCTTCAGGCTGGGTGTCACTTCGAAATGTTTCCTGGGAACACAAAGCTCTTCTTTGTCGGAAAAGTTAAAAAGTGGATCGTGTCGTCACTCAAAAGATTTTTTTTTTCTACTTTCACATTCATCTATCCTTTAGTTTGTTGGACAGTTGGGGGCACCACACTTTCTCCATTCCTGTCTTTTGTCTGTGGCGTAGCAACCTTTGCGCCAAGGGATTTGTTGCACTTTGGCCCATGGCTCACAACCAGTTGAGCCCCACATTTGGGGATGAAACCAAAGTGAAAAAATTAATTGCACTTGTGTAAAAACAGATTGAGAAATAGATTCTAAAACGCTTCTTCACATGGCCCTAAACGTTACACGAAACTTGATATTAACCTCAAAACGTCAACCCTTGTTTTCATCAAGAGTCATTATACCAGTGGATTGGATTGTTTTAATGTAAGGTTAATTGTAATGGTTGCTAGCCTAAATCCCGTCTTTGTGAAGATCGTCCCATCCGATTTTCTTTCCTGTATGTTAATACAAGCATTGATAGTATTACAGGAATCAGGGGTTTAGGGATGGAAGAGTTCTGTACAAATATGGATGTATTGCTCACAAAAAAAAAGGGAGGGGGGGGGGACAATGACAATTAAGTCAATAGAGATAGCACTGATGGTTATGAATTAAAATTTTGTCACAGCTGCTAATTATTCAACTTTTTAAAGCTCAATCTGTTTTTGTTTTTTTCTGCATTAAAAAAAAATGTTAACATCTTTTTAATGTTCGTTCCAGAAGAAAGTCAATAGAGAGATAACTTTGAGAATGTGAACAAAAAATAATGAGGCTACTGAGGTAGCTCCATTTCGGGATGTTAATCCACTTTTTTTATGTTGTTCTACACTTATTTCGGAGAGTTGAAAGGCAATTGGATAAGCCTGCCACTAACTATTGTAAAGAAAATTTTTTTTTTAAGATGCAGGGAAGACTTTCAAAATCAACGTATACTAACGAACTATTGATGCCATTGTTTCTCGATTACTTTTCATATCTTGAGAGGCGCGGTGGCTGAGCGGTCAAGCGCTTGGCGGGTTTGAATTCTGGTGAAGACTGGGATTTTTTAAAATTTGGCGCTCTTCGGGCGCCTCTGAGTCCTCTCAGCTCTAATGGTTAGGCGGCTGGTCGATGTGCTGGCCACATGACACCCACGTAAAACCGTATCTTATCTTCTTATCTTATATAATACAGAAAAAGAAGATGATTACGTCCTAGGCGTCATGCATTTAGTCATGCATATTAACCAATGACTTAAATTCTGCCAAGTCACTGGTTTTCCTGGCTAGCTCAGGCAACCCATTCCATAGCACTAGGGAAGGAGTATTTGTACAAATTTGTCCTAGCATATGGGACGAGGAATGTGCCTTTATCTTTGTGTCTTTCAGAGTATTTTATTAAATTTTGTTTATTGTATTTGAAGATTATGGTTCAGTGTTTCATGTATAATTGCTACTTTACTTTTGAGTCTTCTGTCCTGAAGGCTTTCTAAATTTAGTGATTTTACTAATGGTGTTACTCTATTCAAATGTGAATCTCACTGCTCTATTTTGTGTTTGTTCCAGTTTCTTAATGTTTTCTTGAGTTGAGGGGTCCCAAACGGAGGATGCATATTCTATTATTGGCCTAACCAAGGTTAACCGTAGGCCACTGAAACAAATTACCTTTACATCATCTGCCCACTAGACCATATTGGAATGTACCCCTCTCCCTTCTGCAGACAGTGGAGTAACCACC
The DNA here is from genome assembly GCA_036873155.1 of Biomphalaria sudanica. NCBI lineage: Eukaryota > Metazoa > Mollusca > Gastropoda > Planorbidae > Biomphalaria > Biomphalaria sudanica. The sequence continues at coordinate 321,888 of JAZGLO010001455.1, forward strand.
CAGACGAGAAGCTATTTATTTATTCTCCATTGTAAAAAAAAATAATATTTTAACGCATTGAATCAATATAGAAGTACCACTTCTTAAAAGTCAAAACTGAATTGATTCGTAATGTCACTAATACTTGCAAAAGGTAGTCTTTCCGTTCAATGGTTTTCTGTAAATGTAATGATGCTTACAGAAGGACTGTTGAAGGTTTTCATACGTCAACACTATATAGGCCTACATGACAAGCTTTTGGTGTATCCGGTGTACACAATAAAATGTTGCTGGAATCAGTTTGTCTCTACTCAATATGCACGACTAGATTAACACATGGCTAAGAGTAGGATGCAATTATCTTCTATTGAAGGAACTTCTGTAATGTAGTAGATCTCGGATAACAGCCTGATGTGTCTGCTTTAAACTTTTTGAATCTTTTTATGTAGAAGACCTCAAATGCCAAAGTAATATTTTTGTAGGTGGTCACCTGGTTTTCATGCAGTTGTCACATTATTGCTTATTATTATCTCTTTGAAAGCCACTACTTATTTTTCAAACATATTAATTTAATTTATTAATAATAGTTCCTAAAGCAATCTTGTGGTGTTCGAATGATGCAGGTCAGTGTGATTGATCCTATTATAGGCAATTTGAAGTCACAAAAAACGGTAACAAATAATACTTATATAGCTGGAGTACTGGCCTGGGTTGAGAGGACAGTTGAAATGTTATTAGAGGCTGATGTAGCTAAGTCTTGATGCTACTAGCTCTAGAATATTAAGGGGAAACAAATCAAGTGTGTCGATTTCTTTAAAAAAAAAAAAAAAATTCACAAAAGGACTTTTCCTAAGAAAGGTTATTCACAGTTATGTGCTCCTTGTTTTCATCTTCAGTAGTCTGTACACCAAATAGCTTGGTATTTATGGATCTGCTTTATTTTATTTCAACTTCTAACACAATCTCCACTAAAATCTGTATCAATGTACCTTTATCTTTAAAGTGGAATTAAATTGAGCATATACAATACATGGTCTTATCTAAATGTACGACCTAACTTGCCAAAGAAACTAGACATACACAAATGTAGATTTTTAGGAAATTAATTTTTATTAACATTAAAATAATAGGCATACAAATTCACTTGGTAAACAAATGTTATAGCATTTTTTGAACAAATGTACACATTATAATTATCACAAAATTAGTACATCTAAATCAATCAATCTGTTTCCCTACCTTCCTGTCTCTTTCTCTCTCTCTCTCTATATATATATATATATATAAAAAAGCTTAAATACTGGTATAAAGAATACCAACACAGAAAGTTTAACAGTAGGGCCAGACAAAATAATCACTAGTATTTAAAACCACATAAACAATTTTGAGCACAACATTTAAACAATGATCTATTTAGTTTTCTATAGGGTTGACATCACACATTAGTTATTCTCAGGGTATCTTTTTAAGGATAATGGTTAAAATAGTGTTACGGACAAACTGAAATCCTATAGCTTCAATTCATTCATACAAACTTTAGAATCTAATTCCCTAGCTATTGTTTTGTATTATAGCTTATAGCTTATAGCTTTTATATAGTGCTACTTTCATGCTTATAGCATGCTCAGAGCGCTTTTGGTCCAATCTCATTTGTGGACCAGGGGGGTAGTTGGTTTTCCGTGCTGCCTCAGTAAACACAACTCTGCCCGAGTCAGGTGCCGAACCTCGAGCCCCCTTCTAGGTAGCCAAGCCAAGCCAAAGTTCAAGCGCACTTGGCCTCTCGACCACGCTATTCATGGCTAAAGATTTACATTAATGAAGATCAGTGCTTCCAAAACTGTGTTCCGCAGAACCCTAATGTTCTGTGAGGCCTGAGTAGGTGTTCCATGAACTGCTGTAATAATTAACTAGTAGACCACTGCAGGAATTAATCTCTTTAAATCAATAAGCAAAGTGTTCCCACTAAATACTCTACATGTGCAAAGTGTTCCTTTAAGGAAAACGGTTTGGGAAACACTGATGTAGATCAATTACCTAGAATTACTTTTTAAAAAGTCATTCCTATTACAGAATTCTAATTAGGGCTAGTGAAAAAAAAATGGAAATAAAATTATTCATGCATGGTTAGTTTATCTTGCTCTGTAAGTCTGTTAAGCATGTCTGCCTAGAAGACTTGACCAGAACTTTCCCTATCTTCATCTAGCACATAAAACAATGGTTCCATTAACAAAACATCATTATCTTACAATGTTGAACCCTTAATTTATACAGGAGATAATCAGGTGACTATTTATACCTGTTTAAATACAATTTATATTTTATATACAGAACACAAACAATAGAAAGAATGCATTCCTAAATATGAGTAATGAAATCCTGTTAGAGATTATAAAACTGAAAGTTAATGTTTTGCAAGTTAACATTTTAAAGGTGAAATAAAATGTACGTCTCTTGAGGTATGGTCCTAATAAAAAAAAAAAATTGTCACTTACCTATATTATGCAAAAAAAATTTTTAAGGCTTTATTTTTTGAATCCGTAGACTATTAAGTATTTTAAAAATTGTGTACAATGTAATTATTTTTTTCATTAAAGAATATATTATCTTCTTATCATGAACTAGATAATCTGATATTTTCAAACACAGGCTTTCTCGAGTGTAAATAAATAGTTCAATCCATCCATCTTTACAATGGGAAACCAAATCTGTTGATAGTCAAATTTGTGCTGTCCTGTTGAAGTGCATCTTTATTTACTTGTATACTTAATGCAACTATTAGTGAGAAGAATCTTTATTTATTCAAAAATAAATTTGATAGCTCATTAAGTGAATAGAGAGACAGAGTTATTAAAAAAAAAAGGCTGATCTTAGGAAGAAGGGGAAGATGAATTGGTCGCAGGCTTAGAAAACATTCTAACAACAGAGCTGGAGATAGTCTTTAGGTGGGGAACTCCCAATGAAGAGGCAGATTAAATAGAGCAAACAGCATGGCCACACAGTGAACCAGAGTGGGGAGGAAAGAACTAGTAAGAGACAGAGGAGAGTGACATGTTTTTACTGAGACCTCATGTTTCAGAAGGACCACAAAAAACATGGGAAGTTGATAGATGAATAGACAGAATGACCATGTAAAAAAGTAACCATTTAAAAAAGTAATTTGCAATGACAATAAAATGTCCCAAGTTGAAATACAGTTGAAGTCTACTAAATCCACCAGTTCTAATAGCCATATAATACCTCTTGTTACTATGGAAAGTTAGGCGATTATGCTAGCAAGATGACATCCTCTTTGAAGGTTGCTTAGAGATATGTCAACTTTCAGAGAAAGCATAAACAAATGAATCTCCACTCGCTACAACGTTAGGCTCTCACCTAAAACTGTCTGTTCTGTTATTTCTGAGATGACATTAAAAAAAATAAAAAAATAAAGATATTAAAATATATCAATACAATGTTACTTACCATTAGAGCTTACTTTATAGAAATAGGCTGTGTCATTATGTCTATGGAAAAGAAACTTATTAAATGCATTATTATTGCATAGACCATCACTAGATAAAAGGTCATTTTTATTCTTTTAATGACAACACCAGATGGTGAGAGGGTGTCGGTGGGGAGAAGGAAGATAAAGAGGGTTATACAAAAATGGATTTCAAACTTATATTGCCAATAAAACAATATTTTACAGATAATTGTAAATCCTTTATCTTTTACTCACATTGTAAACTTTCTAGATTTCTTTACCATCTTTGCGAATCCTTATTGGGATTGATCTAACTTTACCACAAAGTGATTTAGTATAATTGCAACTATTATAATACAAAACAACTTTAAGCTTCATTTGACTGTCACCCTGCCATTGTATTTCTTCATCACAAACTAAAACTGAGATTCCACACCCTTATTTCTTTTTACTTCCTAACCTCAAAACTGGTTTGTTCAAATATGCTTACACAAATATAAATTTTCAAAACAGTGTCTTGAGCCTACATTATGATTTGTTCACAGCCCTATATAAATTAAAGTATTCATATTATTATTATAATTAACATCAGCTAGAAGATTGGTATTAATTAAAAATACAAAACATGTTGTTTTTTTCCCAAACATGGAATCAAATTGTGATAGTGTCAGTATTAATAATTCAGGTAATAATATCCTTAAACTAAGCTGGGATGATATGGAAGCAAACCTGCAGCATCAATATGTATTAATTCAATTAATAAATATTAATTCAACTTACCATGACAGAAAGGAAACATCGCAAAATTTGTTTTGTTGTGTTGTGTTTCCTGGCAGCAAGTAAAGTCTCAAAATTATTTTTCAAACTTTTGCTGACCTAGAAAGCCACTAAAATTGTAGGCCTACTTGGTTTTACAAAATCGGATGTTGAAAGTAGTAGGCAAAAAAAGCCTCGGTACAGTTTATATATGTCAAGTCCCATAAAATAAATGTTTTTTTTTACAGCTCAAGGAATGGTACTAGAGTATCTTTTTGTTTGACAATAATTACATTGTAGGCGTCAATATGTAATGACAATAAATTACAAAGCAATAATTATTTTCCATTTTACTCAGTTTGATAAATAGTCAAGTTGGAGGTAATTTAGTTCTGAGTAAAATCACAATAAAATGCAAGAACACATTTAGTTATTAAGTAATTTGATTTAAAAATTAACATTTCAAATTTGTGACATTTGAATTTTGCAACAGAAAACAGTCAAAGTAAAATTTTTACACTATTTTGATGCATTATATTTGTAACCATTCCTTGAGCACTAATTACATATAATTAAATGGGATTCGAAACGTTTGTTAAAATCGGCAGTGGCATATTTGTAAAAATAATAAAAATAAAAAAACAAAACAAATAGAAATTGTGCTCCGTTGTCAGATAAAAGAAAAATACAGTACATGAATAAATTAAACACCAACACATGAATACATTAAACACAAACACATGAATACTTTGTAAACAAAATAAATGTCATCATGTCATTAAGCCAAAAAATGAGATATGCATTGTTAAAACATTTCAATAGCATGCATAGCATACATTAAGGGTCACTGGGCAGATACGATATTATCATAAGAAATAAATATGTGTTTTGAAGTACTAGGGACTACAATTTACCTGCATGGCACTTCAACTGAGTTTTGGTAGAACTTGCCAAGACAAAAACAACAGCTTCAGTACTGCATACCATGAAAACAAAAAAAACAAAACACTTTTATACCTCGTAGAGTGTTATTGTTTACATTTCTATAGTCACGACTTTAAATATGTAATCTTGACTTTAATTTTGATAGTGTACCTTTTGCTAGGAACTCCGTTATCTGAAGCATTTACATGGACAGTGAACACATCACCCTCTTTGATTGAACCATGAAAACTCACTCTCCCACTTTGAGTGACAGAAAAAGTTATGGCGGGATTAGTTGGTAGAACTTTGTTCAAGGTGAATAGGACTGGACTGAAGTCAACATCTGTGGCTTGTAACTGTTTAGCAACCAAAATGTGAACAATATTAAAATATGTTCAGCTGTATAAAATAAAGAAAGCACTTTGGCTGAGTGTGGTAAAAGCGCTTAACTTTCGAGCCAGGAGGTCCCTGGTTTGAATCCTGGTGAAGACTGGGATTTTTAACTTCAGATTCTTTAGGGTTCTTGAGTCCACCCAGCTCTAATGTGTACCTTACATTAATAGGGGAAAAGTAAAGGCAGTTGGTTGTTGTGCTGGCCACATGACAGCCTCTTCAACTGTGGGCCACAGAAACAGATGACCTTTACATCATCTGCTTGGGATCAACTTGATCCTAAGATCTAAAAAGGAACTTTACTTTACTTTTTATATACAACAAAGTTTGATTGAAAAGTTTTAAAATTTGATTTGTATCAAGCCCAACAATGATAAATTGGAATAATAATTACAATTAATGTATAATGAATAATGAAAGCTCAAACTCTAAAGGTAACATGTACTCACTTGAATAAATGTACACAACTCAGTGTAATCTCCTGGAAAGACAGAATGAATCAAGTCATCTGTTTGTATCACAGGACTGTTATCATTCTGATTTAATATATTGATGGTAATATTTCTCGTTGAGAAGTATCTCTCAGCAGTTTTTTCTTGTATTGTCACCTAAATATTACATGTTCAAAACACATATTAGTTTAATATTTAAGTTGTGAAGTGTAATCGCTACCAGTTATTCAGAAATATAATAAGATGTGTCAGAAAACTAAACACTATTGCACTTTCTGTTATAAAAAAAGAGCATGCATTACCCTTTCATTCTATACCAAATAAAACATTTTCTGATAACAAAAAAAAAAAGCTATTGAAGCTTAATCCTAACAGGGGAATGAAATACTAATGAGCAAAATGAAGAATTCAGTTGAAACATGAAAAAATAATTACGGAGAGAACGAGTTAAGACGAAATAAAATAGTGACAACTTACCACAACAGAATAGTGATTGATCTTCTCATAATCCAAAATGTCTTGAATTACTTGAAAATACCCATCTTGGGTAACCATGAATGGGCTGTCAGGATATACACTGATATCCACCTTTGGGGTACAAGTCTAGCAAGTAGATTTAGAAATAAAAAAAATATCAAGAAAATATAAAAGAAAAAAAAAATAACCAAAGCCTATATTAAGCATAATTATACTAATTAGTCTGGATCAGTCATGCAATTAAATTTGTAATAGATCTAGACTATTCTAGACTAAACAAAAAAAAGCATTTATAAAAATTTTAAAAGGGGGAATGACCTTAATTTGAACTCATGGCTCAAGCCTTCAGGCTTCTCAAGCCAACACGGTTACTCTGCTGGTTGAGAATTTATGAACATGGAATACACAACAAAAAAAATATTGTTTCTATAGACTCATCCTATTTTCATGTTGTGTTCACAAAGACTCAGACGACAACCTATAAACGGAACTAATTCAGCTTATACCACCACTTCAGTCAAGTACAAATTCTTTCCCATGTTTGAAATACCAAACAACTTAATTAATCAACTGTTATGACATGATTAGGAATTAGTTATTTGTTTCGGGAATAAGGGGAAAGTTTTACTTAGCGACAAATGACATGACAGATCTTTAAAAACCAAGAACGCTCTAAGTGACGCTACAAAGAAGACGCTTCGTGTAGAGCAGTACAATAGATATATGGATTTACGGACATAGCTGATTATTAAATATATTTGTAGAACAACATCAGCCTCGATTACATATTTTGATTGTTTCGGCCTTTCACCGGTGTTACTGAAGTAGTTCGAGTTCAGTGTTACTTCCAGTCAGACGTAGATCTACACTAGTTATATTTCAAAGAATCAACACCGCGCGGAAGCCTTAACACAACAATAGTTAATTAACTAATTGGCCAATTTTTTTTCCATTGATTCTTGTGTTGTCAGGTAAAAGAAATAATTGTGCGAAAAATCCGCTTGATCCGAGGTTGGGTGTGGGAGAAGTAATGTGTACAAACTTTTGACCAGACAGACAGACAGACAGACAGACAGCTTTGTACAAAATATGTTTGAAAGTTTCACATTTTGCATGACTAATTGAAGGTGAAGATGTCAAAAGATTTTTAAAAATTCTATATACTACAAAGTAATTAGCCAGAATAACTTGCTTTCTTTTCTAATTAATTCTCTACAATACAATGTCCCTACCAGATCTGGATCTTCAAAAGTCAACTGCAGTAGTTTAGTTGTAGCCTGATCATTCAGCACTCTAGATCCTATTGGGGAGTTTTCATAAATAAACCCAACGTCAGAGCTGGGTAATATGTTTGGTGGATACAAGTTGATTCCAACAGCAGGGCAACTAGGAACAAGAATGATCAATAAAAGAAGAGGTTACAAAAGCACTTGGAATATATCTAAGAATCGTTGCAATTCATCTAAATTAAGAACATACAACAGAAACATAATAGAAATATTTGACACAGCAATGTCAAAAACAGCACGAATAGCTGCCTGATCTGTCATTTGGACTTCTTGATGGTCCCTGATTTATACCCTGTCCACTACCATCCTTGGTTTGGACTTAGCTTTGATGGAACATTGGAAACATGCTAAACATTTTATAAACAAACAGCCACTAATGGCGCACATTCTTTTATCTTCCTACTTAACAGATCATCATGACCTACTTTTATTATAAATGTTGTATCAAAAGTAAACTGATTGTATTTTTTGTAAAGAAAAAATAATAGTTCTAAATGTAAACAAAAAAAGGAACAAAATATAGGAACAGATTCTACCTGTTATTGAATGAAGTTTTTTTGACAAATATATTGATGTGTGACGAATTACTTTTTGATGGGACACCACTGTCTTCAGCATAAACATCAAACTACAGAAACAAAATAACAGAAAGTAAAGAAAGAATTGTGATCCAGCAGTAAAGGAAGAATTGTGACCCAGCAGTAAAGGAAGAATTGTGACCAAGCAACAAAGAATGAATTGTGTAAGCAGTAAAGAATTGTGACCAAGCAGTAAAGGAAGAATTGTGACCAAACAGTAAAGACAGAATTGTGACCAAGCAGTAAAGAAAGAATTGTGACCAAGCAGTAAAGAATTGTGACCATGCAATAAAGAAAGAATTGTGACCTAACAGTAAAGGAAGACTTGTGACCAAGCAATAAAGGAAATACTGCAAGGACATCAGCATTGACACGACACTGACACAACACTTAATGAAACCTTTTCTTATTTTCTTTTGTCTGTTAATAAAGAAATGTTTGTTTGCTTGTTTTTTGTTTAAGAACAATAATAAAAATTTTAAAAAATAAACTCATCGTTATAAATCTGGGGGTGGTGCGGATAGGGGTGGTAGTGTGTGTGTGTAGTCAGCTGACACAAATCGCCCTGGCCAGTGCTAGAAGAGTGGTCAGAGTGACAAGTGGCAGCGGTCCACAGTGATGACTGGCAAAGTTTCAAGAAACACCTAAAGGAAACAGTACTGAGACCAGTCAGGTCAGAGTGACAAGTGGCAGCGATCCACAGTGATGACTGGCAAAAATTCGAGAAACACCTAAAGGAAACAGTACTGAGACCAGTCAGGTCAGAGTGACAAGTGGTAGCGGTCCACAGTGATGACTGGCAAAGTTTCAAGAAAGACCTAAAGGAAACAGTACTGAGACCAGTCAGGTCAGAGTGACAAGTGGTAGCGGTCCACAGTGATGACTGGCAAAGTTTCAAGAAACACCTAAAGGAAACATTACTGAGACCAGTCAGGTCAGAGTGACAAGTGGCAGCGGTCCACAGTGATGACTGGCAAAGTTTCAAGAAACACCTAAAGGAAACATTACTGAGACCAGTCATGTCAGAGTGACAAGTGACAGCGGTCCACAGTGATGACTGGCAAAGTTTCAAGAAACACCTAAAGAAAACATTACTGAGACCAGTCAGGTCAGAGTGACAAGTGGTAGCGGTCCACAGTGATGACTGGCAAAGTTTCAAGAAACACCTAAAGGAAACAGTACTGAGACCAGTCAGGTCAGAGTGACAAGTGGCAGCGGTCCACAGTGATGACTGGCAAAGTTTCAAGAAACACCTAAAGGAAACATTACTGAGACCAGTCAGGTCAGAGTGACAAGTGGTAGCGGTCCACAGTGATGACTGGCAAAGTTTCAAGAAACACCTAAAGGAAACAGTACTGAGACCAGTCAGGTCAGAGTGACAAGTGGTAGCGGTCCACAGTGATGACTGGCAAAGTTTCAAGAAACACCTAAAGGAAACAGTACTGAGACCAGTCAGGTCAGAGTGACAAGTGGCAGCGGTCCACAGTGATGACTGGCAAAGTTTCAAGAAACACCTAAAGGAAACAGTACTGAGACCAGTCAGGTCAGAGGTAATCATCTGATCAACCAGAATCATCGAGCGGAGGTATCACAGTTAAGGCGGTTCACTACAGACACTGACTTGGTTCAGTTCAGTACGGTTCAGCCATGTGGTTCTGTATTCTCACGAATACAAGACAATATCTTGATCTGTGCTCAAGTCCGACACAGCGAACCCAGTGTGTAAAGTTAGTCTGGAACACTTGAACCCAGTGCAAGTCTGGGACGAAGTGGAGAGGCCAATGGATTTTTAAATACAGTGGTACAAGAGCTGATACAGCAGTATGGTTGTTACCAGTGAAACATTTTAGAGTCAGTGTTACATGTTGCCAATTATACAGTCTTGGCTGTGATTTATTGGACATTAATGTGTCACATTACTATGGAACCCTGAGCTGTGTGTGGTGCAGTTGGAAGAGAGCCTGGATAGTAAGAGTCATTACAATATTAAAGCATATGTAAATATGACATTAGTAGTTACCATAATTTTATATAAGAACTTTTTCCCTTCATAAATTATTGAACATAGAATTTACAAACAAGTCAAATCACTGTTCGTTTTCTACTCTAGTAATAGTACCGGTAACAAATGAATAAAGCAATTTTTTGAAACAAAACTAACATTTTCAAAGATCTCTGTAATACTCAGTCAATATGTCAAGCTATTAATGACTTTGAATGAGACGGTAAATGATGTCCCCTTTCAAAATATATTGGACAGCAAGTAGCCAAGTTAAAATTTACACACACAAAAAAACAGGTTCAAGTTATAGTTGGTAGGTAATATTTCAACCTTCCCACTACAAATTATTTATATAAATTTAAATATAAATTTTAAATTGTTTGCCACATTTTGAACTATAAAATAATCTTTCCAACCAGATAGCTAAAAAGAAACTGCGGAAATGATTCACATGTTTGAAATGTTTTATCTACTTTGGAAATCTGTCATGCAACCAAATACTCAACTAGAGCATTTTTTCACCCATCAATTACCCAAATTTTGTTATGCAGTCTATTTAAACATTAATTGTGAAGAAATCATTACTACTGAGATTGTGTGTATGTTTTGAGTGACTAGCAGTGTTGTGGTGTGTGACTGTGTGGACAAACTAGTTGACCTTTATTATTAGTATTTGGTTGAGTGAACTGCTAATCAAGTGCGGCATAGGGGAGTGTGTAGAAAGGGTTCAGTGAACAGTAGAGTGCTGAATGAGACTGCAAGTGCTAAATGAATTGGAATTTCAAGAATAATAAAGACAATAATTGAGAGTCATTAACTCTTTCTCTCCTAGCTGACGATACCAGCATTGATTCCACCAGAATGTGGTAAATAATTACGGAGAGAAAGAGTTAAGTCTTTTCTTGGTATATTACAAATACAATCCAAAACAAATGGAAGAGTTTAATCTAACAATGCTTTTATTTGCCTGGCATTGAAAGGATGGCTTTGGATGGCTGCCTGGTCATGCGCTTGCGCGATGGGACTGTCGCTCGGACTTATCGATGGTCCCAGGTTCAAACCCTGCCAGCTCCCATCCCCCAGTCGTCCTGCGGGAGGTTTGGACTAAGAAGAAAATTATCTTCAACTCTGAAGGTACATCCGAAACATGTAAAAAAAAAGTATACAAACAAACAATGTAACCAGTCTTCTCTTTGTTTTACTCATCAACATCCCTCTCAAATAAAGCAATGGATCTTTTTCTATTTGAGTCCAAACTCTCCTTTCAAACTGTACAGTCTAGAATTTTATAAAGGTTTAATTCATTAAAAAGAACAAGGTTAAACAAGAGCTAAGCGAATAACTTACTGTGAAATTAACAGTCTCACTATTGACAAGTGATGTGGTCAAAGTCAAGAGGCCAGATGTTGGATGAAGGTAAAAAAATGAATGGTTTCCAGAATTAGGTTTAAATGAGTATTGTATAGAATCCTGAAATTATTCAAAACAAATTTGGTCGAATTAAAATAAAAATCTGTCCTTCCTAAAAATAATGTATTAAAAAAAAATGGCAGTAATGATAAATAGTTAAAAATAAAACAAAAGCATTTTAAATACATCAATGGGGTGTTTTGTTGATTGATAAATTTAGAGGTTTGATGATTCTTATCCTCATATATGTCAAAGTGAAACTATCTGTTCAAATAAGTCCTATGTCAAAATGTGAATATCGGGACAGCCAACACCCACCTATCCTGTTGGTTGGAGTCCCCTCTATCGTTATCCCCCAACCATCCTGAGAGATGTGCAGGCTAGGGGAGGTAATAATCTTCAAGGAACACCCGAAACATTGAAAAGAAAGAAACAAAAAAATGTTCCTTGAATACCTGATCATCATCATTAGCTGTGACAGCCAAAATCACAGTCCCAATATTGGTAGTATCTTGAATGAAAGCTTCATACTTGCTGCTACTGAAGTCTGGAGCATATTTGTTTTTTATAACTGTAATGACTATTGTTGAATTGGCTGTCTGGATCACTTGATGAGATTTGCGAGTCACTTGAACTTTAACCTATACATAAAAAATAATAATGCCATCACCTAAGCAAACAACAGATGTGTATATAAATATACATGTATAAAATATTCATTTTTAATTAAGTATTCTTACAAAGTTACACATACTGTATAAATAGATACTGACATACCTAAGTACACAACAGATGTGTATATAAATATACATGTACAAAATATTCATTTTTAATTAAGTATTCTTACAAAGTTACACCTACTTTGTAAATAGATATTGAATTTTGAGTTATATTTCTTGTAACTATGACTTCACCACTTAATTCTATCACATTAAAGTAGCTTGCATTTAGAAGGGAATCTACCATCGTGTACGTCACTTCATCCTGAGGAGTAGATGCATAACAAGTAGTTTACAAATACTGGCACTTAGAATTGTGTTGCATATAAGCCAATTAGTGTTCTCTCTACATAATATTCCAATGTATATACCAAAACATAATTTTCCCAGAAGAAACAGTCTTTGATTTTTCCATACACTCAGATCATATGTCTATACTGTATTACCTTAGGTTGAGCTTGAATGATGCCAACTACTGTCCCTATGGACACATTCTCTGGTATTGTCCAATTGTAGTCCTGAACAATTACTGTGGAATTATCTCCTAGAATGATCACAGTTACTAGAGCTGTGCTGTGAAGAGGTGGGCTCCCAAGATCATAAGCACGGACTGTAAGCTGTGCCCGTAGAATAAAGAACTTAATTTAATTATTACCAATGTACATTAGGTGTAAGAATAAACTGTCACTAAAACATAACTTATTAGTTTCTGGGACAATGATGATTTGAAAAGATCTCTGTTAGAAAAAAAACTCTCTCACTATTTATACCTTTTAAACTCATTAGATCTACTTTCTTCCTTCCCTTATGACTTCATGGACATTTTATCTTGATTCATTTCTGTTGGTTCAATGCAATATTTTTTTCAACAAGTATTTCACAGTGAGCAAAGTGCGTAAAGGGACTAAACTTTTTTTCTAGTGATATGTGACAATGAGCATTTAGTGAGTTCTTTGAATTTTTTTTTTTTTTTTCTATTTTAGGAGGATACAAATAGCCTGATTAAAAACTTGACTTGTAAGTTTAAGATCCCTAGTGCTATAAGAATGGAGTTGCTTAAGCCAGCCAGAAAAACCAGTGACGTGGCAGAATTTAAGTCATTGGTTAACATGCATGACTAAAGGCATGAGGCGTAGGATGCAATCATCTTCTTTTTTGAGGTAACGCCTGTATAATAAGATATGATAAGATAAGATGTTCAGTCAGAAACGTAACGTCAAAGCCCAAACTTCTTGCAGGATGGCAGGCAATGGCAGTAGGCAGTGCTCCAACCCAGGACCACATCAAGATAACTGTCTAGAGCACACACCACAAAACCAGATATAAAAAAATTAAAACATAATATGGCAGTGCACTAGATATTGGAAAAGTGAATCCTTCTATGAATATGTGCAAATAATTCCAGATTCAATGAATCTCCAAATTGTACTGAGATACACTGTACTTACATGAAATGTATCAAAGTTGTTTAAGTTAGTGTTGTTGAACAAAGTTAAAAGACCAGTCTCTGAGTTCAACGTAAAGTATGTGATATTGTTGATAACACTTCCACTGATTAGTTCATAATGGACTGTGCCCTCTGGACCCTAGACAACAAGCAATTAAATGTCACAAAAATATCTTATTATTTATCTATCACAAAAATGTGTTAAAGACCTCTAAAAGCAGCGAAGCTAGTCAGTAAATTGAATGGAACAATTGAACTTTTTAGCTTAAGAAGGTTAAGGTGGCAGAGTAGTTGAGTGGAAGAGTGCTTGGGGGTCTCAGGTTCAAAGCTCAGGATTTATAGGAAAAACCCTAGTTTATCCAGAGGCGATGTGGCTGAGTAGTAAAGTGCTTGGCTTTCTAACTGGGAGTCCTGGGTTCAAATCATGATGATGACTGGGGTCTTTACTTTTGGGGTCTTAGTTGGGCGCCTCTGAGTCTGCCCAGCTCTAATGGGTACCTGACATTATCTGCTTTATAGATGTATCTATGTACAAAAAGAAATCTTACAGTCAGATCTCCATCACTTGATTCAAGTCTAGTCAGCATGTATCCTGGCGTAGCAGTAGACAGAAGTTGTAAGGACACATTAGATAGTACCGGAGGAAACAAATTTCTTTCTATGCTGATATTGACTATGGCCTCAGAAGAAAGACTTGGGATACCACCATCTCGCACTTCAACTATGACCTGGAATCATTTAGTCAAATGTTTATTTTATAGGATTGACTTAAAAAATGTCAAAATAAAATAATTCTAAAATAATTCAATTTTTTTTTATATTTGATTTCAAATTACTTACTGTAAAGTTATACACAGACACACCAGGTAAATTCGCACCAAATTTTAAACTTAAGATTCCATTTTCATTTACACTAAAAAATGATGGAGCGTTTCCTTTCCCTCTGATTCTTAATGTTAACAATTGACAAGCAGTCTGAAATACAATTAAGTAAAGTTAAAATATTATAACGTTTAAAATCCTTTGCTGTAACCAAACTTTTTGTTTTTTAAAGCATGCCCAAAGCTCAGTATGCAAAGATTAATTGTGAATTAGTTTTTGTTGACTTCTGAAGTTATTACAAGTATGCCTTTAAAAATTTTTTATTAAAGTTATTTATTGAGTATTCTGTAAAATAAAAAATTTAAGAACTTATGCCCTCTTCTATGGGTGTTCAATGGTGGATTGTAAAGTAAAAATTAAATTAAAACTGGCGCACAAATTGCAGAGAACAGCGCTGGCAGAAGAAAAGTGACAGAACAAAAAAAAGCAAGGCCAATGACACTAGCTCCAGCTGGAATAACGGGCCCCAGTGTGCAGCTGAATATTCCAGACTCACATAGGGTCTCACCAACCACATGGGGAGGCACAAAATCCCAGTGCAATACCCTCAGCCCTCTGGATGACAAAAGTCGTCATTATCGAACTATAATATAAAAGTAAGAGCTTATATGTTCACTGACAAAACAAAACATTTCTTTATCCTGTGCTATTCATATTAAAATTGTTAATCCTTGTAAAAATATTTTCCTTGTGTTTAAAAACTGAATTAAGGCTCAATTCCAATTTTTATAGAAACTTACTGTAAAAATTTGTGCTGTACTATAATTTAATCAGCTATCACAAATTGAAAATAAATGGAACAGAATTACGTTGATAATACAACAAGGTTGGATTCATCGTCTCAGTAACAAGGACAGCATATCCTTTAATGAGCTAATATCTTTTTCAAACTTACATCTATATCCTTATCCTCAAATGTCAGAGTCAACACCATGGTTCCTTCAGGGTAATTTTTAGGGATGGTTCTATGGTAACTGTTGGTATTTGTAAAATATGGAGCTGTATTCCTGACAACTGTGATGGTGATTTGCGCATTTACTGCTGACTTAAGCTGCGGGACACCATTGTCTATAGCACTGACTTCAAACTATAATAAAGGAAAAAAAAGCCTCCTTCTGTTTATGTGTTTAGGATATTTTACATTCAGATAAACAATTTTAATATCAATATATTTAGTTGAGCGAAGATGATGCAATCATACCTTGAACGATGCAACAGTTCTATTTGGATAATAAACCTGCCAGATCTTGGAGTACACAGCACCATTTGTTGGGTTTACACCAAAGTAATCACCACTTAGGCCTGGGCTCACCAATGTATAGGTCACTTGATTATTGGGCAGCTAGAGAGAGCAATAACATCTTTAACACAAATGCAGTTATTTTATTACAAAGAAAGAAATCAATTGAAATACAAACTGGCAGAAAGAAGGTCTTTTTATTATGACATAGACATACAATCTACAACCCAAATATTTTAAACAATAACTTACAAATGCATCAGTATCTGTGGCAGTGACAACCAGAATGGTCTCTGCTACAGGTTTTCTCTCCTGTATTGTCTGAGCGTATTGGGTCTGAGTAAAAACAGGCCTAGCCAGATTTCTGTTCACATTAATGTTTAAGCTTTTTATTTCTCCAAGTTGGGGAATTCCATCATCTAGAACCTGAATTCGCAGCTGTGTAGAGAGGAGAGAGAGCATTGAAAAGCATCATGCTAGAGAAGCTGCAAGTTGTTGCCAGTAAAGATACCATTTATAATATCTTAGGAGATTGGTAAGAGAGATTACAGTAAACATTTAGTGAGTCATGAGTCAAAATAATTTTAGACTTAATAGTCAGTAAGTTTAAGATACTAGCAGTGTAAGTTTAAGATACTAGCAGTGTAAGTTTAAGATACTAGCAGTGTAAGTTTAAGATACTAGCAGTGTAAGTTTAAGATACTAGCAGTGAAAGTTTAAAATACTAACAGTGTAAGTGCCTTGTGAATTGATGTTCAAGGAATTGTTAAGTCTAACAGCACACGTCACAGGATCCACTGTAAAAATACTTGATACTGTATAGTCAGACAGCAGAGAAAACTTGAACTGACTAAATGGTACCTAATAAAAAAGCAACAAACAATAGATTCAGTTTTGGTTAACCAATACAGCTGCATTAAAACAGAAATTCTTGTTTTCTAAAACTTAAATAAAATTGTGTGGGCTTTCTAATACATTTCATAAAAAAAATGAACATTTTAAATATACATATAATATTTGCTGCTAAATTTTTTAAAATTTTGTAAATAAATGTTACCACTGTATCAGGGTCACTTCCTGCACACCTGAAAACCTCTGTATTCGTAGATGTGCTAATATCAAGTGAAATGGAGGCTGGATTAATGGTCAATGTTGGGGCATGGTTACGAATGACTTTCACTGTAAGTATGAAGTCAGTGCTGTTAAAACTACCATCATTTAGTCGGAAGCCAATCTGAAAGGATATATTATCAACATGTTAGAACCCTTGTACAAAGTTATGATAAAATACGTGAATTTTTAATTATACATTGTACTATTCTACAAAACAACTGAAGAACATGATGCCCCAAACAGCCAAATTGTCACTGATCTATGCCAAAACAGTACTTCAAAGCCTGAAAAACCTGGATATTTCCTATATAAACAATTCAGGACAGCTTATGATTATAGGAGGTAGACATTTTTTAAATTTCTTTGACTCTCTGATTTCAGCTAATGTTAAATGAATAGCAGGTCACAGCAGAAGGGATTTCTTTCTATTTACTGACTACATGAACTTAATATATAAGGGAAGGGGGGTGCGGTGGCTGAGTGCTTAAGCTCTTAGCTTCCGGACCTAGATTTGAATCTCGAGAATGCAGGGATTCTGAATTTCAGGATTTTTAGGGCACCCTGAGTCCACCCAACTCTAATGGGTACCTGACTTAGATAGGGAAAGTAAAGGCGATTGGTCTTTGCGCTGTCCAGATGACACCCTGCTTGTTAACTGTTGACCAAAGAAACAGATGACCTTTACATCATCTGTACTATAGCTTTTTATTTCAAATGATTTTCTCTAATGACTAGGCTCAGTTCAGTAAGAGGCTTTACGTCTATATTGACCATACAGGACGGATGAAATCACAGTTACATGGTACGTATCTTAGTAGTTTGACTAGATTCACCATCTTCACATCATCTATCCCATAATATGTTTGACCGTTGAAGCACCACACAAGATCAAGGTCTGAAAAAGGAACTTATCTAAAAAAAATTTTTTTAATTAATTAATCTGGTCATTGGTAAGGATTACGCTTTCTATGACAAACATAAATAACCACATTTCAGTATTCAACTGAAAACTTAAATTAATAAAGGTCAAAATGCGGTCAAGTCTGGTAATTACAGAAGCAGTTGAGTATCAAGGATTTGCCTCATTAGTCCCATGAGAAGATGCTATGGGAAAAGATGGCTTTTTATATACATGAACTATATCTATTAGAAAGCCTCTTAAATTTTTACCTGATATGGGTCCCCAGTTTGTCCTACTAACATCCTACTCAAATAAACATGAGCTTGTGAGTCCAAAAGAAATCTGTTAGTATTAGGACTCCCAGGAGCAAACTTATAGCTAGCTGTCTGAAATAGAAAATAGATTGATGAAACATTGATACAAAAAACCTTTATTGAAAAAAAAAAATGAATTTTTAAAACTGTAAAATTTTAATATTTTAAACAGATACTTTCAGTTCCACTTCCAGTACTGTTATCACTATCAACACTAATAAGAAGCCTCAACAAGTTAAATTTATTAAATTCACTGATGATACTGCCATAGTTGGACTTTTTGCAAGCTGCTTAGGTCATCACATCCTGATTTTTACTCAGGGATGACTTGTAAGGCCTTTCCCATGTTTGGGGATAACCACAAGGGAGCAGAGGTTAGAAGTCATAGTTTTCCTATGCGGGTAGCCAGCTTGAATCTGATCGGTATAAGTGCCAGTTGCTTTCGTTCGCCCTTTTTGTCATGGCAGTTGCCCTGATCTGAGCTACACAAATAAGCTAGAAGTTGAAATGAATGTCAGAGACTATTTGACATGTACGTCACTGAAAGCTTTTGATGGGTAGTGGAGTTTATATCTATTAACACTTCTGCGGCATTTTACGTCTCGAGAGATAATGTTTTCCCTTTGAAATTTCTTGCATGACTAAAGAGGCTAATTCTTGATACACAGCTGCGGTCACAGGTTGGGCATATTTAATCACCAGGTCCGTTGCATTTTTAGCCTTCTTTCTACCACAGTTGTTTCTGGCATCTGCAATTCGGGACCCTTCCTTTATGCTCGCTCTCCATACAGATCTATCCAGTACCACTTTTTCCCAGCTGCTAGTGTTGATTACCTCTTATGGCAATAACAACCTTACAGAAGCACTTTATCAAATGCCTGTTTTAAATCAATGCAAGGTAGTATATGTGCTTTTGATCCTTTAGAGTCCACATGCCATGTTCTCCACAAAAATGTTAACCTGTTCTAGTGCAGACATCCCAGCCCTGAAACCACCCTCTTCCAAGGTTAAAAAGGCCCTGTTGTGCTCCAATCAAGACTTATAACATACAGAAAAGTCTGCAAAGCTACTCCGCTTTTTGGACACTCTTTGAAAAACTGGATAACGCTTATTAAACCTTTAAAACTATTATTTACTAGAGAAAATGGTCTTGGAGTCTTCAACTCTAAGCATCTCTATTTGTCCCTCTTACCAAGTACCATAACAGTAGCATACACATTTAACATATACATCTTTAAAAATAAATACAACAGTCACCAATTAAGATGTATACATTCGCTAGATTAGAACAAGTAAGAACTCATTGACACTTACTGCACTGTTGACATCACTGGCTATAGAGTTCAAGTTGTAGATAGAGGTGCCTGTGTCCTGTATTTCTAGAATTGTAATAGTGTCATTGTTTCTAGACCAATGAGGTGGTGATAAGCTGTGAACAACATTGATTGTCAGCAAACCTATTATAGGATCACAATAGCCATCTCTGGTTTGGAATCTCAACTGAAACATTGCAAAAGATTTTAGATTATGACAAAAAGTAATCGCCATTTCAAGTATTTCTTAAAGACAGCAGTGGTTAAGTCATTGCTGAAAAGAAGCATATCTTACCAGGTATGGGCTAGAATCCAGGGCAGTTTTCACTTTCACTTCACCTGTTTGAACATCAAAATCAAAGTTGGCAAATGCCAGGTTGTCATTAAATCCTTCTATTGTTGTTCGGTTATAGCGACTCTGAAAGATGATTTTAAGAAAATAAATTGCTAATTTAAGACTATTTTAATATAAAATCATATTAGTGAAATTACTGACCTGATACAGATAGAAAATTCTCCAGATATTTAAATAAGACTTTGAAAATTAAAAAGGAATAGATCAATTTGCAAAAAAATTTTATTAATAAGGAGTGATCGGTAAATTGTATGTGTATCTATTTTTAGCTTTTCAAACTGCAATATTAAAGGTTTTTATTGTGATTAGACAAAGTTAGGTTTAAAAAAATAGTTAAATATTTTGAAATATTTTTATATTAGTCCAAATATTTCCCACAAAAATCTGAAACGTAAAATGTTTCAATGTAAAAGCAATGAATCAAATTAACAATTTATTATTGTGTTTATCTTCTCATATAATACAGACATTACTCAAAAAAAGAAGAAGATTACATCCTATGCATCATTATTGAAATGAGATGCACATGGAGAGTGAGCATAAAGGAAGGGTCCTGTGGGACAGATGCCAGACACACAACAGTAGTAGAAAGAAGGGTAAAAATGCAATGGCGCCTGGTGATTAGATATGCCCAACCTGTGACTGCAGCTGTGTATCAATGATTGGCCTTTAATTTGTTAGACAGCTAGTTTAGTTAGTTGGGTTACGCACTTTAATGTACTGACAGTGAACGGATATTTTAGAATGACGACATAGACTTTGGGGTTAGAGGTTACGATTGACGTTTAGAAATCAGTTACCGCTAGATTCTCAAGGGGATAACATCATTCTATAGTGACAGACAAGACTGTGGCCCATTCTGTAATTAACGTTTATTGAAGTTCACCTTGAGTCAACTTGATCATTGAGTCTGTGTTCCTGTTCAGTACCTTATATATATATTTGTAACGGTGTGCATGAAGAGCTCGCAGATTGAAAATACATCATACAAGGTACGCACGCACTTAGTCTTCATATTCATTTTAGAAATACTTCAGTTACATCTGACTACACATGCATCCGTTACAAGTCACACAAGAAGTTACAAAGGGAAAAGACTGTCCCGCGAGACGTGAAATGCCACAGAGTAGAGAATTATTTATACATTCCTGGACAGTTTTTTGTCTTCCTCTTAGAAAACAATATTTACAACAATAATTTAATTGTAGAGAGTGTTGTTGTTTTTTTTTTAATTTATTTTGATGGACACAAATATACCAGTTAGCTTATATGAAGAGCCCTCCATAGAGCCAAAATAAACAGATTACATAGGGCAGGTCACCTTGAATGAATGCCACAAAACAGAGGAGCAAAGATTGTTCTCAAGGAAAAACCAAAAGGCAGGCGTACGATAGGCAGATTACGAGTACGGTGGCTTGATGACGTAGAGGCAGATCTAGCAGATCTACAACAGCTAAAAGTCCGGGCATGAAGACATAAATGTTTATTTGTAAGTGACCATATCATTTTGTTTTTGTTTTTTTCCAATTAGAATAGTTTCATCTTAGGTTTATCTCATGGGAAGATTAAACAAATTTTCTGCGATGTTTCAAGACGAGCTTCACTTTAATAAAAGTAGATCAAGGCCAAACTAATCTTAAGAACAACTATTCCCTACCAGAGCAAAATAGATCAGATCAGAATGGAGAGATGTGCTAAAGCAGACCAGGGTGACCTTCCACTGGGATGGATGGAAGGATGGTAATTAAATACATTTAGTCTTTTTGTTTTTAATCATTCTGATGTATATATCACACAATCAAAAACAGATTAATGCTTCTTACCGTGGTTTTTGCAACTACTTATATGAAATAAAAACGTTTAGTATCCGCTTAGTATAATTTTACTAAAAAAATGTTCTTACATTTGTATCATTATCACAAGCCTGCACTTTGTAAATGACAGTCCCAACTGTTGTGTTCCTTTTAATTGTGAGACTGTTGGGCAGATTTGTAAACCTTGGACAGTGCCTGTTTCTAAAGACTCTAATGTTAATGGCGGCTGTCTGACTTCCAGCTAATGGAGGAATTCCACCATCATAGATTTGTGCTGTAAGCTGAAGATAAAAAAGAGTGAATGTAGTGAATGTTCTCCATTAAAATTTTAAAAAAATTTTTAATGTTTATTTAGTGTAGGCAGGATGTTAGTCAACAACCACTAAGAGGAGTGGCTCAACCAATTGATCATCAGGAAACACAGGCAGAGCCATGTACAAAGAAATGACCATGCCAAAGAAACTAGACAGTATTAAATTCTTCCTACAATTTCAATCTACAATCTTTCAACTAAGAACAGGTGACACATCTCTGTTAAATTACCATCTTAAAAAAAAATGAACCCCACAAACCTACCCCTTTATAAACTCTGTGCTCACTCTTATGAGACAGTAAATTATATCCTCTTTGAATGCCCCTTCCTAATCCACCTTAAGCAAACCCTACTAACACTACAGCCCAACATAACCAACTGCTGAACAACAGAAGAAAACAGCACACTTTTTTCCTTGGCACAGTCTTTAAAAGAAGCATCAAAAAGCTGGCTAGAAGAAGAATACATGTTTATTTGTAAGTGACCATATCATTTTGTTTTTGTTTTTTTCCAATTAGAATAGTTTCATCTTAGGTTTATCTCATGGGAAGATTAAACAAATTTTCTGCCATGTTTCAAGACGAGCTTCACTTTAATAAAAGTAGATCAAGGCCAAACTAATCTTAGGAACAACTATTCCCTACCAGAGCAAAATAGTAACTATTTATGTAACGCTTTCTTAAAAGTAATCTTTAACTATGTAAGAAGTTGAAGGAGCTAATGAGTTAAGTATGGAAGAGGTTGAAGGAGCTAATGAGTTAAGTATGGAAGAGGTTGAATGAGCTAATGAGTGAAGTATGGAAGAGGTTGAAGGAGCTAATGAGTTAAGTATGGAAGAGGTTAAAGGAGCTAATGAGTGAAGTATGGAAGAGGTTGAAGGAGCTAATGAGTTAAGTATGTAAGAAGTTGAAGGAGCTAATGAAATAAGTATGGAAGAGGTTGAAGCTAATGAGTTTAGTATGGAAGAAGTTGAAGGAGCTTATGGGTTAAGTATTGAAGAGGTTGAAGGAGCTAATGAGTTAAGTATGGAAGAGGTTGAAGGAGCTAATGAGTGAAGTATGGAAGAGGTTGAAGGAGCTAATGAGTTAAGTACGGAAAAGGTTGAAGGAGCTAATGAGTTAAGTATGGAAGAGGTTGAAGGAGCTAATGAGTTAAGTATGGAAGAGGTTGAAGGAGCTAATGAGTTAAGTATGGAAGAGGTTGAGGGAGCTAATGAGTTAAGAAGAGGTTGAGGGAGCTAATGAGTTAAGAAGAGGTTGAGGGAGCTAATGAGTTAAGAAGAGGTTGAGGGAGCTAATGAGTTAAGAAGATGTTGAGGGAGCTAATGAGTTAAGAAGAGGTTGAGGGAGCTAATGAGTTAAGAAGAAGTTGAGGGAGCTAATGAGTTAAGAAGAGGTTGAGGGAGCTAGTACAAAAAACAGTACAACCTTAAGAACAGAAAAACACACAAACAAATAAGAATTCATATCTCAAACAAGTCTCATACTTACATTATACAACTCAGTATAAAGCGTGTCTAATGTTAGGTCTTTATAAGCATACACTGCACCGATGGGACTAATAGTGAAATAAGGATGTGTTGACACTAGTCTGAAGTAATAATCTTTCCATGGAGACTGTAAAACCAAGGGAAAGAAAAATAAGATTCTGATTCTTCCTGTGTGTTTTGCTTTCTATAGTAAAAATAAGAAATTCTTTTAAAAAAAAAAGGTTAGTTTAACAAAACTTACATAAAGATCATTATCCACACCAAGTAATGTTCCAATCGTTATACCAAGAGGATCATTCTCATAAGCCTGGAAGTTGTAGTCTAACTGCGTAAAAAATGGAAGATTTAGGTCACGGTTTACATGGACGTTTACTACAGTTAAGTCTTGACGATGTGGGATGCCACTGTCTTGAACAAGCACTAGAATCTAGAGAGAAAAAAGTTTCAGTATTATACTACAGCTTGTACATTTAGAAAAACTCTGTCAAATAATAAAGGCTCAAGCATTGAGAAGATGCAAAGGGAAAACATCACATCTTAACTATATCTATAAGATGAAAATTCACATTGTTTTACCTGGAAGTCTTGATCAAGTGTGTTGATGACAGTATTTGATAACATCACATTCACATTATTGTTATCTATAGGGATGATGGTAAAATAAGTGTTACCATTGGCACCTCCTATGATGGAGTAACTCAGTGTGCCGAAAGGACTCTGCATGATATAAAGAGAGAAATATTAATAAATGCAAATGCAGTTCATTTGTCAATATGAGCATGTTTCTTGCAAATAAGATTCTTAAAGTCAGCCAATGTTAATTAAATACTGACCAAAGGGTCTGCATCAGTTGATCTGATGATCCCAACAATTGAGTATAAAGTTAAATTCATGAGAATAGTAAAATTGTAAATTGTTCTATCCCATCTAGGAGGATTCTGATTACGAACAATAGCAATAGTGACGTCTGAAGGGCTGCTGGTCAAAACAGGACTACCTTTGTCACTACAGCGGACTTTGAACTGTAGAAAACATTAGAAAAAATTACCGTCAAACTTCAAGTAATTTCATACATTTTGTTTTATAGAGAAATTAAACAAAAATAGTGACTGTTCATGTCAAAGAATACTGCTAAACTAAACTTAGCAACTGATAAGCTGAGAAAAATTAAGGCTATATCGAGACAGAAGGAAAACATCACAATTATAAGTTGGCAACATTTATTTCCTGGTTACACTCTGCAGGGAGGGGGTGTGCTGGCTGAGAGGTTAAGCACTAGCCCTCCTAACCTGGGTTCAAACCTAAGTGAAGACTGGGATTTTGAATTTCTGGATTTTTAGGGTACCTGACTTAAGTGGGGGAAAGTAAAGGCAGTTGGCCACATGACACCCAGCTCATTAATCATTGGCCAAAGAAACAGAAAACCCTAACATCATAAGGTCTGAAAGGGGATCCTAACTTTACTTTGTTGGGAGGGAATATAAATAAATAAATTGTAAGAGATGTTTTCTATAGTAATTTAAGTAAACACTAATGTTATTGAACATTGGACTGCACAGATATTTACTTAATTTTTTAAAGAACATTTTTTTAAATTAAAAATTGGATTACCATATTTTAGAAAAATATTTACAATATCTTTTTCCCAAATGCTATATTTTAATCTTTTGTACCTGCATTAATAGAGAAAGTAGTTCTAAATGTATAGCCATAAAAGCATATATTGTATTATTATTGTTCTTGTGGTAAGTAGATTTTTGTTCTTAATGGATCTAGTAAAATACTCCAGCAGAGAGAAAGATAACAAGTGGCCCTGTTTGCAAGTATAGTTAGAAATACTGACTTTAACAAGAGACCTACATTGTATTGGTCACTGCCATTACAAGGTGGGTCTGTGATACTTCTCTTGGCAAAGATCAGACCAAATGATAGGTTCACAGCAAAACAATCAAGGCTTCTGTCATTGGATGTACCATTCAGGAGCTCACAATCCACAACATTGTTTGAAGCCTTCAAGAGAAAGGTCTTTGTTAGGGGTTTGAGTTATGAGTTTTTGGCACAATTTAGGCCATGTCGTGCCCGTCTTTGTTAGGTAGAAAGGATTCACATGGAATTTAATGATAATTAAAATAGAGGTGTAAAACCACTTAAAAGTAGAGTAGCCTACTTTAACCCAAAAACATGAGTTTTAAAAAGCCATGTCTAATTCCTAATTAGAGAAAGTTAAATATTTATTTTGAAATTATTACATAAATAAGAAAAAAATATTTTAAAAAAAAAAGCTTAGTAAGAGTAATTGTATCAAATAGTTTAGATCAATCATATGTAATTAAATTTGTCATAGATGTAGACTAAGAATAATAAATTTGAAATTAGATATATTTTTACTGATTGTTTTTGTTTAGTGCAATTTTATGCTTTTAGCTTTCTCTATGATCCAATCACTTATCTGGACCAGTTGGAAAAAATGGAAAAGGGAGGGGGGGGGGAGAAAGGGGCGTCTGGGTGAATGTTACCATGATTGCGTTTTAAATGCATTTTCTATTTTAAAGAAGTTTCAAGACCTGGATTCAAACTTGAGGGTTTAGTGCAATACACTAACCCCCATGCCAGTGAAGTGCTTATGAAAATCAAAGGTTTTATAAGTATCTATTGTTAAGTTCAAAATTTTAAGCGACAACCTATAGTTCAACTTATACCACCCCATGTCAAGTATAATTTCTTTCCCTTGTTCAATACGGAGCAAAATAATTATTCAATATGGCTCCTTCTGTCTCGTATGACAATGGATGCTCCCAGATGAGTCACTGGCTTTGATTACGTCTTGAGACGGGGCAGAATCTGGAGTGGCTGATCAAGCCAATTCTGGATCGGCAGAGTTTGCCACAGTTTGAGAATTTATATTCATCTGTCCTAGGGCTCACTGACAGGGCAGCTTTCTTTTTCTTTCTCTTGACCGATGCAGCTTCATTTCTTTTGCATTCAGCAAAGTTCATACCAGCACGTACACTCTGTCTCCATGCTGTCCGGTCTTGGGCTATCTCTTCACACATACTTTGGTCGATGCCCATGGCTCTCATGTCTCGCTTGCAGACATCTCTGTAAGTTAGTCTTGGGCGGCCCTTGGGTCTGGCTCCCTCTGCTAGCTCAGCGTACAGAATGTCTTTAGGGATTCTTCCATCTGGCATGCGAGTGACATGACCGAGCCAGCGTAGTCTTCTCTGTTGAAGGAGAGCATAGATGCTGTGTATGTTGGCCCGTGTCAAAACTTCCTGGTTGGTGACACGATCCCTCCAGGAGATGCACAGTATGCGTCGCAGGCAGCGTAGGTGGAAGCTATTTAATCCGTGCTCTTGACGCATGTAATTTGCCCAGCTCTCACTGCCATAGAGAAGTGTGCTCAGAATGCAGGCATTGTAGACAAGGATTTTTGTTGCCGTGGTCAATTTGGTATTTTCCCACAATGCTTAGAGAGTTTTGCCATTGCTGCAGAAGCCTTCCCTATTCTTTTGGTCAACTCAGTGTCTAAGTTTAGGTTGCTGGCTATTGTTGCTCCCAAGTATGTGAATTCCTGCACCACCATAAGTGTGTGATTTCCAATGTGTATCATTGGTATTTCTGCAACATCTTGTGCCATGATTTCAGTCTTGGAGAGGCTAATTGTGAGGCTAAACTCTTGATAAGCAGCTGCCAGTGCATTCACAAGCCTCTGTAATCCTTCTTGTGAATAAGATATTAGTGCGGCATCGTCTGCGAACAGCAGTTCTCTAATCAAGATATGCTGTCTCTTTGTTTTGGCTTTAAGGCGTGCCAGATTAAATAGCTTTCCATCGGATCTACTGTGGATATATATTCCATCTTCCAGGGATTTGAATGCACTGGTGAGTACAACTGAAAAGAAGATGCCGAATAGTGTTGGAGCCAGAAGACATCCTTGTTTTACTCCGCTCTTGATGGAGAATGGCCTAGAGGCGGAGCTGTCAAACTGTACCGTGCCCTGCATGTTTTCATGAAAAGCTGACACTAGATTCCGTAGCTTGTTTGGACAGCCGATTCTCTCTAATACGGCAAACAAGCCGGTTCTGCTGACAAGGTCAAACGCCTTGGTCAAGTCAATAAAAACTATAAAAAGGGGCTGCCTTTGTTCTCTGCTTTTCTCCTGTAGCTGTCGCAGGGAGAAGATCATATCTGTTGTGGATCTACCGGCCCTAAAGCCACACTGCGATTCTGGGTAAACTCCTTCTGCCAAGATCTGTAGTCGCTTCAGTACTACTCTGGCATAAGCCTTCCCAACTATGCTAAGAAGTGAAATGCCTCTATAGCTGTTACAATCCGTGCGGTCACCCTTATTTTTGTAAATCGTTACTATGTTGGCATCCTTCAATTCTGGGGGGACTATTCCTTGCTCCCAGCATAGACTTAGCAGTTCATGGAGTGGCTTGATTAGGCCATGCTTTCCAGCCTGAATGACTTCAGCAGGAATACCATCTCCTCTGGGTGCTTTCCCGTGTGCAAGCATGTCAATGGCTGTGCTCAGTTCCTTTACAGAAGGTGTTTCATCTAATTCGCTCAAAACTGAAAGTGGTGGGAAGTTAGACAAAGCAGTTGTCGAGATGGCATTTTCAATCTGGTAAAGTTCTGTATAGCGTTCTACCCATCGTTCCATTTGCAGTGCACAATCAGTGATGATTGAGCCATCTTTTGACTTAAGTGGGGCAACTTGCTGGTGTGAGGTCCAAAGGCTTTTTTCATGCCCTCGTATAGTCCTCTGATGTTACCACAGTCGGCACAAGATTGGATTTTTTCACATAGGTCCTGCCAGTATTTGTTTGCTCACTGTCTTGCTATTCTTTGGGCATCATTTCGAGTAGATTTGAGAGCTTGTAAGTTGCCAGGGGTGGGCTCCTTCTTGTAGTTTAGCATGGCTACTCTCTTGCTTTTAGTGGCAGTTTCCATTTCTTGCAGACTTGCTTCAAACCAGTCTTCATTTTTCTTTGTTTTGTTACCAAAGACCAGTGATGATGTTTGGTACATAGTATCACGTATGAGCGTCCAGGTTTTTTCTATCTCAGTCACTGAGAAGTTTTTGAAAGCTTCCTCTAATTTCTTTGTTTTTCAATGCTAAGATCAGCATTGTTAGTGTTTGCAGTATTTAGGCGTGCTTTTCTTTTTCCCTGTGATGAGTGGATCTTAGTAGGCAGCAGTCTTGTCCGGCAGGACACTAAAGTGTGATCAGTATCACAGTCTACACTTTGAAAGCTACGTGTGAGCAGTATGTTTACAATGTCCCTTTTCCGTATCAGTATCATATCCAGCTGGTGCCAGTGTCCAGACCTAGGATGTCTCCATGAGACACAATGCTGTGGTTTTGTCTTGAAGTATGTGTTCGTAATACAGAGCTTATGGTATGCACAGAATTCAAGAAGTCTTTGTCCGTTCTCATTCATCCTGCCGATTCCAAAAAGCCCGAGGCAGTCTGGCCAGGTCTGCTCCTACTCTTGCATTGAAGTCACCTAGAATAACAATGTGCTCTTTTTGAGGAATAGTCTCAATGGCTTCCCTTAGGTCTTCGTAGAACTTGTCTTTGTCCTCTTGGAGTGAACATAGTGTAGGGGCATAGGCACTGATTAGAGTGACTTTTCCAGATGTAGTCATCATACTTATGCTTAGGAGGGACTATTGTGGGAAGTAGACTGTTCTTGACAGCAAAGCCCACACCATGCATTCTCATCTGTTCCTGTGCTTTTCCTTTCCAAGTGTAATCAGCCTCGCGGAGCATGCCGTCTTCGGCTAGTCAGGTTTCTTGGAGAGCTGCAATGTCAATGCGTAGTCTTTTCAGATCATTGTTTATGACTGCCGTCTTCCTTGCATCGTCAACCTGCCGTAGGTCATCTGTAAGACCAGGACACATTGTCCTGATGTTCCATGTGGCCAGTCCCATAATAGGAATTTTCTTTTTCATTTTTCTTCTTTTGTTGCTTGGTGCAGGTTTACAGCCTACTTGTCGTTTTAAACTAAGCTCTAAGCACCCATTACAGCAGGAAGGCTGTGGCGGATCAGCACCTAACTGTCTGGGGGCTGCCCAGGTTGAGGCGGGCGGTAGCTGATCAGTGAGGTGCGAAGACCTCTCCCACTGACAGAGACAACCCGTGGCATCCATACATTACGTCAAGTTGGACTTATAACTCGTAACTGTTGTCTCCCGTGTTGTTTTAGCCGCTTTGCAGCAGCACCAGAGTTTCCTCTCCGGTGCGCATTCCTGGGCCTTAGATAAAGGGTTCATGGGTAGCCCATGCGTCATGATCCCTCTCTTGACCTTGCTGATGTGATCCAAAGGAGCACATCGCGTTACATTTGGCACCAACTCAGTTGCAGAAGCTGCCGGAGGGAATTTCGTAGCTGATACTCCCAACGCCTAAGGGGCTTCACTCCTGATTTATCCTCGAGGTTGTCTCCTGAAGCCTTAAAACCGCAAGGCAGCGGGGGTTTGAAGTCAAAGTACCCCTCTCCTAGATGAATTGCCCTACTAGGCTGATGAGCTCCACCTGCCCAAAGCTCCTGGTTTTGTGGCGCCAGGTATCCACCTTCACCCCTTCACCTGTTAGTAAGAGCAGTTTCGCCGTGCTTAATATCTAAGCCACACAAGCAGGCCAGGTGCTGGACTTAGTTGTCAGAGGCTATCTGAGACGCATGCCTTTAGGAGTATTTTATAGACAGTGGGAGCTTATCCCCATTGTCACACCTGGCCATGACAACCTTGAAACCAAAAAATAAATAAATAAATAATAAATAAATAAAATAATTATTTACCAATAGTTAATTAACTAATTGGTGTTTTTGACTAATGATTAATTAACAAAATGGCATTGAGAATACAAAGAATAATGCTAGTGCATAAGAGATTGAGCTTATAAAATGATAGTTAAGTGACTGCAGTACAAACTGATACAAAAACAAAATACAAAAAAAATTGTTACAAAAAAAACAACTGAATTATAGTAAGTGTAGTTGTATTAATTAGTTTGGATCAGTCATGTATTTAAATTTGTCATAGATATAGACTAAAAATAAATTTGTGCAATTAGAAATATAGCAGCAACGAGAAACTTATAATCAGAAAATTATTGAGAACAAACTTACTTTGGCAGTTACAGTGATGATAGTATCTCCATAAGGTATTGTTTCTGGGATCTGGTGGATGTAACTAGTCTTATCCAAGGAAGGAGGGTAAATGTTGCTGCTGATACTGACTATACCAACAACTGTGCTACAAAGATTACCTCCATCACACACTCTGATACGAATCTGTTGGGAAACAATTGGTTACACTCTACTTCTTTAAACACCTCTCCAACCTAATCACATAGCAGGCCATTTTAACCTTACGCCCATCACATACTCTGATACGAATCTGTTGGGAAGCAAATGATAGCTAACATATTGTACACTGTAACTATGTACAAAGAGTTCTTCAGTATAAAAAAAATTCAGACTATTGTTACCAGCACTATAACTTTTACTATGATGTGTTAAAATATTTGAATGGAAAAAAAAGGAATGCTCTAAATCTGAGTAAAATTGTAAAAAGATTGTAATTGTAAACTTAGGATTAGGCATTATTTTTAATTGAAGAGGATTTAGTTGCTTAATAAAAATTAGGTCTTTCTTCTGAAATTACAATTTCTATTTCCATACCAAAGCTTGATTTGTGATCAGTATTTGCAATCAGTAATATTTTTAAAAAAAATATAGTTCTTGTATACCACATAACTAAACATTACTTTTAAACAAAATTATTGTAAATATTCAAGGGTGATCGGACTTAACAATGAAACATATAGGGTTTTTTTTTAATTAAAATTTATTTTTATTCATCTACATGTTTGATCTATTCATTTTTCTCAGTGATGCTTCCACCTCTCCAACCTAATCACATAGCAAGCCATTTTAACCTCTTTCCCAACCTAATCACATAGCAAGCCATTTTAACCTCTTTCCCAACCTAATCACATAGCAAGCCATTTTAACCTCTTTCCCAACCTAATCACATAGCAAGCCATTTTAACCTCTTTCCCAACCTAATCACATAGCAGGCCATTTTAACCTCTTTCCCAACCTAATCACATAGCAAGCCATTTTAACCTCTTTCCCAACCTAATCACATAGCAGGCCATTTTAACCTCTTTCCCAAACTAATCATAAAGCAAGCCATTTTAACCTCTTTCCCAACCTAATCACATAGCAAGCCATTTTAACCTCTTTCCCAAACTAATCACATAGCAAGCCATTTTAACCTCTTTCCCAAACTAATCATATAGCAAGCCATTTTAACCTCTTTCCCAAACTAATCATATAGCAGGCCATTTAAACCTCTTTCCCAACCTAATCACATAGCAAGCCATTTTAACCTCTTTCCCAAACTAATCATATAGCAGGCCATTTTAACCTCTTTCCCAACCTAATCACATAGCAGGCCATTTTAACCTCTTTCCCAACCAAATCACATAGCAGGCCATTTTAACCTCTTTCCCAACCTAATCACATAGCAGGCCATTTTAACCTCTTTCCCAACCTAATCACATAGCAGGCCATTTTAACCCCTTTCCCAAACTAATCACATAGCAAGCCATTTTAACCTCTTTCCCAACCTAATCACATAGCAAGCCATTTTAACCTCTTTCCCAACCTAATCACATAGCAAGCCATTTTAACCTCTCCAACCTAATCACATAGCAGGCCATTTTAACCTCTTTCCCAACCTAATCACATAGCAAGCCATTTTAACCTCTTTCCCAACCTAATCACATAGCAGGCCATTTAAACCTCTTTCCCAACCTAATCACATAGCAAGCCATTTTAACCTCTTTCCCAACCTAATCACATAGCAGGCCATTTTAACCTCTTTCCCAACCTAATCACATAGCAGGCCATTTTAACCTCTTTCCCAACCTAATCACATAGCAAGCCATTTTAACCTCTTTCCCAACCTAATCACATAGCAGGCCATTTTAACCTCTTTCCCAACCTAATCACATAGCAGGCCATTTTAACCTCTTTCCCAACCTAATCACATAGCAGGCCATTTTAACCTCTTTCCCAACCTAATCACATAGCAAGCCATTTTAACCTCTTTCCCAAACTAATCATATAGCACGCCATTTTAACCTCTTTCCCAACCTAATCACATAGCAGGCCATTTTAACCTCTTTCCCAACCTAATCACATTGCAAGCCATTTTAGCCTCTTTCCCAAACTAGAAATTGTGCTCAGGGGATAGAGATGTAATGATGGCATAATTCCCATAAGTATAAAATGAAAGCTGGAGTAGAAGAGAAAATTTAGAAAGAAAATAAAAGTCTTACTTTAAATACACCTCCCTGACTTCCTCCAGTAACACTGGTTGCAGTAATTCTGCCAGTTGTTTTATCAATAGAGAACCTGCTCTCAGCACCATCATCTCCAATAAGATCAAAACTGATCTGTCCAAATCTTGTGGTCTGGAAATAAAGAACATTTCTTTAATGCCTTGTTGAGAAATATACTTTAAAAAAAAAATCAAGAATCATTAATATTCAAATAAAATAACACAAACTGACAAATAAACACACCCTTTGCAGTTAAGTTTTATCTAAATCAGAATAAAACAACAAACTTTAAAATTTCAAATAATACCCAGAAAACCCAAAACAGAACAAAATAGCTATACATCAGAAGTTTGCACATTAACAAAAATAAATAAATAAATAAAAACTAGATGATCTTTCCATCTAAAAGTTGATATCATATTTTATCACATTTGGACTTTGCATTAAATACTAAACAAATATTAAGAACAAATTGGTCAAACACCAAATGTATTAGATTTTATCTTTCATCTGTAAAAGACGGTGTAAAATAGGTGAATGATCACTATCTGATAAATATCTTACTATGTTATCATCATCCTTTGCAGTTGCGTTGAGCACATTATCCCCTACTGAAAGAGTCTGTAAGGTTCTAACATAAGGTGTATTCAGGAAATAAGGTGCATGATTACGGATAACATTGATGAAAACATAAGCATCTTGTAGTGAGCATAAAGGTTGTGGAGCCAGGTCACACACTCTAATCTGTAGCTGTAAACAGAACACAAAGAAAAGTTACAAAATGGCAAGAACATTTCTTACATAAGATCAAAGTCAGCCAATAGCAGTGAATAAACTGCCTTAAAGCACAAGATACATTTTTTTTGTCTCTGCATTTGTAAAACAAACTTCCTCCAGCAGAACTAAGAGATTATTATTATTGTTATTATTATTTTTGTAAGTCAGGAATACAATTGTGGACCATATATTTTCTAGGACGAAAATTATTTCACTCGTCCATTTCATTAGGACCAACTTGTTTTGGCTTCCTTCAGATGTAGAAGGACTATGGCTCATCTCTTTTTTTTTCTTTGGACTGTGAAGCCCTATTCTGGAGAGACATCCTCATCCACATGTAGTGGAGATGAAAACCTGGGCATTAGTTAAGGTTGGAATGATATTACCCACACAGCAGTTACCCCTCTCCATGCAGCAGACGTAGGCATAAAATTTCTACTTACTATGAAGTTGTCTGGAGTGCCAGCTACATTTAGTGGACTCTTGAGGTAAATTTGACCCACTGAGTCAGTAGCAAAATAGTTGGATATTGTTACTTGAGTGAAGACAAATTGGTTAAAGGGATACTAGGAAAAATAAATTATGGATGAAAAGTTTATAAGTAATGAAACATTATTAATTATTAATTAGAATAGATTGTTTACAATTTAAAGTAAATATATATTATTTAAAATTTAAACTTAAAATATATTGTTTACAATTTTAAAAAAGTAAAAAAGTAGTTTTCCTTTCAGACCTTGCGATGATGCCAAGGTCATCTGTTTCAGTGGCCCATGGTTAATGAGGATGTCATGTGGCTAGCAGAATAACTAACCACCTTTACTTTTCCCCAACTAATGTCAGGTACCCATTAGAGCTGGGAGGACTCAGGCGCCCAAAGATACCAAAATAAAAAATCCCAGTGTTTACAAAGATTCTAACCACGGACTCTCTGATTCAGAAGCCAAGCACTTTACCACTCAGCCACTGCACACTATTTACAATTTATACTGCACAATTTGAACTAAGAATATATTGTTTGTACTTTAAACTAAGAATATATTGTTTACAATTTAAACTAAGAATATATTGTTTACTATTTAAACTAAGAATATATTGTTTACAATTTGAACTAAGAATATATTGTTTGTAATTTAAACTAAGAATATATTGTTTACAATTTAAACTAAGAATATATTGTTTACTATTTAAACTAAGAATATATTGTTTACAATTTAAACTAAGAATATATTGTTTACTATTTAAACTAAGAATATATTGTTTACTATTTAAACTAAGAACATATTGTTCACAATTTAAACTAAGAATATATTGTTTACTATTTAAAGTAAGAATATATTTAAAATACGTTACAATATTTTTAATATACACACACTTTTTTCACAAAAACTGCATTTAGTTAACTAAATCATTGTAAAATTTCAAGAAATGACACACATATTTTGATATACAATGCATATGTAGAACATTAATGTCACATCATTATTTAGTAGCTATTGTGACATGTATTAGTTGGGAAGCCTGAAGTACATGGTATTTTCATGCTCATGATGTTTCACAAAAAGGAAACTTACCAGTACATCATTATCCTTGGCTGTTACTCTGGTGATCACTGCTGTGGCCTCATACAGAGTTAGGGTCTGATTGCCCACTAAAAACTCTGGCCTGTAAATGTTTCTGTTGACATTGATGACCACTGAGGCTACATCACTCAGCTGTGGTGTACCACCATCCAGAACTCTTATCTCAAACTGCAGTTAAGTAAAATAACACCAACACAATCATTGCAAAGAAATCTCAAATGTATCTGAATTACACATAAAACTCACAGCAATACAGTAAAAATAATCAATATCACAAAAAAAACTATAAATTAAGACCCTCATCATCATAATCATCATCACATTCAATCACAATCTCACACATCACATTCAATGCTTTGTAATAAAATAAACATCCTTGATGAAATGCCCTGACACACATCATTATCATTACAGGAAAATCAATGCTTATGAGACCATGTGATATATGGGGGCAGGTAATGTAAAGTTTATCTGTTTCCAGTAGCATAGCTTAAGTTTTCACCAGGATTCAAACTCGAGACCTGTCAGTTTGGAAGCCAAGTATGCTACAACTCAGCCACCACGCCCATTCATTCCCAGTATGCTCACACAATGTCACAACACCACAGGGTTTGTATTTAAAAAAAACAAACATAAAAGTCATAATATTGACTTATAACCAAAGTTGACAATAACATTTTCTGATACTGTTAAAGCACTTTTTCGGTCTGTAAAGAGTATGTGAAGATTATTTTTTTTAACTGAGAACTACTTTTAGATGACACCATAAAATAACTTAGCTAGTAAGTGTAAGCTACAACTAAGAGCCATGATTTACCTTGTAAGTGTACTCAGTTCTTTGATCTATCGGTTGGATCAGTCGAAGTAGCCCTGTTGTGTTTTCAATACTGAACAGCTGAGAGTACACACCATCATTGATAATTTCATACTTCAAAACTTGATAGAGTGCCTATATAAAACAGAAAAAAAAACACAGAAATATGAAGTCAACACATTCAACAGTTTATGCCGTAGACAAAAGTGAAATATTTTAATAATATTATTTTTAAAAAAACATTGAAATTAGATTCCGAAAAAAAATGTGTTAAATAGTAAAGGTCATTTAGTCTGGATTGAATAGAATTTCTTTTTGTTTCCACTTTATTTGATGACTAATATGATTTAATATTTTAGTAATTGGTACAAATAAATGATTGATATGTTCTGAAAAAAACAAAAAGAAAATTAGATTAACTTTTTAATGATACAATGTCCTTAAATTGACAGTATAACTTACAAAAGTATCCTGATCACTAGAGGACACTCCAGCAGTGACTACTACTGGTACTGAATTTGAGCTACTTATATTGACAGTGTAAAAAGATTGACTGAAACGTGGTGAAAACAAGTTACGGTTCACGTTGACTGTACATGAGATTGAACCACTTTTTCCTGAACCATCATTGTTGGTCGCTGTGACAGTGAACTAGAAAAAAAATAAATAATTTTTATATTCTTTTCTTTTATAAAAAAAAATATCTCTGAAGATAAATTCATTTCTCTATTAACATATGTGCAATGTCTACAACAAATTGACAAGTTTTACAATCAATACAAGGTTTGGGCCCATATGAAGAATTCTATCATTTATAATGAGAGTAAAGTTTTATACAATTTTTGTTTGTTTGTCAAATGTTTTACATGTTTCAGATGTTTCTTCAGAGCACTCTAATAGTACTAGGGAAAAAGGAGCATTTATAAATCTATCCTAGCATTTAGAACAAGGAATGATCCTTTATCTTTGTGTCTTTCTGAGTATTTTATTAGGTTTTGTTTTTGTTTTTGAAGATTATGGTTTAGTGTTTTATGTATAATTGCTTCTGTACTTTTGAGTCTTCTCTCCTGAAGGCTTAAAAATTATATTACTAGTTAAAAATTATATTATAAGCTTAAAGTTATATTAAAAACTTAAAATTATAGTAAAAGCTTAAAACTATATTAAAAACTAAAAATTATAGTAAAAGCTTAAAACTATATTAAAAACTTAAAATTATGGAAAAAAAAAAATTATAGTAAAAACCTAAAATTATATTAAAAGCTTTAAATTATAGTAAAAGTTCATGAACTATGTCAGATACTACCAAGAATTACTTACAGTGTAAGGAGTCTTGTTGGAATCATCCCAATAGAGAGGCACAGATATATACACTTGGCCTTGTTGGTTGATAGTGAAATACCTTTGGTCATTAACAGAGTTGAACTGTATGCCCCATGTTACTGTTTGTTGTGGGCCCTTAAGGGTAGTAAATTAAATGGTGAAAGCATTACAACCTATTGCTTTCATATATTAGATGTTTTGCAAAATGTTTAGCTTAATTGAACCCATAACATTTGGAGATAATCCATTTTTCTCATATTACATTTTTAATATTCTCATTTGGGGTGAGCAGAATACAGAATAAAGTACAATACTTGAAATTCAAGGAGTTTGTGAGAGGTTGCAGGGGGAGGGGAAATGCAGACTCAGCCACCAGAAGAAAGGCTGCTTGGACCAGATGAAAGAGTGGATCAATTGCACCAGCATGGCTGTTGATGCAAGTCAAGGGTAAATGATGTGGATGAATATTCTTATTTTGCCTACTATTTGACAATTGGCTATACATGATGTGTGTTTAGTAAATATAGTCTCTCGGAGTAAATTAGTCAATCAATCAAAAAGATATTTTACAAACTGCTAGCATATTGGTTCAAATAATTATAGCTAGTGCAATGAAAATAGAAGCTAAAAGAACAAATATTTTAAGTTCTTTCAAATTCTACAGCAAAGAATTGTAACAAACTTTCTTACAAAGCTTATATCAACTCTGTCTGTCTTTTGGGTAAAAAGTTTGTACATGTTATTTCTCCCACACCCATTCTTGAATTAAGTTGAAACTTTGCAGAAATATTTATTGGCATAGACGAGAAATGAATCAATAAAAAACATTAACCAATTAGTCAATTGGGAATTAATTATTTTGTTTGATAAAGACAAGGGAAATTAATCCTTCAGTATTTGCAGATTATGGCTAAATATGTAGGGTTTGATACCCTTATGTAATTGTTCACATTATTTCTTCCACAGTCATTTTCAGATCAAGTTGAAATTGTATGAAATCTGTGGGATCAGATGTCCACCAGAGGGCAGTTTTTTTCATAACAATGCTACTATGTTTAACTTACAGCACTGTCCTGGTCTGTAAAGTTGAAGCTGAAAATTGGATTGACTATAGGATCATCTTCAAACACTGTGATGCTAATAGTTCCTTGATTGTTGTTAATTAATGGTGAATAGAGATTGCGGTTTACATTGATATGGACTAAAGTTGTGCCACTTAGACGAGGCTGGCCATTGTCCCTGGCAACGACACGCACCTAGAGAAAAAAAAAAAAAAATGAACACACTAAATCAGAAAAAAAAAGAAAGAAAATCTGATTTACATACCCATTTACAGTAGAACGTCGTTTATCCGAACGTTTATTATCCGGAGCGTCAAATATCCGGACCAGTTTTTTTTTTTTTTCTTTTTTATCAACCACATGTACTGTGATGCACATATACTGTATGAATACGAAAAATAAGTGATTATTTACTTTCCACAATAAAGGTAAAATTGCGACATTTGTCACCTATTTTGCTCGTTCTTCACGCACGTGTCCCGCATGTGATGATTTTTAATATTCGTATAGTGTCCGGTTGCATATACTGCATGGATCGCTTCGGTTTTCGGTTATCCGAACAATCGCGTATCCGAACGGTGTCCGGTCCCAATTGAGTCGGATAAACGACGTTCTACTGTATTATAAAATCAGTTTTTAAAAAAAACAAGTAGAATTAGTAGAAAAATAATATTTACATTGAATGGAGGAGTGTAGTCTGTTCTCAAGTTGCCAATTAATGTTATAACACCATTAGATGGATTTACAGAGAAAAAATTAGATGCAGCATCATCTCCGATTGCTAGATATTCTATATCCCCAAAGTCTTTCTCCTGGAATAAATTGTTACACTGTAAGATTGATTACAAGCTAGTACAAATGAATATGGTAAAAAAAAAATGAGTACAAAGCTAATGGCACAGATACATAGCTAAAAAAAATATAGTGTATTGATCAATGAATCATTAAAACTTAATAGGTCTATATTATAATTTGATACATTAGAAATAGATTTCTCTAAAAAAGAATTATTTTTGTTTTATTAATATTATCATATTTTTTAATTACCATATTTTTTAATTACAGTTCTGAATAAGGAATTATGCATTCTGTTGTGTTGTCTTTATATGAGAAAAGAGTCCTTGTAATCACAATAAATTTCCATAAGGATCAATAAAGCTTTTTTAGTCTTAACAGACAAAATCAATTGAATTTAGTCTGAAATCCATTAGCCCATTGATCTGTAATGAGTACCCGACATCTGATTGGAAAGTGAAGAGTATAACTTATTGTGATTGTTTAAAAAAGAACTTAGTATTCAAACTAGAAAATGATTATATTTTGCTAAAGGCACATTTTTCAGAAACACTTTCAAAATTAGAATGAGCTGATTAAATATAAGAAGAGTATATTTGAAAAGTAAACCCTTCTTGCTGGATATTAACAAGTAACAAGAAAATCAATTGAAATTGACTACAAACATTATTATTGACTATAAGACCTAATGAAAGGGACTATAAGAACTAATGAAAGGGACTAAAAGAAATAATGAAAGGGACTATAAGACCTAATGAAAGGGACTATAAGAATTAATGAAAGTGACTAGAATAAAGCAAGTACTTACTGGAGCATCACCATCCGTGGCATTGACATCAAACACTTGTGATAAGCTTGCCAAGGTTTCATCAATGGTTATGCTGTAATCAGTATATGGGAAAGCTGGTGTGAAATCATTTCTCACAAATGTAATGACACCAGAGGCCTGTACGTCTGCACTAAGACTTGGGGTGGCCACATCATTGACAGTGAATTGGAACTTTAAAACAAAAAAAAAAAACATTAATGATAAACATTGATAACATTTTAGAAAAGTATCCAAAGAACTAGAAGTCATATTAATACATAAGAAAAAAAAACTTGTTTAAATATTTGTCAGAAATTGAGTTCACAAAATGTTTCAAAATATTTTAGAATATGATTCTAAAGTTAACATAGTTATTGTATTTAATTTATTTGCAGACTAAGTAAACTAATCATCATGGAATGAAAAACTATGAAAACTTTTGTGGCAAATAAATGAAAAGAATTAATTTTGTTCTAACTATAGATTTCATTATGTTGTTAGTGAGCCTATCTCAACTGTAAGATGAAAATCAAACAATGTTAAAGTGCAAAGTATTTACTGTACATATACATTTTTTTCAACAAAATGTGTGGTTTTCCATTTAAATTCATGGAAAAAAAAACATATTGTTTTCTCATATAGTATTTAGGAACTTAAATCTAGCAAAGCCAAAGAAGTTTGGGAATCTCTTGTGAAGGATTAATCTAAATTTTAAAAAAACATTAATTCCCCCAAAAAGGATTGCAAATGTTGTCAAAATGAAATTCATTTCATTAAAAATTCTCCCCCTTCCAACACTCCCCGAAAAAAGGCAAATGTTTACATTTTAGGCAAAGGGTATTTAATTAGTTGCACACATTTTAGGCAAAAAGTATTTAATTAGTTGCACACATTTTAGGCAATGAGTATTTAATTAGTTGCACACATTTTTGGCAAAGAGAATTTAATTAGTTGCACACATTTTTTTTATTATTTTTTTTTTTAAATGCAGCCATCAAAGTTTTTTCTGAGT
Organism: Biomphalaria sudanica; assembly: GCA_036873155.1. NCBI lineage: Eukaryota > Metazoa > Mollusca > Gastropoda > Planorbidae > Biomphalaria > Biomphalaria sudanica. Next base: position 363,049 of record JAZGLO010001455.1, read on the forward strand.
TTCCCCATTGAATTCATAAACCTACTATATAGAATAAATACATATTGCAGGTGATTAAAATGAAGACATTACTGTGCATTGTGTGTTACTCCTTGACAGATACAGATTCCCTGCTGTTGTAAACTGGCCAGTGTTGGGATGCAGATTAAAAAACTGGATACAGTTGGAGGGATTCCAACTCAGCACTTTATACTCAACATTTTGCTGTAAAATGAAGAATTGTATTAACATTATCAGTTAACCACTAAACGCAACGAGTGCTTTAGCTAGTTCATATAAGATTGGAAGGTCAGGTAGAGAGTTTAACATCGATAAAGTAGAGCTAAAAGTAGTAGTACTAGATCAGTTCAGAACTCAACTCAAAGATTTTATCAAACAACATTAAATTCTAAATTTCAGTTACAAATTATATAAATTAAAATGATGTTGAAGATGATTCATACTAACCCCATCTGGATCAGTAGCTATTAGATTAAACATGTTGGTACCATATGGTGCAGTTTCATACACAGTTTGAACGTAACTTGTTTGTGTGAAGGATGGTTTGCTTGGGTTACGGTTGATACCAATGGTCATAGTTGCTGTTGCTCTGTTGTTGGGCCTCACAGAGTCATATGCTAGCAAACACAACTAAAGAAAGAGAATTTTTAAAACGTCAAAAACAACACATTTAGCAGCAAACCTTTATAAAGTCTAGATATAGCCCTCAGATGTCTGATGAAATACAAAGAAAGCCACTAGTGTACCTGGTAGGAAGTGGTGTATGGGTCAGTTGTCAAACTTGATCTGAGATAGATTGAACCTGTGCTGCTGTTGACTCCAAAATAACTTGGTGCAGAGAGTAGACCACAGTTTGATTCATACACAATGGAACCCTGGATAAGAAAATGAAACCATGTAGGTCCTATATTTTTTAATCAACAGAAATTCAACAGAATTATTTAGTTTTAGAAGAAATTATTAAGTTTAATCAGAAGTTAAGTATAAAGCATTTGATAAAGATAATGACAGTATGTATTGAAAATAATAGCAATAATAAATTGTGAATAGTAAGAGATAAGGGGTAGGCATTATTTTTTTGCTATTTTACACCTCTGTTTATATTACCCTCTAAAAACCTATCCTTGCAAACTGACTACTGGAACTTGGAGAAAAGATATAAAAAGTTAAGAAAGTCAGTAAAACATGTAGATTTAGATCGTTTGGAAAGAATGCTAAATATATTTTGTAGCTTTACCTGTAGATCTGGGTCTGTTGCAGTGACTGTGAAAACGGAGTTGGCAGCTTGATTGAAGTTGATGTTTGTATTGTAAGTTTTGGGATTGACAAAATATGGAGGACGATCACCAACAATATGGATGATAATGGTTGCTGTGGCACTCTGGGGAGTCCCAATGAACTGATCACTTACAATTACATTGAACTGAAATAAAAACAAAAAAGAATCATAGGCAAGAAAAAATAAATAAATTTTGGCATAAAATGAGAGTTTTAGGTTTCTGACACATTAGGCCTTTTTTTTTAATATGTTTCTGATATTTTTTCAGAATTGAAGATTATTGCATCTTAGCCCAAACCTCCAGAAGGATGGAGGAGGTTAAAAGTTGGCATGGCTTATACCTGGGACTATGGAAACAACACACTAGAGTGCATACCCCAAAAACCAAGATAACATTTTAAGTGCCTAAGATTTAATATCAAAGTTGATGTATTTGACAGGTATAATATTGTATATTATCTTATAAATTAGTTATTTCCTTCAAAACAGAAGATAATTATGTCCTACACATATTCACTTGTTAATCTAGTCGAGAATGTTTATTAGATACTTAGAGACTGCTAGTCATTGGTTTTCCTGCCTGATTTAGGCAACCTGTTCCATGCTCTAATAGTACTACGGATGAAGTATTTGAAAGGCTTTAAATTGTATTTAATGTGTTAGACAGGTATAAAAATATTGTATTTAATGTATTAGATGGTATAATATTATATTTAATATATTAGACAGGCATGATATATGTATTTGATGTATTTGAGAGGCACCAGAGATCATAGACATGTAAAAAATGAGTAGTCCTACCTGAGTTGTGTTGACTGGAATAGTTGACAGTGGCCTGGCTACGCTGATTAAACCAGTGGTTGCACTGACACTGAAGTAGTCTGAGCCGGCTGTAGGGGCCTGCACTGTGTACAACAATGTGTCCTGAACAGAACAGAAAATGTCTAACATGATTGTTTTATATCAGTTTTGAAAATTCTGTAGAAATGAAGGGCAAACAAACATATGACCTCATAGACAAACAAAGAATGTAATTTTCGTTTGATACAGAGCATGTGCATTGTAAACATCAGAGAAAAACTTTTTGTTGAGGGAAAAAAATACTCTAAAGTTTTAATTAACTTCATCTCTTAATATCCAATTTATGGCTGAGTGGCAAAAACCACTTGGCCACCTATTAAGGGGGCTCAAGTTTAAATCCTGACTCAAGCTGAGGTGTGTTTGCTGAGTGTCTAGGGGGCAGCACTTATGCCTTCTAGATATTGCTCATCTCATAAGTCCGCAAAAGAGATTGGACCATAGCGTACTGACAATGCTATAGCATGAGAGATGCATTACTTGCCTACACAAAAATAATTTTAATAGCACATAAAAATACAAATAAATAACTTAAAATTTCAAGCCAAAAATAAATCTTTGAAAGTGACCCTTATAGAATATTACACAACTACATTACATCAACTAGAACAGTTTCAGATCATAGAATCACTATCTGGGGAAGATAAACACTTTGCCATCAAAAGAAATGCTGTACAATTTAACATGACCACCATACAACACTTAGCAACAAGTTAAGATAAATAAAATGCATAACATTTTTCAGTGAGAGCATAGCATTTAAAATTATGGAACAATTAAACTAAGCTGGCCATTCCTGACTAAAGCAATTATGTTATTAAGACAAACATTTAATTTTCCCCAAGGACAGAAATTGTTATCTGAGTTAAATCTTACATTATCTGCATCTGTAGCACTTATTTGTATGGTAGACATTCCGATGAATGCATCATTGTTAATAGTTGCAACATAGATAGAGTTGATCAGAGCAGGACCATTTTTGTTACGCTGTACATTTATGGTGACTGTGCCGGTAGCTTCCTGTACAGTGACTTCAAAAGTTTTTATTGCTTTCACTAAGAGCTGAAATAAAAATGACAGACACACTGAAAGAGACTCTACTGTATTGAACCATACAAATATTTTGGTGAAGTATCCAAAACTCCAATTATAACTCTGTAACATCTCTGGAGCAAGTTCAATCTTTGCTTATCTTACTGACACTCTACTTGCTACATAAACAGGTCTTTCTAAACATTTGGCCATTCACCAAATGGATATATGTAGCTAATAGGTGAACAAGTTTACTTTAAATAAAATTAAGGAACAATTAAGGCTGTTATAAACATTTTCAGGAATTGGGAACAGAATATTTACTAAGAATTTTATGATATTCTTAATATCTCCTAGTTTGAGGGCAGATCATAATTGACCATGAGATCATAAAAATACACAGTCAGATAAAAGCAGTAGCCAATACAAAAACCAAAAGAAAAATCTTACTCTGGAATAAATGTAACCTAACACAACTACACCAAGCTGCATTAAACTTTCAACAAACATTCTTATTAGAAAAAGACATTAACCAACCAGTCGATGACCTCTGGAATCTCATTAAAAACCATCTTAAAAGCATTATAGAAAATCATATACCAACTAAATAAACATCAAACAAAATAAATAAATGCTGGTTTAATAATAGACTAAAGAAGCTTTGTAAACAAAAGGAAAACCTATATAGAAAATTTAAAGAAACCAAGGCAGAAAGAGTTTACAAAAAGTATATAAAAATTAAACACCTAACCCAAAAAGTAAGCAGACAGCTGCAGAGTGAATACATAAACAATGTAATATCTAAAGATAACAACAAAAACCTATGGTCATACATTAAGTCTAAGAAAATGGAAACAACAGGCATAGCGCCATTAAAAGATGAACATAACATAATACATAATGATAATGAAACTAAAGCAAACATCCTAAACAAATACTTTGCATCAGCATTCTCAGCCCCAGGAGACAAAGACATATTTCTTAATTTGAACCAAGTAGACAACATAGAAGATTTAGTAGTACAAGAAAATGGAATTAAAAAACTATTAGCCAACACCAAACCAAATAAAGCGTCTGGACCTGATGGTATTCCAGCTAGATTACTCAAAGAACTAAGCAATGAGCTAGCCCCAGTGTTCAAAATACTCTTTCAGGCATCGCTTAACCAGGGCAGAGTACCAAAGGACTGGAAAGAAGCTAATGTCACCCCCCTATTTAAAAAAGGAGAAAAATCTGATCCAGGAAACTACAGACCAGTATCACTTACCAGCATCACATGTAAAATACTAGAACACATAATATGTAGCAACATCATAAACCACTTAGACAAACATAATGTCCTCACCCCATACCAACATGGCTTTAGGAAATATAGATCATGTGAAACACAACTAATAGGACTAATTGATGATTTCTCAAAAGGTTTAGATAATAGTGAACAAATAGATGCTATCTTACTAGATTTTTCCAAGGCTTTTGACAAAGTTCACCACCATAGTTTGCTTAAAAAATTAAAATATTTCGGCATTAACGGTCCACTGCATCAGTGGATTAAAGATTTTCTGATAGGGAGAGAACAAACTGTAATAATAAATGGCTCTAAATCAACACCAATAACAGTAAATTCAGGTGTACCTCAAGGAACAGTCTTGGGTCCACTACTATTTTTAATTTACATAAATGATTTACCAAATTGCATTAGTTCAGGAACAAAAGTCAGATTATTTGCAGACAATTGCATAATATATAGAACAATAAAAACAAAACAAGACACAGATATTTTACAAAGAGAATTAGATGAATTACAGAAATGGGAATCAAATTGGAGCATGTCTTTCCACCCAGAAAAATGTCAGTTGTTAAGAGTAACAAAAAAACTAAAACAAATTAATTCCACTTATCTTATTCATGGCAAACCAGTAACACAGACTAAAAACTCAAAATACCTAGGTGTTATAATAAATGAAAAACTGTCATGGAATCCACATATTGATGAACTATAAAAAAATCCAACAAAGCATTAGGGTTTATTAAAAGAAATTTCTATAAATCAAATAAGAACATAAAACTAAAATGTTATTTAACCTTGGTTAGGCCAATAATAGAATATGCATCCACCGTGTGGGACCCCTCAACTCAAGAAAACATTAAGAAACTGGAATAAACACAAAATAGAGCAGTGAGATTCATAACAAACGAATATTCACATTTGACTAGGGTAACACCTTTAGTAAAATCACTAAATTTAGAAAGCCTTAAGGACAGAAGACTCAAAAGTAAAGTAGCAATTATACATAAAACACTGAACCATAATCTTCAAATACAAAAACAAAATTTAATAAAATACTCTGAAAGACACAAAAATAAAGGCACATTCCTCGTCCCATATGCTAGGACAAATTTGTACAAATACTCCTTCTTCCCTAGTGCTATTAGAGCATGGAATGGGTTGCCTGAGCTAGCCAGAAAAACCAGTGACTTGGCAGAATTTAAGTCATTGGTTAATATGCATGACTAAATGCATGACGCGTAGGACGTAATCATCTTCTTTTTTGAAGTAACGTCTGTATTATATAAGATAAGATAAAAGTAAAAGTTTTAGATGCCTTACCTTAGAACAACAAATAAACTGGCTAAAGATCAAGTATATATATGTTATATCTTCCCTATTCTCATGTAGAATGTGTATGTAGCTCAGAAGCTTATAACTTACAATGTATTGTAACCTTTTGGCTGGATCACTGCGTAGGTCACGTTTAACAATCACTTGTCCAGTTCCTGGGACAACATCGAAATATGTTGGGGCTGTATCCATTCCGATAACACTGAACGTAATGTCAGGCTGAAAAAAAGAAACAGCAATTAAACCATGAAAGTGGTAAAAAGTGGTGAAGAGAATGATCAAAATGAATCAGTTTTTACTCAGACTTCATGTAATATACATTGTATAAGCAATTCCAAAATGGTCAGAAAACATTTATCTCTGTACCAGAAACAAATGAGGCAAATGTTCTGGAAGATGAAACTAGAAACTAGCAAAGCATGCCCTCATGAAGGGTTTCCAGAAATAACAGATGATCTCTTTGAAGCTGCATAGTTTATGGAATCTTAACAAGATATAGGCCAAAGTAAACCCCTTTAGAAGACACACTAATGTAAAAACAACTACACAGCTCATTTCTGATATTGAACTAATTATCTATATGGAAAATGAGAATGACATAGAAAAAACCCAAGAGGAAAAGCTACAATTTAGTCCCCATGAAAACTATGGACTATATGTTAGTCTAATGGACTATATGTTAGTCTAATGGACTATATGTTAGTCTAATGGTCTATATGTTAGTCTAATGGACTATATGTTAGTCTAATGGACTATATGTTAGTCTAATGGACTATATGTTAGTCTAATGGACTATATGTTAGTCTAATGGACTATATGTTAGTCTAATGGACTATATGTTAGTCTAATGGACTATATGTTAGTCTAATGGACTATATGTTAGTCTAATGGACTATATGTTAGTCTAATGGACTATATGTTAGTCTAATGGACTATATGTTAGTCTAATGGACTATATGTTAGTCTAATGGACTATATGTTAGTCTAATGGACTATATGTTAGTCTAATGGACTATATGTTAGTCTAATGGACTATATGTTAGTCTAATGGACTATATGTTAGTCTAATGGACTATATGTTAGTCTAATGGACTATATGTTAGTCTAATGGACTATATGTTAGTCTAATGGACTATATGTTAGTCTAATGGACTATATGTTAGTCTAATGGACTATATGTTAGTCTAGGTCAAATAGATTTGAAAGACTTACTGTTAGTGATGCAGACATAGTCACTATGGCCGTGTTCACACCTATTGTTTCTGGAATGTCTACTATTCTATTATCAACATCAAATCTGAGTCTGTCAGAATCTGTATTGACATTAATCTGTACTGAGCAGGTGCTGGACAGTGAAGGGAAACCCCCATCTCTGGCTACAACTTGAATCTGAATAGGAGGAAAAGAAAAGTTTTAGTTAGATCCAAATGTCAGAAAATGCAGTGTATAATTGTACATCAGTTCCTCTTGATGTGCAACCATAGCAACAAATGAAACTAAAACTCACCTGGAAACCAGAGACACCTGAAGATGGCAATGGAGCTCTGAGAGAAAGTGAACCAGTTGATGGGTCAATCAGCCAGTACTGTAAGATTTGGGGGGCTGAGTTTACAAGCGAGTATGTCACTGTGTTCATAGGTGGCTGTATAAATTTTAAAAATGGGGAGATGAGAGTTAGTCTAACAATATTCAATTTGCATTAAATACATTTTTTTTTTTTACTTTCTCATGCAGATGAACTCATACACATATAACCTACATAGAATGAAACTTTTTTTTTTAACTCAAAACTACACAGAGTAATAAAAATAAAACAAGGTAAAATTTAGAAGTCTTTAGTTAATCTGAATTCCCAGATTGCAGACATCTGCCTAGAATGTGGCGGGTTTGACCAGTGTTGGCTAAGAATAACGTGGAGAGGGACTAGGATAACTATCAGGGTGGCTTAGGATGACTGGTAGGCCTAGTCTAGATGACCAATTACACCAGTTATTTGGCAGGAACAATTCAACTTCTGATAGTAGAAAGAACACAGCATAGGGGACAAATTTAAAAAAACAAAAGTTCTTTTAACAGACACTATCATTGACTCTGCTTTATATTGTCAGAACCATTGACACTTTCAATTTAGTGCATGGTGGGTGAAAGATAAAAATTTTGACTTCTGAACTAAGGGGTCTTGGGGTTCAAATCTCAGTGAAGACTGGGATTTTCAATTTTGGATTTTTTTTTAGGATGCCCTTGAGCATACCAACTCTAATGGGCACATGACATTAGTTATGGAAAGTAAAAAGGTTGATCATTGTGCTGGCCACATAGCACCATTGTTAACCATGGGCCATAAAAACAGATGACCTTAACATCATCTGCCCTATAGATCACAAAGTCTAAAAGAGGGTCCTTAATTTACACATTTGATGTACCCCCCCCACACACACACACACACTTTATGACAGTAGCAAATGTTTAAACTACAACAAGACTTAAGTTCTGTCAACAGCCAGCATTTTAGACCCATCAAAATATGAAGCTTTTGTTTTTCCAAAATAGAATATTTGCTTACCACAGGGTCTGCATCAGTGGCATTGACAACTACTACTGGAACTCCCAGGGGCTTAGTGTAATTGATAGTTACAAGGTTTGGATTGACACAGGTGGGTGTAGCAATGTTACGAGTGACATACAGGGTGATAACAGCTGTGTCATTCAAAGGTGGGCTGCCTCCATCAACAACAGTAATGAAAACCTAGGACATAAAACAGAATGTGGTCACAAACAGGCTCTAGTATTTGATGATGAATAAATCAGTTTTCATTGTTATTTATCTAAGAATCTAAGAAGGTTTAGGAAAGTTGGTAAACTGAGCAATGTATTTGTTGTGGTTTTTTTTTGGTGTTAGTTCAAACTTTATATGCAACACTTTTTTTTCTTGATTTATCACAAAGGGAAAAAAAACACACAACTCAATTTCAAATAAACTGATTCACTTTGACAAAAAGGGGCACTTATTTTTAAATCAATAAGTCTCCTTAGTACCAATACTGTATTATTATTGTTAATAATATTATTATAATTAATTAATTATAGTTAATATTAATAACTGCCAAAATTTAGTTTCAGAACTACCACATATATATCAAACAAAATTAATTATAAATAATCTTGGTGTCTATTTTTCATACAGAATCAAATTACAGTACCAACCTCATATTTAGAGTCTGACTCAAGAGCCATGTCTGCAGTGTTCTTTACTAAGATCTGTTTCAGTTGATTATCCACTCTGAAGAACCTGGCATCATTTCCACCAGAGATGTACACAAACAGGCTATTAAATGGGGCCTATTGAGAGATATCCCACACAGTTTACAGTTACATTGTTATCATGAAAAATGAAGTCAGAGCTAAGATAAAGCATATTTTTGTTAATCAGTTAAATCCAGGTCATACATATACAAAAGTTTTTCCTCTATGTGTCCTAGGAGTTACACAATGGAAAGAAAAACAAGATGAATGGACAAGCCCAAAAAAAAACTGTTAAATTGTCATAGTTTAAGGTTTTAGCTAACAAAATGAGTTAAAATGTCAATGAAGACAAGTAATTTTAGGGTATTCTGTGTTGATCCAACCTGATATGTTGGGGACAGTAAAAGCCATAAGTCATTTGTTTGTTATACAATATCCCTGATTATATTATGATTAAAAATATCCCTGATTAATGTTAAAAATATTATATTTCTCCTTTCTCCATTCTTTGAATCAACAACTATAACATGTATGATAAGTGTACTTTAGGATTATAAATAAGAACTATTGAAGCAACTCACATCAACATCATTATCAGTGACAGCATATGTAACTAACAATGTACTGTCTGTAGCTGTGCGTGAAATGTTGGCAATGTACGGGTCCTCATCAAAGTATGGAGCAGTATTGTAGACCACAGTAACAGTAGCAGTGGCAGTGTTGGTGGCACTACGAGGAGGGACACCTCTGTCACTGGCGGTTATTGTGCACTAAAGAAAAAAGAATAGAAGCACCAGTTGAAGGATAACATTTTCCAAAATAAAATGATCACTGCAAACTAATTGTAAGACTTAAGCAAAACAAGAAGGTATAATTTAATTTTAAGATTGATGTAAGTATAGTGTATAATGAATATACTTACAGTATACAGTGTGGGCCGTGCTGAATTCAACCTGAGATCTTTCTTGACTGAAATAATTCCAGAAAACTCATTGATTTGCATGTATTCAATGCAATCAGCATTTCCAGATAGTGAAAAATTGCCTTGATTGCTTGGTGCCTTCAATGAGAAAAAAGAATTTGTATTATTCATCAACAAGAATTAAATCCAATAATTCATAATTTTTTACATCAAGGATGACCTTAAGCTTTTGGATTCTGCTTACACTTGTATCAGCATCAGCAATTCTGACTTGAGTGACTGAAACTCCTATTGGCTGAGTTTCCAAGATCCTGGCATTGTAAGTAACAACATCAAATCTGGGATCATTTAGATTTCTAGTGACTGTGACTGTACACATTTTTACGTCTGTTTTACCAAGCCCATCTCTTGCTTCAACTCTCAACTTTAGGGAGAAAGAAACAAAATTACACGATAATTAGGAGAAATGATACCAATTACATGACAATACAGAATAAATGAAAAAAATTACATGACATTACAGGAGAAATCAACAAAATTATAGGACAATACAGGAAAAATGAATACTATTGCATGACACTGCAGGAGAAATAAAATTGCATGACAATACAGAAATATGTACTTGTCAACTAATGTTCATTCAAGGTTTTTAGTTCCTATTTATAAACATTGAACCTGTGCTGTGCCTATATTGAGTGTCTTGGTGTCTACAAAATAAAAAATAATAAATTTTAAAACATATTACCTTATAGATGTCAGCACTGTTTGAGGTTAGTCCACTTCGAACTGTTATTTGCCCATTCGTACTGTCGATGTTAAAAAAAGAAGGTGCTCCATCATCACCTATTAGACTGTATCTTATAGAAGCTGTTCCAAAACGTGGCTGAAAAAAACAATCATGAATGCAAAATATAGTTTACATTTGATCTTAAATGCACATAGTTTTAATTTATATGAAATCCAGATTGTTACCATAAAAAAAACAACCTATGCTTACCAAAGTATCATTATCAGTAGCAGTGACAGTCAGGACAAGTGCCCCTCTGTTGATATTAGCACTGATGGGCTGATCACAGCTTGCAGTAGAGAAGACAGGGCTGTACTGGTCTCTGGTAATGTTCACAATGACTGTAACGGGTACACTCGCTAATCTTCCTCCATCTACAGCTTCCATATTAAACTGTAAATGTCAAGTAAATAGAAAGATACAAATAGGTATGTTTAAACACAACATAAGCAGCATAATGTTATTTGTATTCAGATATTTGTGTTGCTGAATAGGTTTCCAGTGTGAGTAATGGAATACTTAATATAAACAAATGTTGGAATAACCTCAATGCTGGCACCAAAATGTATACTACCACAACTACTACTAATAATAACAATAATAATGATTTAATTGACACTTTAAGAACAGAATGAAGTCTTAGGCTGTGGCTATGAGAATACACAAGACAAACAAGCACAAGAAAAAATATTACTTTTTAAAAAAACAAAGCTTATTTAAGAGAAAGAACAGTTCATTAGTGCCAAAATGGCAGGGCTTAGCTCCCCTTCTGATATATAAACAAAATGTATCAGTTATAATTGGTTAACTAATGGGTTAATCTTTAGATTGATTCCTATATTGTCATTGACTACAAATGGAAAATAGGAGAATAAATGTGTTCAAATGAAATAAGGGGATTAAATCCATATATACACCCATATCTCTCATTAAGTAGCAGTTATTCCACTCATTTTGATTTCAAACAAAATAATTCATCGTCAATTTTTAATTAGCAAATCGATTAATATTTTTGATTGGTTCATGCCTTGTTAGGTACAATAAATAATTGTGCAAAGTTTCAACTTTATCCAAGAAGGGGAAATGGTAGAAAAAAAATGTCAAACTTTTGACCAGACCAGACAGAAAGACAGATATAAGCTTTGTAAAAAAATGGTTAATAAGGAGAACTATTCTTAAGTTTTATGTGTGTCAAACAAGTTTTTTTTCCTTAGTCCTCTCTCTTGCTTCTTAAAATGTTAAGGATCAGTTTGGACAAACCTCTGACCTTCAGATAAATTAATTAGATCTTTCACAAAAGTTGAATGATGATAAGGACATGAATCAAGGATGTAATGATTCCTTCACAGAGCATGAACAGTACACCCATGATAAATCATGGCCAGTAATTTTTCAAACTCATTAGGAGGTCAAGAAAATTACCAATGATACACCTGACCTAACTTTATACATATCTATCCATGTCTTTAATGTTGTCAGTTTGGACTAAAAACTTAAAATGTTTAAATAAAAAGTCTTGAAAAACCAACAGTTTTATAAAAGCATTTAAAAGCAAAAATTGTAACTTACTGAAACACCTGATATAGTTTCTCCTGTTTGTGGTGACTTAACACGAATTATACCAGTATCACTGTCAACTGAGAATCTGTCATTGGTTTGTACCATTCTATAAGTAATTGTGTTGTAAGGAGAAGCTAAATCTGCATCACTAGCTTGCACTGTCAGGATGCTCGACAGCACAGCTTGGTCTTCAGGGATGGTCACTTGGAACAGGGCTTGACCAAATGTAGGGGCAAACAAGTTTCTGTTGACATTTATAACCAATGTCTTGCTATCACACAGATTTCCTCCATCACATAGTCTGACATTCACCTGTAGGAATACGTTCAAGTTTTTTCAATAAGGGACTGCATTAATATACAACTTAAATTTTACAAGTTAAATAAAAAAAATATTATTTTTACAAACAAAGCTTACATTTGAGAAAGAACCGTACAATGACTGCCATATCTTTAAACACTGCAGATTTATCTAAATTAATTAACTAGTTGCTTAACTTTTGTATTAAATCATGATTGACAATGGATAATTGTGTAAAGTTTCAACTTGATCTGAGAATGGTAATTGGGAGAAATAATATGTACAAGATTTATCTCAGACAGACAAGAGTGAATAGATACAAGCATTGCAAACAATTAAATTAGAAAAGAAAATTAACTTTTGGTTATCAAACTTTTGGTGCTGTTTTTCCTGAATTAAGGTGGATTTTAATTTTTATCTACTTATTTCTTGTTGGTATCTACCAGATACCGGTACTTTTTTTTTGTCTAATTAATATTACCTATATTATTTACTCCATTGCAGCTTCATATTCATAAACAATTTAGGCTTATATAAATCTATGTATTAGAATAGTTAGAATAAAGTTAGTACAGAAGTTCATGCATATAATAATGAGCTTACTCTGAAGGAATCAGGACCTGAGCCAACAAGAGACTGCTGAAGACTTACAACACCAGAGCTGGGATTGATTTGGAAATAACTGAGAGCAGCACTCTCCCCAGTGATAGAGAATGTGTCTACATTGAATGGGGTCTGAAAATAAATGTTGAATATTGATTACAAATAAGTTCATATTATATCATAATTATTTTACTAGCAAGTGTAACCCAGTGGTGGATTATGCCAAAATATATGCACTTTCTAGAAAATAGAAACAAGTTTTCCAAATATTTTATAGACTCTGAGTTTCTTTTATGAAAGAGTCCACAGGATTATCAGTAAACAAGTGCATTTCAGCTTTAATAAATTTTGATTTGGCAAATAAAATTCATCGGCTTTTTAGCATGGGGGGTGTGTGATTGAGTTGGAAAGGGCTTGGCTTCCCAGGTTCAAATCTCAGTGGGGACAGGGATTTTGAATTTCAGGATTTTTAGGATGCCTCTGAGTCCACAGGTGACCTTGATAGATCAAAAGGTCTGAAAGAAGAGCTTTACTTTTTAGCATATGTTGATTTTACAAATCACTTACCACATTATCAGGATCAGTATAGTCAACATCGTATATAACATTTCCTGCTGTAGTAGATGCATTGTAATTGATAGTGATGTTACGGTCAAAGTTTGTAATGGTAGGAGCAGTGTTACGAATCACAGTTACATTCACAGTAGCAGGTAAGCTCTGTAGACCACCTCCATCAGTAGCCAGTACTGTGAACTGTAGTCAACACAAAATACATCAACATTAAAGGGATATTTTAATTTATGTTAAAAAAATCTATAAACTTATACACGCAAGACTCATTATATCTTTTTTTTTTTAAAGCAAAGTTTATAGCAATACAAATGTGCAAGAACTTCATAATAGAACCACATTCAATATTTACAGTTAGTAATCTCAACCCATTAAAACTATGTATAAAGAAAATTTACCCTATAGTTTGTGTTGGTTTTCAAATCTGTAGACAGATCTCTTAATATCAAGATGTTGCAGAGATTGTTTACAGTTGTAACAGTAAAGTAGTCCGCCCCCTGTGTGGCTAGTAGATCAGATCCAAAAGAACAACTGAACTGGTTGTACGGAGCCTGAGGAGAACATTTTGATCAGCTGCCGATTTGTAATTGTTCCAGACCAAATAAACAAATCAAATATATAGAGCTAATAGTTTGATTACATTTTGTTTTATTCACATAATGTGGGAAAGACTTACTATTCTATCAGCATCTGCTGCTCTGAGGTTTACGATAGTTGAAGCAACAGGTTGAGTTTCCAAAATAATGATGTTATAAATGGCTAGACTAAACTGCGGTGCATTGACATTTCTATTCACATTCACTGAGAAAACACAAAGACTTGACCTTGGTGGTGAACCTTGATCAGCTACTTGGACACGAAGCTAAAATTTTTTAATTTAAAAATACAGGTTTTTTAGTAATGATTATAATGCAACAATAGTGTAAAATTTAGATTTGAAATAAACTCTAAATGAATCATCTAATATAGTAATTTTAAAATTGGTTATGATCTAAATGTTTAAATGGTTATGAAAAAAAATGCAAAAGTAATACTTGGTATCTTGTAGCATTATCAGTAGCAAGATTTCTATTCAGGACAATATAGTTTTGAGAGTTCATGGTAAAAAAAGAGCCCGCATTATCATCTCCAATGATCTGTAGAGTGATGTTTCCATATTTCTGTACAAGAAGATTCAGAAACATAACATTACAGACACTGCTTATGAGAGTATCTATACAAAGTAGGAAAACAATATGGGGGAGAGAGTAAGACTAAGTCTGTGGCATTTTATGTTTTGAGAGATGATCTTTTCCCATTGCAACTTTTTCAGTGACTAAAGAGGCCAATCAATGATACACAGCTGCAGTCACAGGTTGGGCATATGTAATCACCAGGCGCCATTGTACTTTCACCCTTTCTACTACTGTAGTGTATGGCATCTACATTTCGGGACCCTTCTTTAATGCTCACTTTTCATGTGGATCTATCCAGTACCACTTTTTCCCAACTGTTAGTGTCGATTTTGAAGAGCTTCATGTCACGTTTGCATACATCAGTATATCTTAGAATTGTCAACCAGCGGCTCTCCTGCCTTCTGTTAGATCACCATACAAAATGTCTTGTGGAAGTCAACATTCTATAAATGTGACTGCTGATAACAGAGCAGATGTCCTGGCACCCTGCCCTTTGTAGCACTTCCTCATTGCTTATTTTATCTTGCTACCTTACTTTTAAGATCTGCCTTAGACATCGGAGGTGGAAGATATTTAGCTTTTTTTCCTGCCATGAGTAAGTAGAACTAAGTACAGCTCACATAAACTCACATTTCTACTTTTTTTTTCAAGATAAATTTGTATCAATTAAAAATAAGCAAGCATTTGATGAGAAACAAGAAAGCAATTTTAGTGACTAAAGGATTGGTCCAAGAGAATCAAGGCAGTAGTTTATATAGGACTATAGTCTAACATTAAAAGTTCTAGTTTAAACAAGCATACTGTAGTGGGTGGGTAAGAGTCTAATGCTGACAGCTGACATACTTTCATATGGTGTGTGTACTAAATGTAGTGCATGGATCAGAGTCTAAGGCTGACAGCTGACATATTTTCATAAGAGTGTGGGCACTTACTGAAGTGGGAGGGTCAGAGTCTGAGGCTGACAACTGGAAGACGCTTGTCCCCACTGCTGCACTTTCTTGAAGGGTTTGAGAAGTGGGACAGTTGGTGAAACTTGGAGGATGGTTGTTTCTCAGAATGTTGACAGTCACTGTAGCAGTTACAGTATTAGTCAGAGGCGGGGTTCCTCGATCACTTACTCCCATAGTCCACTGGAAATGAAAAAGTAAAGTTAATCAAAAGATAGCAAGTAGATCACATCTTCATGTGTAGTTTAAAATTAAATTAGAAAACTTAGAAAGTCAGGAGCATTTTTTTTTTATTATGGAAAACATCACAAAAGATAAGGATTAGCCACTCAGAGAACAACAGGAACCTCTGAAACACAATACATCTCATTAATTCATTATTTTTTCAAAAGTTTCATAATTAAAGAGTATTATTTATGTAAAACAAACTTTTTAAAAATTATAATATACATACAGTGTAAGAATTTTGTGATGAGCCAATCAGACTTTTAGTAGCAGAGACTTCCCCATCAGGAGTCACACGGAAATACTCTAGAGCTGCTGAATTGACTGGACTGTAGAAGTAGGTCACAGTGTTGTAAGGAGCCTGTGGGAAATAAAAGATTTCATTGTTACCTGCAGTTTTTATGCTATAGTTTACACACAGACATTAATCTCAATATCTGAATGTTTCATCATTTAAAAATCAGATTCATGAGTAATGTAACTTGTTAGATTATTGCTTTTTTTTTTTTCTCCATTGCCTCAATAATAAATAGTCTAAATGGGAAAACATTTTTATGCCAACATGTTTAAACTGGTACTTATGCAAACAGATTGTCTTTTTAATTTTGCGTATATCCCTTAATAGTTTTATTTATAAGTTATGTAGGCATTTATATGATCATTTTTAAACTATTAACACTGATAACTTTCTAATCTATAATTTTTAAAATTATATTATTCTTTGTCACATTTAATTTAATTTTAAAAAAACATGGCAGGTCTATTTCTTAGACTGACCTGGGAGTCTCCGTCAGTGGCTGCCAGTTGTCCAATCGGTACATAAAGACCTTGCTCCTCAAAGACATTGTAAGTGTACTGTGTGGCAGTCCACTGTGGAGTGTTCAGATTTTTGTTGATACTTATAGCACAAACTGTGGTACTAGTTTTTGGTGGAACTCCGTTATCAAAAGCCCGAACTCTTAGCTGAAACAAAAAGACATCTAACAATCAACATTTATGAGTATATCCATACATGCAGCCCAAGCGTTGCTTATCAGCCTCAATGTGAAGCTTGGGTGGAAACAGAGAAGATGATTAGGCCAACAGGGAAGCAAAACAAAACTCCCATTCAGGTGCCTGAGAGTTTCCTTAGTGTGATTAACCTTTGGCCTGGCCTCTAACCCAAGCATCTTGGGATATGAGTCATTGATAACAGGAATATAAAAAATTTACATCTGCTTGGATCTTTACCAGACAGAACAGTTTATTCAGACAGGCAGAGGGAGGCAAGCTTCTACGTGCCTAGAGTTCCATGACTCTGACTAAACTCTTAGGCCAATTACAAAGAAGAAGATCCATGCATACATATGTTTCTAGCATCTTGGAAGGATATCAGTAAATGAGATTAAAAAAAAAGAGGATAAAGGGGTAAGAGCAGAGGCCTACATGACACCAGCTTTGTCGACAGCTCCTGTCAAATTTACCACAGAAAAAGAAGCTGTTTTTTTTTTTCACTTCCGAGATTTTAAAATCTTGTCAGGAGGAGAGTAAGGCCAAAGAGACATTTTTATTTTCTATGCTGTAATCAATTGCAGCAAGTAAGTTGTTCAAGCTTTCTTTGTTTACAGGAGCCATTAGAGTGCAATAAGAACAATTTCAAAATTTCAATTTGTAAAGGAATCAGTTTTTCAAAGAGTGGGTGGTGGTGGGTGGGGGAGGGGATTAAAGAATATTTTTTTCATTATCCTGTCCTCTTGTCTCCACCTTAACCCATTTCCTCCCAACAAGGCTAATGATTCATCAAACTTACATAAAGGATTGAAGCTGCTGAGTTAGACAGTGAACTTGTTAGAGTTATGATGCCACTAGTATTGCTGAATTGGATATATCCAGGGGCATCTCCATCTCCAATGATTTCATAGCTGACTTTCTCAAAGGTATTCTAAATAAAATAAAATGTGTAATTATTAGTTAATATTATCACACATTTTGCATAAATCATGTTGTTTTAAATAAAAAGTTATGAATAGATCAATAAATATTGTAGAATACATTAAAAAAAAAAAAAAAAAAACTTATTTCCAAGTTCATTCTCATCAATTGCAATGCACAGATAATCTCTTTAAAAAATATTGGAGAAATATATCATTAGATTGAATATAAAACAGTTCAGAAATGCATTTATTACCCAAAAAGTTGTTAAAAAATTATATATATATATATATATATATATATATATATATATATATATATATATATGTATAAAAACTTACTTGTCTGTCAGAATCTGTTGCAGTGACTGAAGTCAAATTTTGAGGAGGGACCAGATTTTCATTCACTGTTCTACTACAGTTGGTAGTAAACTGTGGTGTATATGTGTTTCTGTACACATTAACTATGACAGTGGCTGTGGTGGGAGACTGTCTTGGTATGGGGTCTTGGTCTCTGGCTATGATGTTTAGCTGAATGAGCAGAGGAAGAAATAATGAAGCCATATTACTGTACAAAATATTTGACCAACATAGCTGCTATATGGGGGCATGGTGACTCTGTGGTAAAGCAATTGGCTTTTGAACCAAGGGGTTTTAGGTTTGAACCCTGGTGAAGACTGTGATTTTTCAATTTTTAGATTTTTAGGGCACTCTCTAAGTCCACCCAAATGTAACTCTTATAGTTATACTGCATTATTATTTATTTTACTTAATTTCATCATTTAATCATAAGGGTTGGATATAGTTTTTAGTTTTGCTAAGGTGCTTTCATATGATACTTTTATCATTTACAGGTTTATTGAGGTAAAATAATATTAATATAGCAGATGCTTTGAATGAATACATGTTCTGACATGTATATTACTGTGCTGTTGACAATAGTAATAATTTCATCAATTTATATTTCTGATTTTAAGTAATAGAATTGAGTTCACAAGAAAGAATGTATTTAAATAAATTCTTTTTAATTTCTAAGAAATTCTATTATAATTTGGCTTCTTTTCAATTGAAATATTTACACAATTATCACAATTAAAGCAAATATATACATTGAGGCACACCATTCCATTGTCTTTCATAAATGTTCCATTTTTATTAAATAAAGAAATTAATATTAATGTTTTAAACATGAGGAAAAAAAGAGTGAATTTGGTATTCCTACGAATAAAATAGTTATCTAGTTCTTTTTAAAAGGTTTTCTGCAGGGTTTATTAGTAAAAAAAAAGGTGTCACTTTACTCACAGTGTATTGTAAAGCTGTGTCAAGAAGTAATGATGTCCTCAGGGTGATTGCTCCAGTGTCAGGGTTAACTAAGAAGTACATCAAGGCTGCATTGTTACCTACTAAATAATAGTTGACTTGACCAGCAATGCCCTGTTCAGATAAAAGAATAGGAGGAATTAAATAGTATGATCAACTATTGTGAAAAGTAGGGAGTAGATCGACAAACTATATTTTTATTGGGGGGGGGGGGGGGGAGGATCAATGTACCTAACAACCTCTGCTGGTGTCTTCTGGGACTGGGACACTGCCAGGGGAGTCTGGCAGCACATGCGTCGCCCAAATCGAGAGGGCCCGTGGTGGAGGCTAAAAAGGTCGGAACAAACAACAATAGCGCAGTATGGGACACTGCCCCATAGGTGCGTACTTTGCCCGGTTCTGGCCAAATTTTGATGACCATTGCCGACACTGCAGGGAATCAGAAGAGACGGTGGCGCACGTCTTGCAAGAGTGTCCACAGCTCCACGAGCTGCGGTAAGACGTATCCAGTGGAACACCTAGTTTGTACGGAAGCTATGAGGCACTACGCCAAACAGCAGAGTTCCTTACCAGGGCACTGCCTTGTCACCAATTGGAGTTCATCTCAGGTATCTAGAGTAAGTTTATCTACTGAGTATTCCCAAAAGACCTCCTCCTACCCTGCACCTGCATGCTGGAATGGTGCAGAGCTCTGCTAGTTGCTGTGAGGGGGAAGTGCCGTGCTTGGTTGGCATCAGTCCTGCATTCTTATCTGGCATAGGGACCTAGTCTAATGCTATATCACCTGTCGGCCTGGAGACTAATCTGATGGTATCGAAAAAAATCTCATGTTCGACTCTAGCTTTGTGCTGATGATGAAACTTTTTTTTTCTTTTCTCCAAAGTTCTCTTTTAGAAAACTTTAATGCTCAAATTAGTCTCTTCTCTACCCTTCTTTTACCATTCTACACAGGAAAATTCCAATCTAGTGCCAGCACTCTCAAGATTTTCTAACAGCTCAGCTTATAAAAATACTATACAAGATGAACATTTCGAATGGGAAATCACTACATTTATGTGTTGTATTTTTTTGTTCACCAGATTTTAGTGTTACTTACAGAGTTAGATGAAGAAAAAAAAGGCCGGGAGGGAGTGAGGATAGACTACTGTGCAGATAACAACATTCCAATTCAGGCTCCCCTCTTTATTAATATTGAGATAAGCCTACAAAAAACTATTATGTACTTACAATGTCTCCATCCGAGGCTGAAACACTGGTGATTTGAGTCTGAAAACCAATTGTCTCTAGAACTTCAACAGTTTTTGTATATTGTTGACCTGCTCCAGGAACCTGAAACTGTGGACTCTGAAGATTTCCATTGACAGTTACAACAAAGACATTGTAGGCAGACAATGGAGGACTTCCACCATCATAAGCTCTGACTGCAATCTAAACAAAAGAAATTTAGAAACCAATAAATACGTATGCACAAGTAGATGAGAATAGCAAAAAGATCTTTTCTTATAGATTACAGACGTTACTTCAAAAAAGAAGATAATTATGTCTTAAACATTTTATGTGTAAATCTAGTCATGCATGCTGATGAGTGACTTAAATTAGGCTAAGTTATTGGTTTTCCTGGCTGATTCAGGCAACCCATTCCATTCTCTATTTTTACCTCTATCTTTTTGTCTTTTTGAAAAAGTTATTAGGTTTTATTTTTCTATCTGTAAATTATGGTTTAGTGTTTTATGTATTATTGTTACTTAACTTTTTATTCTTCTGTCTTGAAGTGTCTCTAAGTTTAGTGATTTTACTAGTAGTGTTTCTCTAATCAAATGTAAATATTTGTCTGTAATAAATCTCACTGTTCTTATTTGTATTTGTTCTAGTTTTATTGTTTTCTTGGGTTGACAGATACCTCAGACAGAAGATGCATTGACCTAATAGTGACCTAACAAAGGTTAGATAGATGTATATATATAAGCTCTTTCAGAGCTTGTTCATTAACACACTCATGATTGAGTTTCTTGATACTAATCCTGAGAAAATCAAAACATTACAGTCATTAACATCATAATGATTGCATCAGAGCATGACACTTTAGAAAAAAAGATGCAAAGAAGCTCCTAGTACTTTGCCAAGCACAGAAGTGTCTTGCTTTTATTTCATGCTTTGTGTCAGATGTTCCTTCTGAAATTCAAATTATCACATCTTAGCTGAAACCTCTAGCAGGAGCATGGAGTGGAAGTGGGTAGGGTGCAAACTCTGGACAGTGATGAGGACAGTCAACAGCAGGATCAGGCACTCATTAAAAACATTAAAGCTAGTAGTGAAACAAAAAAAAAAAGCTGACCTTTGATTATTTCAGTTCAGCTCAGAAAATAATATTTACCACAAGCAGATTTTCCCTTAACAAGATTTTTTTTTTTAAGTTTTTATAGCTCAGGAATAGTCCTAGAGTGATAGGCTTATTTCTTTAGCCCATCACCAAGAGAATGTTGCATTTTCTACAATTGTTTCTTAACATACAAATTATATTGACATTTATTTTTTCTGAATTTATAATTCTAATTGTAAAATTAATTAATTATACATCTAATCATAAAAAAAAATATTCTATAGATTACAGGTTCAAGAGCCCTAATAAATAATATGTAATGAATAATAATAAATACCATGAATTCAAGATGATTAACTTTGGGTCAGCAAAATACAAGGGTGACCTTTAGCATTACTTACAGTGTAGGATGACTGTGTTAAAGATGAATTAACTCTAAGAAGTCCAGTAACTCTGTTCAGAGCAAAGGCGCCATCCACAGTCTGACGTACAATTTCATAGTTCAGAATATTAAATGGACTCTAAGAAGAAAAAAAAAGACAATATAATGTGAATAGCTACATAGAAGAATTAACACAAAGTTGTATGTCCAATTAATTAGTTTCTTGCCATTGTAGAGAAAACAAATATTTTACTTTGTTTCTAAATATAGAAAAAAAAGCTGTCATAAATAAAAGATTTATATTGTTGCATAAATTTCTAAAATTTACAGTCACAGAAGACATTGTTTACAAATTATCTATATTATAAAGTAGAATGTGAGGTGTATGTATGTATGTATGTATGTATGTATGTATGTATATATGTATGTATGTATGTATGTATATATGTATGTTACTTATAGACATCAAAACCGCTTGACCAATCTTGATAAAACTTGGCAGGAATGTTCCTTGGGTACTAACTTACACCGTAGTGTATGTATTGTAGCCCTAAAACAAACTTATTTTATGGATCTAGGCCATGGTTAACAATGTTGACATGAGAAAAGATCGAAAGGATTTAGACCTAAATCTAATTTTAAGAAATACACTTTGCGCAGATAGTTTTTTACTTTCACACATGAAAATACAAAAGAAGGTCCATTGATTTCATTATATAATAAAATTAACCTTCAATTTTGTGTTTCAAAAGAATTTTTTACATAAATTAGTTAAAAATTAACAGTGATTGACACATCTCTCTACTGAGTCTATTCCTAGGCCTAGGTCTAAACCTCTTATTGAACTCTAAGATGATAAAACTTCTTTTCGCAAAGATAGTTTTATGCTTTAACACATAAACATACTAATTATTGACCATTCATTTCATATTTTAATCAAATTAACATTCAAATTTGTTTTTCTAAAGCATTTTTAATACATTCGTACGCTGTTCGCTAAATAAAGCTGCGTAGCCGTGTTGAGATAGGCCTATATTCATTCATGAAAAAAGGTCATGCATGCGCAACACAGAATGAACTCTATAAAAGCCAATTTTTAACTCTAGATTAGTGTAGATTTAGATCTATGTCTACCTCAAGATCTACTTTATACTTTAACACATGAACATACAAAATTAAGTCTAGTCATCTCAAATTTTATTCAAATATATGTAGGCCTACAAGCAAATGTTTTAATTTGAAAAAATGGATTCAAGCCTATTAGCTATTCTGATTTGATAGCTTCATTCACACTATTTTTACATTGACACATTCGCTTTACTTATTACATTATTATTTCGTTTAATTGTTTACAAAACACTCTCAGTGACTATATCGACAGTAATGCGCAAAATAAAGACCCGCGGGTCGCGGGTAACATATGTTTAGTTATAGATAAAATAGATTTCAAATTTGAATGGAAGATAGAAAAAATTATCATGTGTATGAAGGAAGAGAAAAAAAAAGGTTTGAAAAGGGTATAAGAGATAGACAGATTAGTGCTGAAGAAAGAAAAGAGATACTAGAAAGAGAAAAAGATTTGAAAAAAAATTTATGTAAATTAGCTTAAAACCAATGGTGACAATCTAATTACCACTGTGTCAGCATCAGTCGCATTCACATCAACAACTGCAGCATTAAAACCTACACCAGTGTTGAGTGTTCTGTCATAAGGCAAGTCCACAAACACTGGTGGATACAAGTTACGGTCAACATTTACTGTCAGAGTACAGGTTGAGGTAGCTACAAGTGCAGGTGTGCCTCTGTCTCGTGCAGTAATATAAAGGACATAGCTGCTGGATGTGTCTAGATGCAGATCTCTCTGCACTATAATGTTACCAGTGGTCTCAAGCACTTGGAAATAGTTTGACCTGAGAGGTTTAAGAGTTAAACAAATGTTAAGTGAATCTGTCGAGGTAACATATATATATATATATATAATATTAGCTTGATTTAAAACTAGCTGTGAAATGAAGTTACCACTGAAACTTCATAAAACCAAACAGTGGGGGGGAGGAGGTATCTAGGAATTGGTTTTCCGTGCTGCCTTTAGGCGCTCAGTAAACACAACTCTGCCCAAGTCGGGTATCGAACCTCGAGCCCTCTTCTAGGCAGCCAAGTTCAAGCGCACTTGGCCTCTCGACCACGCTTCCCAAATAAGGCTCCTTCTGTCTCGAAAGAGAATCGATGAACCCATATTAATACTAGTGTTTTCCTTAAGTTGGGACAGAAGCTAGAGTGACTCAACAAGATTATAACACAGCAAACTTTGTTACAGTTCATGCATAAGAATGCATCTTTTTGAGTGCTTTCTGATGGACAAGAGAAATAAAGCTACCCTAAGGATATCTCAGTCCTTTTGCTCTCAACGAGGGTTGCACAAGCTTAGTCTAACAGTCTCCATGCTGTCTTATCTTAGGTCAATTTCCTCCCATAAACTTTCATTGATATCTAGTCCAGATATCCCTCATGCAGTCTTCGGGCATCTTTGGTAAGCTCAGTATTTAGGATGTCCTTGGAAATTTTTTAATCTGGGATGCTGATCCAAGCTAAATTAGTCTTCTCTGACAAAAGCAAAGCATAGACACTGTCCATATTGGTCAATTTCAAAACTTCCTGATTAAAGACATGATCCTTCCAGGGGATGCACATTTTATGTCATAGGCAGCACATCTGAAAACTATTCATTCTATGCTCTTTATAAATGTATGTAGACCAGCTTTCATTACCATTAAGAAAAGTGCTCACTGGCATCATAGAGTAGCATTTTAGTTGCCATGGTCAATTAGGCAATTTCCTGTATTTTAGTTTACTTTCTAATAAAAGTTAATTTTTTGCCATCAAATGGAAGTGTTTAGTTTAATTCTAGGTCTAGTTCTCTGCTTTGTTATACTTTGTGAATTAAAATCTTTCAGAAAATAGTCATGCTATTAACTTATTGAATTATACTACTTCAATTTGAAACAAATCTTTTTCATTTGATGAAGCTAGAATGTGAAAAAGACTGCGAATGACTTACGCTGGCTGGCTAGAAACCAAAGAGTAAACAATTTCTCCATTAAGCCCAGGATCACTATCAGTAGCTGAACAGTCAGAAATTGCACCACCAAGAGGATTGTTTTCATTGATGGTGATAGTCTTAGTATTCGTAGTAACTCTAAAATAGAAAACAACCCATTAAATTCTGGAAATGAGGAAAAAAAACATACATAGAAACTACAAAATATTTCAGAATTAAAAAATGTATTCCTACAAAATGAAATAAAGAGTACAGATTAAAAGATGCATATTATAAATTTATTTACTTTATCAAAACATTCTTTTACCAAAGACAAGTAAAAAAAAATATTTCATAGACAAAGGTTACATTTTTTGTGTGCATTATATTTCTTTTTGCAATACTATTAATACAAACAGGAAAACATTTTCTGAGACCATTATGTAACAAGTTCTTGGGCAAGCTACTTAAGCAGTTTATCAATTTTTTTTTCCTTAGTTAAATACATGCTGCTTTTTTTGATGTGCTATAAAATCTTGATAAATATATTTTTTTTTCAATTAGCCTTAGTAAATGAAATATACTTAGAGATGATAATATAAATTGCCTATTACCTTGGAGGATTTGAATTTCTGTTGACTGTCATAGTGACAAGAGCAAAGTCATATTTTCGAGGGGATCCATTGTCTTGAACACGTACATAAAGCTAAAAAGATTGAATGAAAAAACTATTGATTACCCTAAAAGTTAATGAAATCATAAAGAATGTATCAGTAGAAGACAACAGTGCAGAGTTTTGGCTATGTGCTGAAATAAATGTAGCAAAAAAAATCTCTCATTAGTAAATATTTTATAAAGGCAGAGTTTTAATATGTAGTCAACAGGATCATTCAATACTCGTATCTCTCAAAATAAATATATAAATAAATATTTACAGACTGCATAAAATTTTATTTAAAAAAATTGTTATTGCCTTTTACAAATAAATTTGATGTATATAGAATTACTACAAAAATTATGTTCCTAAGTATAAATATACATTGCATGCATATTATACAAGCAAACTACTATTAAAATTAATTATTTGTTAGGCCTAAATATTTTTTTTTATAAAAAAAATTAAATCAATTACTTATGTATTAAACAAAAGGGGATTTTATTGGTCTTGGTTAGGCCAATAATAGAATATGCCTCCTGCGTTTGGGACCCCTCAACTCAAGAAAACATTAAGAAACTGGAACAGACACAAAATAGAGCAGTGAGATTCATAACAAATGAATATTCACATTTGACTAGAGTAACACCTTTAGTAAAATCACTAAATTTAGAAAGCCTTCAGGACAGAAGACTCAAAAGTAAAGTAGCAATTATACATAAAACATTGAACCATAATCTTCAAATACAAAAACAAAATTTAATAAAATACTCTAAAAGACACAAAGATAAAGGCACATTTCTCGTCCCATATGCTAGGACAAATTTGTACAAATACTCCTTCTTCCCTAGTGCTATTAGAGCATGGAATGGGTTGCCTGGGCTGGCCAGGAAAACCAGTGACTTGGCAGAATTTAAGTCATTGGTTAATATGCATGACTAAATGCATGACGCGTAGGATGTAATCATCTTCTTTTTTTAAGTAACGTCTGTATTATATAAGAAGAAAAAGCTCTGTATGGCACTAAGATATATCTGATGATAATAAACTTTGGTGCAATGTGGAAAGTTACAAATACTAATATGAAAAAACATCAGAACTTTGCAAACAGCTGTCTATGTTGGATATTGGGAATTATCTTGCCTGAAGACATATATACTGTTAACATGTGGAAGGAACCAAGCAGAAATCCATAGCCCAAGATATTTTTAAAAAAAAATGAAAATGAAGCTGGCTAGTACCACCTTGTGAAAATTAACTACCAATGTTAGGGTTAGGGTATCCACAGGGAAAGAGTAAAGTTGGCAGGCCTAAACAAACTTGGAGGAGGTTGATCATCAGCAAAGCTGAGGCTATTGGAATGGCATGGGAGAAGATTAAAGCTGCTCAGAACTGAGTTCAGTAAAGAGGTGTCACTGCTGCTCTATGCTACCCAGGAGCTTACACTGGATTAAGTAACAGGTCAAAAGCTTTAGTCAGCTTTGAAGACAATGAAACTCCAGAGCTCATATTGATAGCAAGCCACAAGTGTTAAGAATATAAAGATACAAGTGACAGCTACAAAAGCTTTACATTACTAGCGCCATAGAGAATAGTTAAATCCAGTAGCAGAATAGTTCTCCAAGTGTCAAAAGAAAAAAGCCTCATATATTAAAATATTTACCTGTCATATAAACAGTAAAGATGTTTTTGTATTATATTGAACAAAGGTTGTTTCCAGTGACTACTTACATAATATTGTGTTTGAGTATCTACGTTGATGCTATTTCCATTTACAACTCTCAGATCTACAGATGTTGCTCCAGCATTAGTAAATGTAAAGTAAGATGATGAGGACCCAGGATAAGGAATGATATCAAATGACAATTGATTGAATGGAGCCTGTACAAAAAAAAAATAAGATAGTGAAAACAAACTCCCATAAATTTGTGTAGCAGTAGTGATCATGCAAGTATTTAATACAAAAGATCAATTCATATAGATCAATTTGTAAACAAAGCATCCTTTATGGACTGGAATCTTAAAAAGATTGAATCATAATTTTTCAATTAACTTAGAAAAAGTTTTAGGAAATCCTGATTTTATATATAATTACATGCATAGTAGTCAAATAAAAAATGTAAAGAAAGGGTCTACAGTATTTTTGTTACAATTTTCAGATACTTTGTTTTTATTTAAAACATAATTTTTCATAATGTAATTAAAAGATTAAGCTTCTTTAAGTGTTTATGTTTTTTTTTTTAAGAAAAAGATTGAAGATGTCCAATTTTTGTCATGCACTGTTCAGTGTGCTCCATTTTAGACACTGTTTTCAAACTTGCTAGTATTGGAGCTGGACTTCCACATCTATTGGTACCAATTATATTCCTATGGGATTTAGAGTATGACCCTAAAGTGATCTGGGATAAATAGACACCACTGACATCAGCATGAATTTTATAAATGCAAAGAAAAGGTTTTAGCATCTCAAGGGATTTTCAGTGAAGATGAATCTCAATACCCTAATATTTCCAAATCTCAAATTCCCAACAAATCAACATAACATCACAACAACTCAACTTCTCAACATTACCACAAATGAATAGAAAGTTAAGAGGGCTTATTATTACCTGATGTGTACCAATCTATTTGTACATGAGAATCTAACTTACAGCATCGTCATCTCTTGCGTGGAGTGTCTGTACCAAAGCATTGTCAGCCACATTTATTGAAACACCAAAGTTGTAAGGAGTTCCGACCCATCTAGGTGCATACAAGTTGCGCTGTACATTTACTGTAATAGTGAATGGGTCAGACTGTAGAGATGGTGTGCCTCTGTCTCTGGCTACTAAAGTCACCTGAGGATTAGACACAAACTCTCAATAAGAAATCTATTACCAGGTCAGTTATTTTAATTCTTTTCTTTTTATCATAAATATTATTTTCAAGGATAAAACAATAATAAACAAAATGTTATGTTCAATAGTTTGTACTAATTATACCCAAATTCGATAATTCTATATAATATTTTGAAAAAGTAACAAAGTAGATAAGAAAACAATTGCATTAAAGATGCCTGCATGATAATTTTTAAAAATAAATTTTAGTGTATTTACAGCATTTACACCAACAGACAATTTCCTATAAAAATACTAAATGTATACCTGGTAAAACTTTTGAGCATTTAGTAAATTCTATAAAAAGTTTAATTAAAAGTTCAATTAAATATTGAATAGTAAAGCCGTTAAAAAAAGTAACCTGATAAGATGTTGCATTGGTTGGATCTGTGAAGACTGGAACTTTGACTTTGAGGTCTCCTGTAGAAGGATCCACCTGGAAGTACTCTCCCCCTGAGATGATGTAATAGTCTATCTGATTGTTGGGAGGCTGAAGATAGAAAGAAGCATCAATAAATAAAACTAAACAGAACAACTATCAAAATACAACTAAAATTTCATCTTCAAGTGAAATATGCTTTGAGACATTACCTGTGAGTCTGCATCAATGGCAGATACTTTGTACAAAGAAATCCCAGAAGCAGTGTTTTCAGGTATGGTAATAGAATTGGAGAGGGCTGCGATCCAATTAGGTTTTTGCAAGTTTCGTGTGACATCAACAAACACAAGAGCTGATCCACTCCTAGTAACAGGACCATCATCAGTGGCCACAACACGGATCTTCAGACACAAGGAAATGATTGTTATATTCATTTAGATTGAACTTATAATAAAACTAATTCAAAACAAACAAAAAACTGTAAGGCAAATAATATTTTCACACTATAAGAAAACATATAATTAAAATCTCAACTATGTTGGTAACTTACAACAAATGAGTTAATGGGTGTGCCAGTAAGAGCCTGTGCTAATTTAATAGTTCCATCATTAGGATCAATGTTAAAGTATGAAGCAGCAGTCTGATCTCCAACTATAGAATAGACCAATTTGTTGTACTGTGGAATAAAAAGGAATACACTAAAATAAACTTGTTTCAAGGGTGTCCCCTAACAAGAAAGATAAATTATCAAAGATAAATCATAAGCCAATCATAAAAAGAAATATAAATTATCAAAGATAAATCATAAGACTATCATGAATCAAACATACATTTTTGTGTCAACTAACGACAAAGATAAATTGATAATAAAGTTAATCATGCACACGTTGATGTTAACCTAGCAACAAATGACATTTACAATTTATTTTTCACTTACCTTGACATCAGCATCTGTTGCTGAAACTTTGATGATGCTGGAAGCAACGCCCTGATTCTCAGGAATGGTCACTCGGTAAGTTTCATTAAAGAAAATTGGACTAAGCAAATTTCTCGTCACGATAACTTTAACATTTGCTTTGTTAACACCAGACCTTGGTGGCGTCCCTCGGTCTTGCAAAGATATGACCATCTACATAGGAAATCATTGAATTATATTTTGTACATTACAAAATGGATGATTGTATTTAGCAATATGTGACTTTTCCTTATTACAACTAGGAATAAAACGCATGCCTGAATCAATTTTTACAGTAAACTATTTACATTGAAATCAGAATTGTTGATCAAAGCCAGACCCAGCTACTTACATTGAATTCAGAAATATTGGTCAAAGCCAGAGATTGTTTCAGTCGTAGTATTCCATCTGAGTTGACCAAGAAATATTGTTGAGCTAGAGGATCACTATCTATAGTGTAGACCAAACTGTTCCATGGACTCTGTAAATTCAAATATCATATATATTATGTCATCTTAATGCGAAAAAAAGCAAATAGTCTTTACACTTTTGACTTAATTTGCTTCTAGAAAACATGGACTGCATAACTAAAAGATTTTAGCTCAATAAAATATATATATTTGACTTACATTGGCATCTAAATCCTGAGCTACGAGCTGAACAATGGAATCTCCTAAAGCAAAATTTTCAGGAATCTCTTTCACAAAAGTCACATTTAAAAATTCAGGTGAATACAGGTTTCTATTAATAGAAACTGTCACAGTAGCTGTAGCAGTTAGACCACCACCATCTGTGGCTATTACACTCAGCTGTAAGATCATGTGAAAAAAAAAAAAAAAAAAAAAAGCAATAACAACTGAATAATTGTACTAAAAAAATAAATAGAGTAAAATATTGAATTGTAGACTCCCTTGCCAGTAAACCTCTCCTTTAGAGCAAGTCTTGTGCAGTACCTTCCCATGGTGACACACAGAAACCGAGGCTCTGAAGCCTCAGGCTAACCTGAGGTTTAGGCCCCAAAATGTGAGGCCGTCATGACTTATTTTCACAATAAAAAATACAGTTAAAAAGATATAAATCACAGAAAAAGTCTAAGTACATCTACATACCACTAATGCATTGTCTGTAACAGATGCAAGATTGGAGTTCACTCTTATAGTACCAGTGACTGAATCAATGCGGAACAAGCTGATTATCTTACTATCTGGAAGTAAGCTGTTGGTCAGACCAGCAAACTGTGGCTAAAATAGTAGGACATTTTTAATTAAATTAGTGAAACAAGCTCCAAGTTAAGGACTACTAAAAAGCTAATTAAATTTCTTATGCTGACATAAAAAAGACAAGTGTTACTTAATGTAAAAAATTTTTTTATCAAGACAGATAATGCTGGGAGAGAGCTATTCAATGAAGTATAAAAACATGTCAATATTATGATAGATGAAGGTATGAAAATACCAAGAGCTATTCATATAACAACAGATGTCCATACTATGATTGATGAGGATGTGAAAATAGCAAGGACATTCCATCTATCCCATTAACATGCCTACCCCCATACTTGAGAAATCAGTATGAATTTAAGCATGGATATTATAAGAAATATTGCATATTCTTACATATTGGCCACCAGTGTCTGGATCGGTAGCTGTAACACTAGTTACTACTGTATTGGTTCCTGCATTTTCATCCACAGGAGATGATGTGTAGCTGGTGGAATTAAATGTTGGTGGCCTGTTTCTGACTATGTTGACTGTGACAGTAGCACTGCTTGATAATGATGGTATGCCTCTGTCTGACACCAGGACATTCACCTGAACGTAATGTTCATGATGTTAATTCAACATTTATTCACAAAATATAAAAGCTCTACCTGCCACCTCCATGTATCAAAGAATTACTTACTGTATAAACATTTATATTCCTTTCCAGCTGTAGAGAGTTGGCAACAAATAGTGTACCATTCTGCTGAATGTAAAACAGATTGCTGGAGATTGGAGAAGTGCTGCTAATGCTGTACTGCAGCACATTGTTTGGAGCCTAGAGACAAACAGAAATGAGATAACACATTAAAAATAACTCTATCAAGAAAATATATGATTTATTCCTAATAAACAGATAAAAGGTTTTTTTTTTATTTGTTTGTTTTATGCACTTCATAAGAAAATCTGAATTAAATATTTGTTTGTTCATGTTTCTTAACATATATATCTTTGGAAAAATCTTATTAGAATATAGACTCCCACTTTGTTCCAGAAGAGTAGATAAGATTTGGATAAAAATGCAAAAATAATTCAAACCGTTGAATCACTGTCTGTGGCTGGGATAGTGACAAGCCCAGAACCAACAGATGCTGTCTCTGGTATGGTCACAGAAGGGTTAAAGGCTCCAATTATTGGACTATTGTCATTGACATCCTGAGAAAAAAAAAGAATTTCTTAGCTTAAAAAAAAAGTTACTAAGAGATAATTTTAAAAATTCAGGTAATATTGACTTACAATATAAAAATATTCCTCCATATACATATTGTTCTTAGAAGCTAAACAGCTTCATGACAGATGAATATAAATTAATAAGATGCTCTAGGTCTCAGCGTAATACAAAATAAATGAGTTCATGACTCACCAGAACATGAACTGTGATTGTTGCTGAAGCAAAGACAGAAGCAGAATTTTGTCCTTCAACAGTGGTCAGTATAAATTGATACAAATTTTTAGTTTCATAGTCCAGTGAACCTTTCACTTTTATGTTGGCATGGTTTCCAATAGTCTGAACATTGAATGAATCTGAATCTGTATTCCCTCCAATATTACGCAGAACAAAAGTTATACTTGGAGTACTGTCTGCATCAGAAGCCTTTGAAATAAAACAAAAATATAAATAAATATTCATGACTCCTTCATTGATAACAATGTAAAATAATAAGAACAAAGTCTTATTCAGAGTTATAATGGATATATTTGAAAATGTCTAGGCTTTTTCTTTATATGAATTTATTTTGGAAGCAAACAGATAGCACATTAAACTATACACAATTTGAACATTGATGAAAGTTTCAGACATTTTTTTTCCCTTTTAAATTGCAAATTTTCTATACAAATTTAAACAGCTTACAAGCAAAGAAACAACTGGAGCATTGACAATGTTTTCATAGACATAGACTTCTCTACTTGTGTCATCAAATAATGGAATATTGTCATTCACATCAAGGATGTTTACAGTAACTGGCACAACAGCAAAACGTCTTGGAGTTCCACTATCTGAAGCTTTTACAATTATCATGTATTGTCTCATGACTTCATAATCAAATACATAGTTTGTGGTCAGCTGTCCACTTAATGAGTTGATATTAAATCTGTGTATTTCAAAGACCAGGCATACATTTATTTCAATGCAATACAAAATTTAAAATACATATAAAACAATTTAATTATACTAAAAACTCGACAGAAATATCTTTAAATACAAACTTACAAATCTGGTGTTTGAAAAATTGTGTATATAATATTGGACTGTGGTGTTCCAGGCTGATCATTATCTGTTGCCTAAAGTTTTCAATAAGAGAATTTATAGGAAGAATGTTAATTTGCTCTCATAAAATTATTAAATCCAACAATACAAATGATTCTAGTCTCATTTCTATTGGTACAATACCTAAATTTGCCCATAATTCTAGTGTCATTTCTATTGGTACAATAGCTAAATTTGCCCAGTGATTCTAGTGTCCTTTCTATTGATACAATAGCTAAATTTGCCCATGGATGGCTGCCTGGTCGTGCGGTTTGCACGCTGGATTGTCGTTTAGATTTATCAATGGTCCAGGATTCAAACCCTGCCTGTTCCCATCCCCCATCGTCCTGTGGGAGGTTTGGACTAGGAAGTAATTATCTTCAACTCTGAAGGAACATCCAAAACATGTAAAACAATCAAAAAAACAATCATGACAATCTTATATATATGGTGTATTTCCATATATCTGACCTATGAAACCAAATTTTATAGAAAACCAGTACTGGAAACCAAATTTTATAGGATGAACTGCATTACTGATAATTGTAGGTAGCCTAATAGCAATTAGTTAGTCAATTAAAAACAAAAATGTCATAAGTTTTAAGAAGGAAGAAATTTAAAAAATTAACTGGATTTTATAAATTTTATACAATGCCTTGTTAAGACTGTTATAATAATATGCACTAGTAGATCTATGTAATAGTGGTTAGTAGAGCTCTATAGATGCAATCTGCAATGGTGTCTGAACTCTGAATCAATTTAAAGTTAAAGTTTATTTCAAACTTAAAAACTGGATAGAAATGAGGAAGATTTGAATGGGAACAATCACAATGCTTCCTTTTTTTTCTTAAATGTTGGTGGAGTCAAATCTATTAATATGGGAATTTAGAGTTACAGTTGTGGTCTCTGAACACTTTTGTTAAAATTGTCTTTCTTCTTACAAAGCATGTTCAACTCTTAGTAAATACCGAGATCAGCACTCCCAAAAGACACCTGTTTTTTTTTCCTGCATCCAATATGATGGGTCAACTTAACAAAGTTAACCATGTTACATACTTTGGACTCACAGAGTTATGATAAGACTAGATCAAGATCAATGCCTTATAGTATGCTAATTATAGATCAAATCTAGAAACTGCAAAGCTCAGAATTAATAATGAAATGTTGATAACATTAACAGTTGCGTTTTATTAATGTCTCTTCACATCAAGCACATGCGCTAGGTATTTGTTTATAACACATAATTCAGAAGTTAATAGAATGGGGCATCGGAAAAAAAAAAAAAAAAAACACAACTGAAAATATACCATTCTCATATCTTATGCGTTGTCACTACGATGATAATAGCATCAAACTATATGTGTCATAAAATCAAGCTTTTAAAATGGGTACGATTAGTGCATATTGATGTAAATCTATTTACTTAGAAAAATATAGCACATTTACGGTAAACTACAAATAGCTGATACAAATTGTAACACATGAGTAATTTATATATATGTACTTTGCATTACATTATTTAAAAAAATAACAATTAAAAAATATATAATTTAAATATTTTGTCTTCTTTGGGTTATATCCCATTGATGTTTATTTTTAACATTAAAATGGTGTTCGATATCTTACGAAGCTGAGATTGCTTATATAAAAACTGCTACTATGGAACATCCCTTATTTAAACCTCAATTTTCATGTTTGGGTGGCAAAGGACACTTTAAACAAATAGTTGCAAATTATTTCTCAGCCTAATTAGAAGCATATTATATAGGTTTTGTTTAGCTGAAGCATCATTGGCATTAAAAAATACCCTTAACCCGAGACTCACTTCACTCTTTCCAAGAGGTTAAAAAAAGTGAAATTTTTATACCAATATTACCAATGCACTTTGAATATAAGTAAAAAAATTATCCTCGTGTGAAAATGAAACTAAATATAACTTAACTTTAAAGAAATGGACGATGCACAATATGAATGGACTAGTTTCGTCATAATCAACGAAATAAAGGAGAATTTTTAAAAATACAATGGGGTGTTCGATAAGTACCTTAAAATGAAGGTGTTTGATAGATGTAAGTTACTCTAGATCTAATTGCTACTTTACTTTTAAGTCTTCTATCCTGAAGGCTCACTAAATTTAGCAATTTTTACTAAAGGTGTTACTCTAGTCAAGTGTGAATATTCGTTTAATTTTTATAACCGAAATAAGCATCTCACCATCTGGACCTGATGATGATGAGCCTTATGCCCGGCCCAGTGAGTGATAATATTCCAGCTAGATAGTAGATTACTAAAAGAACTGAGCAATGAGCTAGCACCAGTGTTCAAAATACATCTCTTAACCAGGGCAGTGAACAGAATAAAGGAAACAAGGGACTGGAAAGACGATTAGATCTACATCTGTTGATGAGTAGGCTACATTACAAAGACTAGGTCTGGAATTTACTGTTCATTCTGCGAGCTCGTCTGTTTGTGTTATTTCTTACATTCAACTTTAAGACTATCTGGAAAGTTGAGTAACAGTCCTCACCAGTCTACTCCAGCCCAAGTACCAAGAACAACAGTTGCTACTAAACTTTATTCAGAGTGGATCTAAAAGATGAGCAAAAACAAATGAAAAGAGCTAACACTTGATCAGGGGTACTTAACTTGTGAGTTGCGTCTTCTTTGGGGGTTGAATGACCAGTGGTCGTGTAACTAAGACATTCGGAATTTTTTTTAAAAATTTTTGGATTTTTTTTTTTGGTATTTTTTATCAGATTTTTTTTGTTCGTTTTTTTTTTTAACAAGCATATTTGTACCACGCTTGTTATGCATTTACATTTGTAATGTTATAGGAAAAGGGACAATTCTTAGATTACATTATTATCAAACATATTTTGCAAGCATCAATAAAATAAAATAGAATGTGTGGGTGACAAATGCGTCATTTGTAATGAAGTTCTCTTTGACAAATGTATGAGGCTGAACAAACGTCCGAGCTTTGCAGATAATTATCTGAAGGGCATTCATTGTTTTATTTTTAAAGCCATTTGAAGGGTTGTGTTGATTGTTCTGGGGTAGAGGATACTTGTATCATTGTTGTGTCTTTTATGGATTCAATGGCCAGGATGGTTAGGTAGTATGTCTTTGATATTAAATAATGTTTCTGTTAAAAAAAAAAAAAAAGACATTTAGACTTGACGCAGGTGACAATAAGTACCATAATTAAAACATAGCAGCTCTAAGGAAGCTTCTTATCTGTGGCTATCAGAATTGCCAGAGCTTTGAAACCTCACACCATTACCAATTTAGCCTAATTTTGTCAGCGGCCAAATACATTTCTCGAGCTATGATTGAAACCGAATTCTTTACTAAATTAAGTGCGATTTCATTAATTAATGACACTGTTCCCGGGGAAAAATTGACATGTCTAATGATATTATCAAACATGCAATTAAGAAAATATGATATCTTCTCCACTTCCAATATTTAGCATCCAGCTTGATAAATCCACAGACGATGTAAATTGTTCACAATTACTTATTAGTTTCTATGCAAACTTCTTGAAAAAAATATTTGTGGTGTCTTCACAGATGCTGCAGTGGGATGCTGCTTTAAGTGTGCTTGGGTGTCGGTCTGGATTTCAATGTTTGGTAAAAAAACGAGTCACCATAAGAATTCATCGTAGCTGACTGTGATTCATCGAAATATATTAGCAACAAAGACACTGCCACAAACATTACATCAGCAGCAATAGAGCTATATATGATTTCTCTTCATTATCAGTTATAGAATTCTGGATCAATTGTTTGCAGTCATTCTGTTCTATTTGAAATTTTTTTTTTTGCGACAACCTCGTCCATTTCCAACAACATATCTTTGAGAAACATCGTTTTTCTGCCTGTTAGTTATCAAGACTAAATACAGAAACAAACTTGATGCAGAAATTGTAATTGTGAATTCCTTATCTAGTGAAAGACAATGAGCTCAATCTTCGCAATAACTTTGGCGTGTTTGAAATACTATCGCAACATTTTTGTAGTTTATGATTACTGTGTCAGAGACTGTAGGCCCCACTACGTTTCCCAAGCTTAGCAATACTTTTCAGTTATGTACGCAACATTAATTTTACAAACACGCAATAAACAAGGTTACAAAGACAGTTTGTGTGGAAACACATATTCAAAATCGGCCCTCGAAGTGGTCCACCCAGGCAGGCTTCAATATTTTCAGAAAGAACACCCGAATGAAATTATATCAAAGACAAATGACAGATAAAAATCTAAAGCAAACTACAGTCACCTAATTCCAAGAGCGTATAGCCAAGAGAGGTTACAAATTTTTACCAGTGGCTGGGCTCCATTAATAAAGTGCAGTGAATAGTTATCTGCCGAAATTGAAAAAGACTAAATGTGGCTCAACAAACATGGCTAAGACGAATTTTAGGAGTCAATTATAGAGATCGGG
Organism: Biomphalaria sudanica; assembly: GCA_036873155.1. NCBI lineage: Eukaryota > Metazoa > Mollusca > Gastropoda > Planorbidae > Biomphalaria > Biomphalaria sudanica. The sequence goes on from JAZGLO010001455.1 coordinate 400,960, forward strand.
TCTCAATCAAGGAAATCCTATGCCGAACTAGGAGTCGACCCCTTAGTAAGGTTGTGACAGAGCGTCGCATGAGGTTTGCGGGACATGTTCTCCAACAAAATGAATTACGCATAATAAGAGTTGCGTTTACATGGAGGCCATTGTAAGGAAAGCGCAAACAGGGACATCCTAGTACAACTTGGCACCCCATTTTAATGTAGGTCCTCAGAGCAGGTGGGAAGAGGCTTCAGACATTGCCAGTGACAGATTTTTGTGGAAGCAGCTTACCGCCCAATGCGCCGAACGACGCGGGAGGATCTAAGTCAGTAATAATAGCACATAAAGTTGTTGTTTTTTTTAAATTTAATATCTGTATCTGTGGATACCTCAGAATATGCATTTTGTTGGCTTTCAATACCGGAAATAGTGCTTGGCGGCGGGGCTCTGTCCCGCGCTGGGGGAGCTCACAGCGCTCCCCCAGACCCCCTTGCTTAAAATGGCGAGGAGTCTACAATTTTCCCACTAACTCCGGGAGGAACCTATTCTAGGGTACAATAAACGTCTTCCGAAAGAATGAAGGGTCAAAATGTAATAAAGATTAATTATGTACACACACACGCACGCACACACACATATTTTTTTTTTCGGGGGGGGGGGAGAAAAAAATTCTCCCCCCCCCCCGAAAAAAAAAACCTGGCTACGACCATGAACTAGACCTATAGGTCTACATCACAGTCGTAGGAAATAGATCTAAAAGCTACATTATTGATTTTTTGACTTGCACTTACTGTTACACTGCCAAGCTGTGTTCCAACTGGCTGTCCCTCAGTGACGCTGTACATGTAAGCAGATTGTGTAAATATGGGATCATAGCTATTGGTATCTGAAATAATATTTAATTCATAGATCTAGAATGATCTAGGTATAGCCTACCGGGTGGGCACATATAAGCCCATCCAATATTGTCTCTAATAAGAAAAATGAATATCAATCAATAGTTTCATGAGCTAACAATGGCAGTAGGTTATTATTAAGATGATTCTAGAATAGTTCTAGATCTAGATCCATTTTGCGGAAGCTTTCAAAGGCCTAATTAAATTAGAATGATAGTTATATAGGCCCTATATATTTGTATAATATGCCTCCATCAGTCCCGAAAGATCATGGATGCGCCCAGATGAATCATTGGTTAAGTTGTTGTTTTTTTCTTGAGTCTGGGTAGAAATCTGACTAAAAAAGCCGATCCTTGAGCAAAAAAAGTTTGCCACATTTCGTGCATGTGAATGCTCCTGTTTTAGAGCTGCCTGATAGAGTAGACTGGTCGTGCGGTTTGCGCGCTGTCTTCCTGAGGGAGGTTTGGACTAGGAAGTAAATTATCTTCAACTCTGAAGGAACATCCGAAACATGCAAAACATAACAAACATCTCTCATACTTTTATCTAAAATCGCTTCATTTCCTTTGCTCAGTAAGGTTTCGATCAGCACGGTCGTCGACCATACTGTCCGATCTTGACGCAATTTTCTGCAACAGACTTTTACTGATGTCTGTAGTCCTCACATCTCGGTTGGCAGGCATCTCTGTAGGATAGTCCTGGGCGTCCCTTGGGTCTGACGACTTCCGCAGATTCGACATAGAGGATGTTCTTGGGATATATATAGTTCGTCTATCGTGGTTTGATGACAGTGGCGTAGCTAGGGTGGGGGAAGGTGGGGAGAATTAGGAAATCCCCCCAGGCCCCCACATGAAGGAGGCCCCCTAATGAGTGTTTTTTTTTTACATAAAATTCAGTATTACGCAAAATGCAGGGGACCTTAAAAAGGTCTAGCCCCCGGGCCCCCAAACGATGGAAAATTACTAGCGACGCCCCTGTTTGATGATGACGACTTTTGTCATTCGTGGGCTGAGGGCCTTGCACTGGGGGTTTGTGCCTTCTCGAGTGGCTGGTGAGACCTATGTGAGCCAGGAATGTTCGGCTGCACACTGGGCAGGTTATTCCAGCTAGAGCTATTGTTAATTGCCTTGCTTTTCTTCTCTGGCGCTTTTCTTTTGCCAGCGCTGTTCTCTTTTCCTCAGCAATCTGTGGGCCTGTTTTCACATCACGGCGCCATGATGCTCTGGCATGTGCTTCTTTCTTCCAGGTGGCTGGGTTTATGCTGAACGCTTTCACAGAAGCTTTGAGATTGTCCCAGAAGCGTTTTCTTTGTTCGCTTTGTGAGCGCTTTCCTTCCTTAATTCATGAGTAGTTTAGGGATTTTGCAGACGTGTCCTGCCCATCGCAGTTGGGACTGCATCAGGATTGTGTGGATGCTTTGCAGAGCCTCTCTTTGAAAGACTTTTTGCCATTTGTTGTCTATGTTGTAAGCTTATCTACAGCCATTGAATTGATGTGTTCAAATTTAAGTTTATTACATTTCCTCTTATTAGCTTGCAAACTCTTAATGGATGGTGACTGCGAGGAAACTGGATATTGCATTGCAAAATATGGTGGTGAACTTTGTCAAAAGCCTTGGAAAAATCTAGTAAGATGGCATCTGTATGCTCACTATCATCTAAACCTTTTCAAAAATCATCAATTTGTCCTATTAGCTGTGTTTCACATGATCACATGGCTGCCTGGTCGTGCGGTTTGCGCGCTGGACTGTCGTTCGGATTTATCGACGGTCGAGGGTTCAAACCCTGCCCGCTCCCATCCCCCATCGTCCTGCGGGAGGTTTGGACTAGGAAGTAAACTATCTTCAACTCTGAAGGAACATCCGAAATATGTAAAACATTTTACAAAACAAACATAATCTATATTTCCTAAAGCCATGTTGATATGGAGTAAGGACATTATGCTTGTTCAAGTGGTTTATGATGTTGCTACATATTATGTGTTCTAGGATTTTACATGTGATGCTGGTAAGTAATAGGCCTACTGGTCTGTATAGTTCCTGGGTCAGATTTTTCTCCTTTTTTAATAGGGGGCGGGGGGTGACATTAGCTTCTTCCAGTCCTTGGTACTCTGTCCTGGTTAAGAGAAAATAGTATTTTGAACACTCGTGCTAGTTCATTGCTTAGTTCTTTGAGTAATCTAGCTGGAATACCATCAGGTCCAGATGCTTTATTCGGTTTGATGTTGGCTAATAGTTTTTGGCTCCCCTTTGCTTGTACTACTAAATCTTCTATGTTGTCTACTTGGTTCAAATTAAGTAATATGTCTTTGTCTCCTGGGGCTGTCAATGCCGATGCAAAGTATTTATTTAGGATGTTAGTTTTAGAATTAGATCTAAGTCTAATTCTAGAACTAGATTTAGAATCTTGATATAGAATCTACTAGATCTAGACTAGAACTCGTATGACTTTACACGTTTAATCTTAAAATTACTAGACCTAGGCCAATGATTTGATTAGGAATAGTAGGGCCTTTTGTTATCGGGTAATGATGTACTATATGTTGTTCGTATCCGATTCATTTCTTAATGTTATACTACTGTTTACATAATAAATAAATCTGCACTCCTAAGCTGTTAGAAGATAAGTTATTGCCTTAATATTAAAAATTTTGTTCAAATTATTAATACATTTATTATATATAAATAAATATATATATATAAATTAATCTAGATCTGGGCTCTATTTTGTCTTATTTAGACTGTCAAGTGTATATGTCAAAATTGCGCACTATATAAGTAGTTTGTTATTTTGAAACGTATAACTAAAACGAAATTTGAATCAAAATTCTTTTTTAAATCAACATTTTAATCAGTATTCTATTCAATGTGTTAGATAACAAACAGAAAATATATTTTATAATGATCCATTGACACTTTTACCATTGTGACCTTAGATGCAATTTTTTTTTTGTATTAATGCGCAAATCTATGAATGAAGCTTGAGTTATTTGTGAAGAAGTCCATGACCTTTTAAAAAAAAAACTTACATCTACTGACGTTTTTCATTTAAAAGTGGTGTATTTTTTTTTTTAATCTGCTTGCATTTATAACTTTAAAAAATTAAATGGTTCACTTTCAGAAAAGAAAAAAAAAAGTAGCCGTTGCATGAGAACTTTCAATGATCTAAAACATCATGATGTCCGAGTTTCAATTTCTCTTCTAGTTTCTGAGATCTAAACGGGACGGACGGACAGACAAACCACACAAAATTAATAGCGTCTTTCACCCTTTCGGCGGCCGCTAAAAAACACCTTTTTTATGCCCATTTCTTTATTTTCGTTTAGTAGATCTAGCTAGATGAAAATAGATAATCATTTTTTTTTTGTATTGGTCATTTCACATCTACATTAATAAGTGCAAAGAAAATTGGGAGAGTGACAGACCAATAAATTGTAGTAAGAAGTTGAATTACCATTTTGTGCTAGCATTCTCTGAATTAAAGCGCACATTGTCAAAAGAAGCCTCCAGAGTGACCGTATGTTTGGACGACTCATTTCACCTGTGAAAAAAAAAAGACACCACCATTATCCCCTGTTTATATAAATTTAATCACCCATGATGGCGACACATATTTTAAAGATTTGTCTTTCTATTGTCTTATCACTTCAAGTTTTAACTCTTTACACTTGTACTAGTTACCATGCAATCCGCAAATGAAAGAGAAATCAATTAGGCCTATACAATTATTCGGACATCTATTTTATTTTATATAGGCCTGTTACAGACGTTACTTCCAAACGTCATACGCATTTCACATGTCAATCTAGACATGAATGTTAATCAATTTTGCAATTATCGTCTTGTCATATTCATCACCTTATTACACATAACAAAATAGGCCCTATGTTTTCGTACGCTGTGTCAGAGGCATTAACTAGCGATCGAGCTTATATTATCTGTAATTGTAAACAGCACGACAATTAGAAATTTAAGAGAGGTCAACGTTTTTAAAAAAAGCAGATGGGCAAGACGTGGGAACAGATGGAGAGACTCGCTAGAACCGAGACTCCTGGAGGAAGCTGGTTTGAGGCCTATGCCCCAGAAGGGACCACATGCAGAGATGAGATAGGTTTTGTGTTTGTTTTTTCTTGCGGTCTCTCTTGTTCTACAGTTCAGCCTGTTCACGTGTTTTTCTCAAGTATATCTTTAGAGAGTTGGCAGTGTTTTGTTAGTTTTTTTTTTCTTCTTCTTGTTCATGTTAATAGAAAAGGAGTAGTAATTTCTTCTTCTTCGTTCTCATTGTTATGTTGGAACGTTCAAATGACTAGACCAATATACGAGATGGACTGCGCAGTGGTTTCCAAATCAGGGAGCTCTCCATATAGTTTTCTTTCTTTTGGGGTGATTTGGGGCCAGTGTCTTGTACGGGCCTCGTGGTAAAGAGAACAGTTTTGGAGGACATAGTCGGCATTCTCTAGTGACACTCCACACGAGCAGATTTCACTGGTTCCAATTGTGAGCTTCCAGTAGATGCATTGTCTCATTCTGTTGTGTCCGGTCCTGAGTCGAAAGATTAGACGCTGATCTTGTCGGGATAGCTTATAATACGAATCATCTTTCTTGTGATTCGGATGAGAGCTTGTCCATTTCTCATTTATTTTGTTCACTATTAGTTTCTTCATTTCTTCTGGATAGAGTGCAGAGTTTCATTGTGGGTTTGTGCTCTTGCTCTTGGCCACTGTGTCAGCCTTCTCGTTTCCTTCTAGTTCTATATGTGCTGGGATCCATTGAATACGTTGTTTTTTTTTAATGTTGAGCTCTATAAGTGCTGTCCTGAGTCGTTTTTATAGAGGAGGAATTAGAGTTTTCCGAGCTTTGGAGGGTTGGAGTTGTAATGAGATCCTAATTGATAATATGACACATTCCTTAAAACACTTTAGATCTCGCCGGAGGGGAAATCGGATTGTCATTCGCGTTTTTTAATCTCAAGATAAGAATGTTAGATTCTGGTCGCTTTGCCCTCTCTTTTTCTCTCTCTTTTCTTTCTGGGTCCTATCTATTCTATTGATTAATTTGAAATGGGTAACGGCTTTTTCTTTCTTCTTTTATATTTGCCCATATAGCTCTAGCGCCAATATCAATAGTGTAGACCAGCGTTTCACAGACTTTCTCCTTAAAGGAACACTTCTCACAATCTGAGTATTAAGCGGGACACGTTGCTTATTTTTTATGTTATTTGTTAATATATATATATATATATATATATATATATATATATATATATACAATTAAGCCATATTATCAATTGAAAATTTTTTTTAAGTATACAACTTTTTAATTAAGTAGGTAGCAAAACATTTAAATTTGAATACTCTACACTAAAGTGAGATAAGTCTGTAATATATAAGATAAGCAAAGGCGTAGCAAGGTGCTCATGGGCTCGGGTTCAATAATATGATGGTGCCCCAGCCCCCCCCCCCCCCCACTAGAAGGGTATGTGAAAAAGAAATCCATTCATCATGTTAGCATCAGCAGGTTATTACAAAAAAAAGGTCATTCCTTTGCTGGTACTGCAAAGTAACGCAAAGTAAAATTATATAGGACCTTGATACCTTTTGTTTAGATTTTTTAAAGTGCTCGTTTGGGTCCCTATTGGTCATGGGCCCGAGTTCATTGAACCCCTTCAAGCCATGGATGCTACGGTTTCGAAGATGAGCAAAGAGAGAGGGAGGAAATGGAGGGTATGGAAAGAGATAAGAGAGACAAAGGAAATAGAGAAAATAAAAAGAGAAGAAACAGAGAAAAAAGAGTGCGAGTACAGAGAGAGGGTAGAAAGAGAGAGAGATGAACAAGAAATGAGAGGGAGAGGGAGAGAGAGAGAGCGAGGGAGGAAATAAAAGAATTGAGAAAGAAAAGCATGAAAAGAGAAAGTTGCATTTTTTGTATTTATGAAAATCTCAATAAATTCAAGAAAAGACATTTCCACTTACTGTTTTAACTCCATACAAATTCTTATAAAAAGCCAAAACAGGTTTTATAAGTGTCCGTTTTATTAAAACTATAGATACGTAAATAAACAAAGACCAGCTCTCTACGACACAAGTAGGCCTAGCTAATGCTAATTCTTCTCTGCACAGCACACCAATCTACTCATTCCATATCACATCACTGAAAGAGAAACTAAAGGCTCTAAAGATACGTTTGTTAAAAAAGGATATAGGCCTAACTTCCTTGTCTTTATCTAGGCCTTAGGTCTAGTCTCACGACGTGAAACCTGTGACTGTGAACGAGTTGTTTAGTGTTAGTGCAATCTCGTAAACATCTCATGCAGAGCAGACATTTCAAGGTGTATATCAACGCGTTTATATCGTAGACAGAAACGACTGGCTGTCAGCCATTCTCATACAGATCTCATGTGCCCCAATCAAGACTTACAACAGACATGCGAGTCCGCACAGATGCTCGGTTTTTCAGACGCTCTTTAAGGACCTGGATAACGCTTTAGTTAATTTTTAAAAACGTTTATTTACAGGGGGAAATAATCGTGGAGTTTTCTATCCTAGAGCGTCTGAATTGTCCCTCCTTCTAGCGTCTTTGAACATGTCTAATTCTGTCTACTCTTTTGGTCCTTAGATTACTATACAAATTACTATCAAATATTATTCATTAAATCCTTAATTTAAAAAAAGTAATATTTATGAAGAAATTATAATATATATATATATATATACATGGTCAGCATTCTCTAGTGACACTCCACATGGGCGGATTTCACTGGTTCCAATTGTGAGCTTCCGGTACATGCATTGTCTCATTCTGTTGTGTCCGGTCCTGAGTCGAAAGATTAGACGCTGATCTTGTCGGGATAGCTTATAATAGGGATCATCTTTCTTGTGATTTGGATGAGAGCTTGTCCATTTCTCATTTATTTTATTTACTATTCTTCTGGATAGAGTGCAATGTTGTTGTTTTTTTGTGAGTTTGTTCTCTTACTCTTGGCGAGTGTGTCAGCCTTCTCATTTCCTTCTAGTTCTATATGTGCTGGTATCTATTGAATAACATTGTTTTTGCTGTTGTTGTTGAGCTTTATAAGTGCTGTCCTGAGTCGTTTTATATAGGAGGAATCAGAGTTTTCCGAGCTTTGGAGGGTTGGAGTTGTAATGAGATCCTAATTGATAATATGACACATTCCTTAAAACACTTTAGATCTCGCCGGAGGGGAAATCGGATTGTCATTCGCGATTTTTAATTTCAAGATAAGAATGTCACAGATGGACAATATAAATACAATATTGTCTTATTCTGCGGAACAGATTTTAAAAAAGCAAGCTGCATGACATTTGCTGTTTTCACAATGTTCTGCCTAAAAATAGAAATCGTTGACTTATAGGAGCATGGCCATAGTATAGGTCTACCTATTTAAAAGTCGGAATGCAATCCTATTACATGCAAAAACAGGTTTGAGACGTTCTATTCTGGTCGCTTTGCCCTCTCTCTTTCTCTCTCTTTTCTTTCTGGGTCCTATCTATTCTATTGATTAAATTGAAATGGGTTACGGCTTTTTCTTTCTTTTTATATTTGCCCTGCATATAGCTCTAGCGCCATTATCAATAGTGTAGACCAGCGTTTCACAGACTTTCTCCTTAAAGGAACACTTCTCACAATCTGAGTATTAAGCGGGACACGTTGCTTATTTTTTATGTTATTTGTTAATATATATATATATATACAATTAAGCCATATTATCAATTGAAATTTTTTTTAAAGTATACAACTTTTTAATTAAGTAGGTAGCAAAACATTTAAATTTGAATACTCTACACTAAAGTGAGATAAGTAACGTCTGTAATATGTAAGATAAGCAAAGGCGTAGCAAGGTGCTCATGGGCTCGGGTTCAATAATATGATGGTGCCCCGCCCCCCCCCCCACTAGAAGGGTATATGAAAAAGAAATCCATTCATCGTGTTAGAATCAGCAGGTTATTACCAAAAAAAATGTCATTCCTTTGCTGGTACTGCAAAGTAACGCAAAGTAAAATTATATAGGACTTTGATACCTTTTGTTTAGATTTTTTAAAGTGCTCGTTTGGGTCCCTATTGGTCATGGGCCCGAGTTCATTGAACCCCTTCAAGCCATGGATGCTACGCTTTTGAAGATAAGCAAAGAGAGAGGGAGGAAATGGAGGGTATGGAAAGAGATAAGAGAGACAAAGGAAATAGAGAAAATAAAAAGAGAAGAAACAGAGAAAAAAGAGTGTGAGTACAGAGAGAGGGTAGAAAGAGAGAGAGAGAGAGAAAGTAGAGGCGGAGAAAAGTGAGATGAACAAGAAATGAGAGAGAGAGGGAGAGGGAGGAAATAAAAGAATTGAGAAAGAAAAGCATGAAAAGAGAAAGTTGCATTTTTGTATTTATGAAAATCTCAATAAATTCAAGAAATAATAAAATAAAAAATAAAACAGAATCGACACTCATTGTAACGTTGTGTAACAGCACTCAACGAACTGTATTATTGCGAAAAAAAAAGGAATAACCAACGCTAGTTTTTATTGGCAAGAATAAGTGGAACTCTGGGGTGGGGATGTCACCCTGATTTTACCGCACCGGGTGACACCCATCCTAGTGACGCCACTGACAGTTATAAGTCTGCATGTCTGTAGCCAAGAACTAGTAATTTGACATTTTATCGTTTATTATTACAAAGATTAACATCAAAGATTTTTAAATTATAAACAAATTAGTAAATTTTAAAGTGCTCCTAACGGAAACTAACATTGTAGTGGTAGTTTCCTGAGGACAGCTACTGAAAAAAATGTAACTTTATAAAAGTATTTTGATCGGTACAAAAACTTGAAAAGAATTTTGTTTTAAATCTTGACATTTAAAAGTCTACAATAACTTTAGAGAATGAAAACTTTAATTTCCTTTTTAGGATTTCAAATTTGAAAACTTATAAATAACTTTAAACTCAATATATTTTGCGATTTCATTTTCAATGGACAGAATTGATTGATTTCAAATTCGTTTTTCAAAAGTCATTAATAGTTGTTAACTAACTTTAGTTTTGAAAAGCTTCTTTCACATGACGCTACGTAGACATAACACGTAGAGATGCTTTAAGCAAGAAAGGGTTAAAGGCATAAATTTAAGGCTTGTAGAGATTCGTTGACGTCCTTCAAAACTTTTCACATATCTTGTCGTCTGACATTGACGAACTCAGCATTAACCTCTTGTTCTCTACTTGAATTGTGAATCCGGCATCTTAAGATTACTTTCCTGCTATTTTCTTATTGTTAAAACTTATTTTTCTGTTGCAATTACATGCTAGTTCCATTTGACAAAAGTGATCTCTATAACATTTGGAGCTAACTTGTCACACATTTCGTAAGAGTAAATGAAGTCCTCTATCTTAGCCACCACTTTACCAATACTGAACACTTTCATTTGAAGGTACTCTTGTGTTGTGTTGACTTTTTCCCGCAGTACATCTGCCAACAAGAAAGTCAAACAATGAAATGTATGTCTGTATTTACAGACAGCTGTCTCCTCTGGTGTTTTGTATTTTCAGAGCGTTGGCAGCTAACTATCTGAACACTCTGAATATCATACGTTGATCAGCAATAAACCTCTAGGCTGGATGAAATATAAATAGGCTGTTGTGTGAATGAAGACTGCTTTATTGATCCTAATGAAAGTTCCTGTGATTATACGAATGCACTTAGTACACTTTAACAACGATCGTTATTGCTTCTCATCACACTGGCTTAGCAGTAGGTCTGTAGGCTCCCCTAAACCAGTGCAGTAACAACTGGCAGAGGCGGCAACTATTGGTGTCTCGCCCAGTTTGGACTAGCAGCAGCAATAATGTGTTGTAATTGTTGCTTGGTTCTCATGCTTATAACAAATTAAATTAGTAAAGTAAATTAAAAAAAAACAATTACAGTGCTTCATTTGAAAACCCATTAGGCTGTTTAAAAAAAATGATATACCTCCTGTTTCATTGTTTCAATACCATCATCATCGTCATCTTTCCTTAGCGTTCCTCATAGAACAAAAGGCCTCAGTAAAAACACGCCTGTCTTCACGGTCTCTTGCTAGTTTTTTTTTAAATGGCTTTCCAGCTCGGTCTCATCTAGTACACTGCGTCACTACGTTCTTTTTGGTCTTCCTCTATGTCTTGTTCCCTGGGGGTTCCACTCTAAGGCCTGTCTAGATCTGTTGCTGGTATCTTTTCTAAGGGTGTGACCAATTCATCTCCACTTTCTTTCTAAGACTTTTCTGTCCACTCATCATCCCCTCTGTGGCATTTTACGTCTCGAGAGACGATCTTTTCCCTTTGCAACTTCTTGTGTGACTTGTTGATATATGATGTATTGTTGCGTGAGTTAATTGCCTTAGCGGATTAGGAAGTGTGTGTTGCTGTTCGTTATCTAATATGGTGGAATAAAGCCTGTGTTGTATTTTGTTTATCGGCCTTGTCGTTTATCTATTTCTACTTGTATCTTTGAGCTTATTAACATGACTAAAGAGGCCAATCCTTGATACACAGCTGCGATCGCAGGTTGGGCATATATAATCACCAGGCGCCGTTGCATTTTCACCCTTCTTTCTGCTTCTGTTGTGTATGACATCTGCAATCCGTGACCCTTCCTTTATGCTCTCTCTCCATGTGGATCTGTCCAGTGCCACCTCTTCCCAGTTGCCAGTGTCGATTTTGAAGAGCTTCATGTCGTGATTGCATACATCCGTATACCGTAAAAGTGGACGACTCATCATCCACAGTTTGGCGTTTTCTATAACTTGGCATAACTTAGTTTACGTTAATCTATAGTAAGTCTTTAAAAATGTTAAGTTTTCTTATAACTTACCATTCTGGGCTGACACATTGGTGACCACTAGGAGATGAATTAAAATGCACAATACTATTGCATGGGGCAACGCTATAAATTGTCCCATCTCACAGATCTCTGGGGGAAAGAAGAGTAAACATTTCAAGACAGTTTAAAAAATCTGTTTTACACACACACAGAATCGTATTTTACTATTATTTTACTAACCGTGTACAGTGACACAGAGCGTCAGTGTAGCACACAGCATGTGTAACATAATAGATAGCCGTGTCCTTCTCTGTCATCCCTTAATAACATCGTCTATTCTGTCCGTTGTATTGCACAAATAATATTACATCTGTTTCGTAAGGTGTAGAAACACTTTTATTTTTACACTTACAAGGATATTGTTAACGTTCTCTATTAAATATAGACAAACTCCTTTCTATTCTTCCTTATGGCACACACTCTTTCTCACCTCTCTTCATCACTGTGTGTTCATATCTCATCCTGCTACTTTTTATGCATGTTTCCATCTTTTGTTTAGTTATTATTGACCCACTCGCAGACATACAGAACCATCTCCTTATACAGGGGGATTTAAAAACCATCGCGCTATATTTCAAAATAAATAACAAATTGATACGTTGCTGGATCCAAGTGTTGTATTTAACTTCGAGTTTTTATTTTATTTTATACCTTATTTTCTAGCTACAGTAAAATCCGGTCTATCGGACCACATCAGAACGCGATCATTTTTAGTCCTAATAGCCGGCATATCCAATTAATCAGATTCGATTGTATATAAATGGAAGAAATTATTGATAGCTTAAAGTTGTGTGTCTTTGCATGACGCGTAGGACATAATCATCTTCTTTTTTGAAGTCACGTCTGTATTATATAAGATAAGATTATAAAGTAAAGTAGCAATTATACACAAAACATTAAACCATAATCTTCAAATACAAAAAACACAACGCAAAAAAAAAAAAACTCAGAAAGACACAAAGATAAAGGCACATTCCTTATTTCAAAAGCTGGGACAACTTTGTACAGATGCTCCTTCTTTCCCTAGAGCTAAGATAAGATAAGAGTTACTAGAGCGTTGAATGGGTTGCCTGAATCAATGAGTTTGTCTAATAAACACATGAATGACGTCCATTTTGAATTAACCTTTTTAATAAGATTGGGGTTATTATATAGTTCGTCCATCGTGGTTCGATGATAACCACTTTAGCATCCAGGGGGCTGAGGGCTTTGCACTGGGGTTTTATGCCTCCTCATGTGGCTGGTGAGACCTATGTGAGCCCGGAATGTTCGGCTGCACACTGGGCTGGTTATTCCAGCTGGAGCTAGTGTCGTGGGCCTTGCTTTTCTTCTCTGGCGTTTTTCTTCTGCCAGCGTTGTTCTCTTTTCCTCAGCAACCTGTGCGCCAGTTTTCACAGCGCGACGCCATGATGCTCTGTCATGTGCCTCTGTCTCCCAGGTGGCTGGGTCTATGTTGAACGCCTTCAGAAAAGCTTTGAGGGTGACCATGAAGCGCTTTCTTTGACCACCTTGCGAGCGCTTTTCTTCGCTTAGTTGGCCAAACAAGAGTCGTTTAGGGATGCGGTGGTCTTCCATTCTGCAGACGTGTCCTGCCCATCGCAGCTGGAACTGCATCAGGATTGTATGCATGCTTTGGAGACCCGCTCTTCGAAGGACTTCAGTATCTGGTATTTTGTCTTGCCATTTGACATTCAGTATTTTTCTCAGACATGTCATGTGGAAGTGATTGAGTTTATTATTACCATTAAAAGGAGGCCTAATTGATTTATTTTTAAATTTGAAGTTTTTAAAATCACATTATTAATTATTGAGTCAGGATTTAATTGTTGTTAATAAGTCTTAATTTTTGTTTGAAGGTTTCAATTCGTCCTTAATGATTGAAGTAATAGATTAAAGCAAAATTATCATTAAAGAAGTTGGGAGTTTGTAAAAAAATAATAATTTTTACATGTTTTGATTTTCCTTCAGAGATGAATATAATTTACTTCCTAGTCCAAACCTCCCGCAAGACTACGGGGGATGGGAGCGGGCAGGGTTTGAAACCGGAACCATCGATAAGTCCGAACGACAGTCCAGCGCGCAAACCGCACGACCAGGCAGCCATCAAGTCATTGATATTTGTCGAAATGCATCCAAGAAATACGCAAGCCAAATAAGTTGTCTAGTTTATTTATTTTTATGTAAATAAATGTAAGAGAAATATAAAGGAGAAACTCTTTGTTTGACCTGTAAGCTTTAATATAACGTAAACATTAAGCCATTCAGTTCAGAGAGTTTGTTTAAGACAAGGGACAGAAAAATCATTGTTATATATGAGCATAACTCCTAGTTTCTAATAACGATTACCATTACTATTATTATATTTTTAAAACAGGAACAATGCACTATAGCCGCTTGAAAGTTGGCAACAGCCAAAAAATAAGTTATGAAACACTAAAAAACACTAACCAAAACAAGAAAAGCTTTAAAACCACCATAATAGAAAACAATAAATGAACTCCTCTGACTGAACACGCAGATGTTCCTAGAGGTGGACAGAATATTGCTAAGATTTGTACAAATACGAGATAAATTCCAACAGGACTAACCAAACATCTTGAGACAACAGAGATGTGACTCCAATACTTGAGTTACACGACGCTTTTAGGTCACGATGGTAAGTCGTCTGGCTTTGACATAACACCATCAGAACTTTTAAAACATTGCTGCTCACATATTACACATTGTTTTAGGACATTGGCCAGAGAATATGAGACGAAAAGAAAACATGTCCAAAAGAATGGACCCAGGCTATAATTAGAGACAAGTCAGGACACTTAGACAATGTCAATCCTAGTAAGACGATGTTATGGATAATTGTCAACAGACTCACGAGGAAAAACTTTTCTGAAGAACAGATAGGCTTAGACTAGGTAGAAACATCGTTGAACAAATATTAAACTTCAGGCTTACCTTAAGCTATAGGCACTGACTACGTGAACTATAAGAAGTAACCCATTCATGCTAGTAGATGTGTTTTTATAGTTGTCGAACTAATAGATGTAATACATTAAATAAATAAAAAAATTCCCGTGGTGATGCGCCAGTAACTTGAGCAGTCATCCGTGGTATGCCTGAAGGGATGCCATTGTGTGGGTTTTTTTTTACTTCCTTCTGCAACAAATTAAAGATTTAGAAAAATGTACAAGTATTTGCAAGTCCGCACGAGGTTGAGAAGCAAATAACAAATCAGTTTTAGAATCTGACAATTTTCATTCAGGTAAATGGATAGGGCTTCTCATAAACAACATTCCTTGTAAAAATATCATTGGATTTGAATCTTAAACAAGCAAAATACAAACAATCCTTTAAAAAAAGATAGCTTATGTAAGGGAAAGAACTCCGCACTTACAACTATATTTCTAGTTAATATCAAACAAACAAAAATTACCAATAATTAATTGACTAGTTAATTAATTTTTTTTTTAAATTGACTCATGTTGTTTTTAGGTATAATTAATTACTGTTTAAAGTTTCAACTTGATCTGAGAATGAAAGTAGGAGAAAAAACGTGTTTAATTATCTAAGGGGACGAAACCTTACATATTTACCCGTCTTTGTGAATACTGAAGGACTTGTTTCCTTTGTTGGTATCAAACAAAATAATCAATTACCGGTTATTAATTTAACTGATTGTTAAATTTTGTTTTAATTGATTCATGTCTTCTCTATGCCAATGTATAATTGTGCAAAATTGAACTTCACATCCGAGATCTTGTGTGGAAGACAAAAAGGTGTAAAAACTTTTTATCAGACAGACACAGTGAGTGGATATAAGCTTTATAATTGTAAAAAAAAATACAGTCTTTAGGTGTTTCTCCTGCCCTTAAAAACGTAGCTGGCTTACTGCATGGTTTTTAATTTGGTTTATAACATACGGTAACACATGGGAAAACATTGTCTAAAGTTTTCAAAATTAAAATATAACCTAACACCCTGCAGACCTAATATTATTTTAAATGATGAAAAAGTTCAATGTTAAGACTTATATTTTTAAAGAACTTCACAATTATTTTAACAGAAAAGTGCTTTACTTCAGGAATATGCCTTTTTCTCGCTTAGCATGTGCGCTTTCAAAACTTATTTAAAATATTATAGGCGACTATGATAGACTTAAATTTAAAAAAAAAAAAGAGGTTGGTCTTTGTGCTTGCCACGTGACACCCTCGTCAACCGTGGGCCACAGAAACAGATGTCCTATAGATCGCACAGGTCTTAAAGGGGAACTTTACTTTACATAGACCTAAATAGGAACGAATCTCGTAGTTTATCGACAATACATACTAGTGATGCCCAATCTTAGAGTTTGCTGCTTCTGTTTCATTATGAGCCATGAGCAGACCTTTGAGCGGTCAAAGAGCAGAGCGTCACGGGCCAGATATGGCCCGCGGGTCGTAGTTTATGAATAGCTCATGTATACCTCTTATGCTTCATATTAACGTATACCTACATTTCAGCCTCTCGATATAATAATACACTAAGACAAAGCAAAGTTTTGAAAATTACTGTAGATTCCGAAAATACTTCTCAATAGAATAATATCGTGACTAAATTCTAACTACCGGTATAAATATTTCGGATTGATGATGTAGAATCAGATCTGAAGCAGCTTGGGGTCAGGGCGTGGAGACGAAAGGCCCAGGAAAGATCTGAATTGAAGGAGGTGTTGAAGCAGGCCAGAGCCCTCCATGGGCTGTAGCGCCACTGGGATGGATGGATGATGGTATAAATATTTCTGAATCTTAATTGCAGAGTAGTTGGAAAATGTACAGTATCTTATCTTATAAATTATATATGCTCCTACAAAAGAGAAAAGAATAACAGCATAAATGTATCCATTCGTGTTAATCTAGTCGTGCATTACGTTGCATTACAGACTAATAAACTTTGCCAAATGTGGTAAAAAAAATTCATCTCAAATGAATAGGAATAGTATTCGTCATCAACTTGTAAGTCTATTTAGATAACAAAACTTTACCCAATTTCTTCTAAGATATACTGATGTATGCAAACGCGACATCAAACTCTTTAAAATCGACACTAACAGCTAGACAAAGGTGTCACTGGATATATCCACTTGGAGAGCGAGCATAAAGGGAGAGTCCCGGATTGCAGATGCCATACACAACAGAAGTAGAATTAAGGGTAAAAGCGCAACAGCGCCTGGTGATTCCAGAAACTGTGTATCAAGGATTGACCCTGTCACATGAGAAGGTTTAAAGGGAAAAGCTCGTCTCTCTAGACCTAAAAGTACCAGAGTCGAAAACATTTTTACAATTGCAAGACTGAAAAAGCTTAACTCACCAAATCTGATGGAAACTTTGACCTTTAGGAATCCTTCTTTTTGTTAAAACTTAAGCGCTTCATTCTTGATATCAAGTATTTAAAGTTTTACACCAGAACAAACAAACTACACTCAAATCTACACATTTTATAAGAACATACTTGATTTTCACATTCAAAAAACACTACCTGAGTACGCTTACTTATAATTTAAGCTTATATATATGTGCACACTGCAATTTATAACTATGTTGGATTTTAATTTATATTTCAAGGTTAGTACTGAAGGAACTCATGCATGAAGTTCTATAATCCTAAGTTCAACTACTCGGTCTCGAGCCTGGCTGTGACGATCCACGTGTATTGCTTGTGTGTATGGCTTGTTTGGTGTCTTGGGGATGATTGTTTGAATGTGCTATACACTGGGTCATCAAAGATAAACCGGAAACAGGCACGTAACAAGCAGACAACAGAGAGATGAAGTAAAATATAGGTGAGGGGAATTGCATCATATCTCTCAATGGGAATGTTTATTCATCACTCTTAGCGCATGTAGTGGAAAGCGTGGTCGAGAGGCTTAGTACGCTTCCACTTGGCTTGTCTTGGCTACCTATGAAGGGGGCTCGAGGTTCGATTGTCTTTGATTGATTTTTACCTTAGAGCCCTTATCTTATCGACGTCGTAGCTGGCAGTGCTCCTTGGTGGAGGGCTTGCAGCTGGTGATGACGCTCTATTGGGTAGATGGGTCGCCGGTGACTCAGTGTCAATCGGGGTCGGCTGTGGGCACAGTGATGCAGGTGGTAGAGGGCACGAAGAGCACTGCAGGCAGAGCTGATCTACCATTAGTATCCATTGGAAAGTTGCAATCGTAGGTGTGATCGTAGTAACAGTAGTGAACAGTATCACATAGGCAGTTGTGGCGAGAACCAAAAAACTATCACGTAGCAAGTACTAGTAGCAGGTAGCGCTAAATAGTGGTAGTACTATCAAGCAGTAGTAGTGACTTGCACTCGTTGGCTTATACGAAACCAGTTGGCAGACACCTGAGGGATGCTGCGAATAAATATATACAAGTTAGCGCACATCTCACACATTTTATCAATGCCCTCAATTGAGGTGCATTCGTCGGATAAATAAAATTTCTTCGGAGTACAGACAGGGGGGAGCTAATGACAAACATAGAATAGCCGTAAAGTGCCGTAAAGAGATTGACAATAACTACTATAGAAATATAAGAATAGAGCAAAAACAATCTCAATCAAACATAAGCAAGGGAGGCAAATAAGAATTACTAGTCGACCGGCGACGTAGCATACGCCGCAATTTTGCAGGGCCGGCCTTAGGCCACTGCAACCTATGCGACCGCAGTGTTAATCTAAAAATACTTTAATATTATCATAAATTACGTAAAGATCATATTTCCCAACTCTACTTCCTGTCCATCCCTTCCGGCTTCCACCTTTAAATCCCACTTCCATTCAATAGCCAAATTCGCGCCATTTTCATTCAACACTATGCTGCGCCACAGAAATAAGAGAGTGATCTTTCCTTTACTCCTTACTACTCGTTTTAACTTTTGTGGGAAGAAGAGAATTATATATAGATTGATTGCTCGACATACAATGCACATGAGGACAGGAGGGTTTTAATTAATTCGGGAACCCGTGGCTGTCCTGGGTGTAGAGGAAAGTCTATTCATCGTCGTCGGAAAAAAAAACAGTAGATGATGATAAATACAAAGAGTCAAAGAACAAATGCTTAACTCTTTCTCTCCTAACTTACGATACCAACGTTGATTCCACTAGAAAGTGATAAATAATTACGGAGATAAAGAGTTAAGGACTGGTTAACGTTAGCCAACGTCACAAGTTGACCTCATGGAAAATATAAAATGAGCTACAAATAATACAAGCAAAGCAGCATTTATGTTATTCGTAGGACAAAATATATAAGAAATAGTCAAATATACATTTAAGAGTTTGAAAAATTCAAATAGTTGAAAATACATGAAGCATGTGGTGAGAAGCGTGGTCGAGAGGCTAAGTGCGCTTGGACTTGTCTTGTCTTGGCTACCTATGAGGCTTGAGGTTCGACACCCGACACGGGCAGAGTTGCGTTTACTGAGCGCCTAAATGCAGCACTTGTAAATACCCCCTCCCCACCACTGGTCCACTGGACCAAAGCGTTCTGAGCGTTATATAATCATTTTACAAATCAGTTAAAATTCAAACATACTAAAATTCTCTCTGGCGAGAATTGGAAACAAAAGTATTTACATTTAATTGCGGGAGGTTTGGACTAGAAAGTAAACTATCTTTAACTCTGAAGACACATTCGAAATATGTAAAACATTTTACAAACAAACAGCCTGGCTGCACAAGAATCTAGTCTAGATTTAAGGAAATAAATTGTTGACTCTGAAGCGCGTGTCAAGCAATTTAGGTCTAGATCTAGATCTGGTTGGAGAGACGAACTAGGTAGGATATGATAACGTGATCCTGTAGTATGGAACTGCAATGGCATTATGTCAACATGTGGTTTAAACATAAAGGTATAGCCAATAAAGTTAGGTATACAAGATAATGAATAAAATAGAGTAAATCCAACTTACATAGTGTGATGTATGTTTACTCCTGTACTGAAGTCAACTGGAGATGTTTTTCAATCAATTACTCAGCAAGCGTTTGGGTTTTTTGTTCGGGGTAATCTGACCGAATATAATATGTCAAAACAAATTATAAGCTTTGTCTCCACATTTAATACGTTTTCCTTACCACCCTTTTTATAAGCTTTCGTCCAATGTAGTTAAATAACAGCACAAAGATAACACACATCTATTTTTAACTAGTGAGAAGATGTGGTCAACACTGATGAACAATGAATAGCAAGTTTAATCCACTAAAAGGCCACAGTCAGAGTCTCTGTCAAATAGAGCACGTCTTTGCCCAAGAGAATCCTATCGCTGATTTTCCAGTCTCTAACCCAAAAATATCCCAAAGCGTCACTAGTCCCGGTCAATATACGTCTTCTATGGTGCGTCGCTAAATAAATAATACTATAAACTAGGTGCCTAACAGATTCCCCCCCCCCAGAAGAAAAAAATGTGTCAATATTTTTTCTACTACTGTCAAGTCTTACAAGGACATTTGCATTTCATGTGGAAAACAACAAACATAAAATCTTGACATCTTCGTCTTGTCTTGACAGCTTACACTAATGTTCATCTCAATGTTCATGCCAATGTTCATATCCATATTTCCAACAATGTTCATTTAAATGTTCATAGCAATGTTCACTTGGCACTCTGTATACTTTCGAAGTTCATCACAGCAATGCGGCATTTCATGGGCACATTATATATCTCTTACAAATATTCTCCACTGGCAGTAATCTGACCGAATATAATATGTCAAAACAAATTATAAGCGTTGTCTCCACATTTAATACGTTTTTCCTTACCACCCTTTTATAAGCTTTCGTCCATTTTTCTTTTCCACTCACCCTTTTCCATCGACATAACCTTTTCAAATGATAGTTGAAAATGATTCACAGAAAAAATATAACCATACTTACTTTCAAATGTTTACTGTCAGATTTACTTATCTCTTTTCCACTCACATTCAAATTGTGCCATGTTAATTAATATTACCACGTTTATATCAAACAGCAATGTACTATATACATAGTATTTACAAGTATCAATTCCTCATATTGATGTCAATCTAGACAGCATAAAACCAATTTAGAATTATCAATCAATAATCAATATGTCAATAAAGTACGAGAGGTACTTCAACCTTAGTTTTATAACTTTACAAGTTTAAAACATATCATTACTACTCTATGGAATGTCACATCATAGAATTTACTCATTCTCATTATAGTCATATATTTCATTAATCAACTTATACTCCAATTTAAAATTCATTTATCTGATATTATTTCTCAACACATAAATAAACTTTAATAACCAGTTTAACTTAAACATGGTTCCATATACAAAATATCACTTCTCAATTTATACTATATCTTCTCATGTCATTTTGTGCATCATAAGTTCTGTACCCATTTGCTTTATAGTCATTGTATTTGTTTCTACTTTGATTTCTTCTTTCATTATTTCTACCACAGTAAGAACTCGCTATCTTCTGATTGGTATGAGACATACTCCAACATTCTCTAGCAAAAATGTCCTTGCTTATGACAATTATAGCAAGTCATGTTTTTTCTATTATATGAATGATTCATAGGTCTACTGTACTGTTTAGTATTTCTGTTTCTTATATTTCTGTTTAACAAATAACCATATTTGTTTTGCCATCTCTCAATGTCCCTCATGTCATCTATAATACCCATGTCTCAGATCCATATAGAAGAGTTGAGAGAACCACCGCTTGGTAGAACCTGATATTTGTAGGCAGGCGGAGCGATTTATTGCGCCACACTCTCGCCTGGAGGCGTATACAAGTGATGCATCATTTGATATCATGCTTCCCAGATAAGTGCCTACCACGTTAAGAGGCTGTCCATTCACAGTGATAATTGGGACTGACTAGATTTTAGTGAGTGACCTCTGAAACATGTTTTTCCTAGGTTTACAGTAAAATCAAAAGAGGCAGCAGCGTACGCAAGTCGTTGACCGCACGCTGGAAATCATGTCAGCTTGAGCTAATAGGGCGCAATATATCGACATATAGAAACATGGTTCAAATGGCCTTTTTCTCTCTGAAATAGTTTGATATTTAATATGTTAATTTAATTTATTTAATACTTTCCCAATTACGTTTTAGATGCTGTACTTGTTACTTCAGTTGTTACTTCAGTTGTTACTTCAGTTGTCGTTACTTCTTATGATACAGACGTTACTTCAAAAAAGAAGATTTTACTTCAGTTGTTACTTCAATTGTTTTCGTTTAAGTTACTTGTTTTTTTTATATATTTTATGTATGATAAATTTAAAAAAAAAAAGGAAGATTTTTTTTTACAACTTTGTGTATTTGATGATACGCTAATACACAATTCTAAGTTGATTAAAATGTAAATCGTTTCAAACTCAGTCCAAGGAAACAATAAGACTCGATGAAATAGATGGCAATGATAAACACAGAGATAAACACTGTAATAGGTAGTCATGGGAGCGGACGGCAAGAGATTTCATCCGAGGCAAAAGATAGGAAGGAATGGATAAAGACATTCAACAGATCACATGTGGTGCCCCACCGGTTCAAAAGAATTGTTGATAGGTGAATGCGATAAGTCATTATCATCTTCCCAATGCGTTCCTTGTGGAACATAGGGCCTCGAATGTGATAAGTGTTAAGAGATAATACAGTAGGGACTGATCAAGCAGTGACTAACAGTGAACATTAAACCCAATATCTTTCTTTTTAAAAAAAAAGGAAAACTTTCCAAAACTGAAATAGTTCTTGACCTTATTTCTTTAAATTCTCTTTATAATATTCTTTTTTACTGGTCAGTTTATTTGTTTTCACTGCAACTGGTCAAGGATCTCTACAAGTATTGTTTTTTTTTTCTGACCTACTTTGTTGACTGGAGTGAATGTGCAGTATGGAGCGTGAACGGCAGAATTGTCATTGTGTCTTCCGTGTGTTCCAAACAGAGAGAAATGGAGATCGACGGTCAACAGAAAATGTGTGGTGCCCCAAATCTCAAAATAAACCCTTTCAACAGTCCTAACTAGATCTAGAGATCATCTCAATATATCAAGCTAGATAGCCCATTGTTAAGTAGTAGTAGTATTTCTAATGCAATGTTCCAGTTACAACCTTAATACTTTTCTTGTGTCTTCAATGGACCTCATTCACCAATCGTAAACAAACAACATCTAGCCACGTGATTCTCTATATCTTCTATACAAATTACGATCTAATTTCAATACACAATGGCTGTCACGTGACAGATTGTTTCGTTATTATGTGTAATGACTGCCTTTGTGGCACTATGATTTGTGGCAAAACAAATAAAAGTGTTCAATTGGTCCAACAGACTAAGGGATAGGTGAAGGCTCAAAACTTAACCCTTTCTCTCCTAACTGACGATACCAGCGTTGATTCCACCAGAATGTGGTAAACAATTACGGAGAGAAAGAGTTAATGAATCTTTTCAAACTGCAGATTTTTTGTTCAATCTTGCATTCAAACTGAACTGGGTGGGGAGGTTTCATTTTGTTTTAAGCCTAGCAGCCCAAGAGAGGAGAGTTCCACATTTGAGTCTTTCATTTTGAGTATGTTATTTGTATACTGTTATTATGTGTAATGACTACCTTTGTAACACTTGTGCTTTGTGGCAAAACAAATCAAATTGTTCAATTGGTCCAACAGACTAAGGGTTAGGTGAAGGCTCAAAACTTAACCCTTTCTCTCCTAACTGACGATACCAGCGTTGATTCCACCAGAATGTGGTAAACAATTCCGGAGAGAAAGAGTTAATAAATCTTTTCAAACTGCAGATTTTTTGTTCAATCTTGCATTCAAACTGAACTGGGTGGGGAGGTTTCATTTTGTTTTAAGCCTCTGCAGCCCAAGAGAGGAAAGTTCCACATTTGAGTCTTTCATTTTGAGTATGTTATTTGTATACTGTTATTATGTGTAATGACTACCTTTGTAACACTTGTGCTTTGTGGCAAAACAAATCAAATTGTTCAATTGGTCCAACAGACTAAGGGTTAGGTGAAGGCTCAAAACTTAACTCTTTCTCTCCTAACTGACGATACCAGCGTTGATTCCGCCAGAATGTGGTAAACAATTACGGAGAGAAAGAGTTAATGAATCTTTTCAAACTGCAGATTTTTTGTTCAACCTTGCAATCAAACTGAACTGGGTGGGGAGGTTTCATTTTATTTTAAAGCCTCTGCAGCCCAAGAGAGGAGAGTTCCAAACTTGAGTCTTGGTGGATACCAGGACTTTTAGTCTAATGTTTTTTTCCCACAAATGTTTTGTTTGTAAAAATGTTTTTAATGTTCCTTCAGAGTTGAAGAAAATCTACATCAAAACCTCCCGAAAGACAGGGGGCAGGCTTGTTACATTTATGTGTATTTATGTGTATGTATTTGTCCTACTGTTCAGTATGTTCACGTGCTTGCATGTTTTTCTTAAGTATGTTATTAGTGTGTATTAAAGTCTCCTGTTAGTTTGTTTCACTTTCTTGTCATGTCAATAAAAATGGAGTTGTAATTTAAACAGCAGTGTTGTTTTTACATCCTAATTGAGAGTGATGGGCAAAAGTTAACTAAAAAGTTAGAAACTATTAGTTTAACTAAAAAAATTAGTTTAGTATTTTTAGAAAAAAAAAGGTTTAGTTAAAATCGTAGCTTAATTAATTTTTTTTTTAGTTTCTAACTAAAATGTTTAATTAAAATTTGTAAAACTTTTCAACATGTGGTCAGGGTTAAAATGCACATTCTTGTTTTCTGGTCATGTGATATCAATAACTTTGATTATCAAAAAAAAATGATGCAGTTAACAACTATTTAGTCAGTCTGCATTTGAAGAGGGTAAAGTAAGATGCTGGTAGAAGTTATAGATTATGGAAGTAAATATTTGCAATTGAAAGTAGTAGTATTAAAAAACGTTACACCTTTTTTGCCAAAAGCTTCTATGCAATATTAGGAAAGGGGTTGTGAGCCACATAGTGATGTAATTTCTGTATAAAGTGGGAATCTGATTTGTGGGTTAGGACAATATTTAGTGGTTTTGATTTCCCTTGCGCGTTTAACGGTATGGTTAGTCAAGCATAAAATAGTTATACAGGTCCAATGTTTTTAAAACTCCAACGATTTCGTTTGTTTGTTTGCAAAATGTTTTTACATGTTTCGGATGTTCCTTCAGAGTTGAAGATTATTACTTCCTAGTCCAAACCTCCCGCAGGACGACGGGGGATGGGAGCGGGCAGGGCTTGAACCCGGGACCATGGATAAATCTGAACGACAGTCCAGCGCGCAAACCGCACGACCATCGTTTCTATTTCTTTGGTTACTAGATCTAAATTTGAAGTTCTAAATCTATGTTATTTAATGAGATTTTAAACTTTAACAGTATAAGATTTTCCGTTATATAATAAGTAAATATTTTTTTAAAAAAGAGTACCATTCTTTTCTAAAGGTTTTAATTCAAGGCAAAAATACAAGCACACATATTTATTGAGACATTTTATTTTATTGTGCAGTAACGTTTATGTAAGAAACATATTTCCTTAATACTGATTTTTATTATAGATAAATGTGACTAGAATGTTAAAAGAATAAGATCGAACCGTAGGCATACAGTCGGATGATTATATCTATATAGGTATAGTTCAACAACCGTCCCTCCCCCCTGCCCCCCCCCCCCCAAAAAAAAAAAGTTATGAATAGTTTGTTATAGTTTAATTAACTTTCTTTAGTTTAGTTTAACTATCTGCTAATGGATGATATAAGGGGAGACAGAGGGGCAGGCTATAAACCCACGATAACTGAACGACAGTCCCGTGCGCTGGTACGGTGAGCAGGCCGCACCCAGAGCATGCCCCACCCAGAGCATGCCCCACCCAGAGCATGCCCCACCTAGAGCATGCCCCATCCAGAGCATGCCCCACCCAGAGCATGCCCCACCCAGAGCGTGCCCCACCCAGAGCGTGCCCCACCCAGAGCATGCCCCACCCAGAGCATGCCCCACCCAGAGAATGCCCCACCTAGAGCATGCCCCACCCAGAGCATGCTTCTTTTACGTTAGTTGTTGTTCCTTCAGAATGGAAGATTCTAACATCCTGAGTAAAACCTCCCGCGTGGCTACGGAGAATGGCTGTGGGACATGACCATAGAGACGACAGTGGTCTATAAGGCAGATGATGTAAAGGCCTTCTGTTCTGTGGCCTATGGTTAACGAGGGTGTCATGTGGCCAGCACAACGACCAACCGCCTTTTTCTTTTCCCCAACTAACGTCAGGTACCCATTAAAGCTGGGTGGACTCAGAGGCGCCTGAAGATCCCGAAATTTAAAATCCCAGTCTTCACCAGGATTTGAACCCCGGTCCCCGGTTCGGAAGCCAAGCGCTTTACCGCTCAACCACCCCGCCTCCTTAGAGACGACAGTCCAGAGCGCATACCGGCAGCTATCCTGATCAGACCACTCAGACACAAAAAAACAAAGACAATAAAAAGTTTACTGTATCTATCTTCGCCATTTTTTTTCTTGCCTCGGAAATTGGCTGCGCAACAACCCATATGTCACGAGTCGAGTCTGTGACATATTTCGACCAGTTTCTAGAAGCTCGAGGTCAAACCAGTGCTAGTGTCCAGCGTAAACAGGTTAATTTTAAATATCCAATCAAAGAAAGGGGTTAAGGTAAAAAAAATAGCACACGTCAGCTTCTAGAAGGTCAAAGTTACTAAATTAATTAGGGGAGAAGTTTCCATGATTCTGGAGTGTACGATTTAAAAAAGTATAAATTGGGGGAAATTCAGTTAGACGGGGTCCTCGCTTAGTCCTCACTTAGTAATAGTTTGGTAGAGTAATAAGTGATATTAGCGGGTCCATTAATTAAAGTTTTATTAGTTGAAGTAATATTATTAGTTGAAGTTGAATGTTATACTAAGTGAAGTTTCATGTATCTCTAAGTTTTATTTATGAACTATCAAGTCAAGTTGTTATTGAATTGAGAAGTTAATTTTATGTGAAAGTTGAAGATGTATTATTAAAGAAGTTTGGAAGAAAATACAGAGACGTTTCTTTCTTCATTTCATTTGAATTTATCAACTTATTGATACAATCCTCGCCTCTTCGTCACACATATTCTACTTGACTGACATGTCTACGCGACAGCTAATACAGGTTGATGTAAATAGATTTAAAACGGCCATCTATTGTACAGGAAACAGAACTCTTGTTGCGGTGAAACATGTTTAATGATATGATTAGTTGCTGGAGTTTTCTTGTGTCAAAAAACTTGGGTTTTTCTCTCATCCGTTATCTGAAGTGTCTGCGTGTCAAGACTTCATTAGCCAGTTCTGCTAAAAAATGTCAAGATGGCGGACGGTATCAAAACAATGGGACGACTGATCACGACAGGTGTCACTCTGCATCGACTTAAGTCAGTAAACTTTTGCTTTCTTTTTAGAGTCGGCTAAACAAACAAACTTCTTTTTCATTTTCTTTTTTTCTGTTTCCGGTCCTCCCCTCCCCCCCCCCTTTACGCGCGCCCCCCCCCCCCCCCCCCCCCGAAATCTTATTTTTAGTAATCGAATCCAGACTGTTGGTCGCATTGGATCATCCATTTATGGCGTCTTTGAGAAACTCTAATAAAATCACTAATGTGATAAATAAATGCTTCCCACTTCTTCATATGTCTTTATAAAAGGACGAACTCAAAGTCTAAGTGTGCGTTGTTGATGTAAAGCTGGTGGCAAGTTTATTGTTTCTAAGCACGACTTTAAAATGCTTTTAGGTTAAAGGCGGGAAAATTTCGTTGTTTTTTCTTTCTGAGTTGCCGCAATGTTCTCTAGTGTTACAAGATTACGATTTAGCATTCCCTCTACCCTCCTCCTGCTGTCTCCCCTACGTGGATGTGCCCTGCCCAGCGTAACTGTCGGACCATAAGAAGTCCCTCTATACTGTCCATACCGGCGTTCGCAAGGACATCGCTGTTTGTAGTGCGGTCTTGCCACCGTATGTCCAAGATGGAACGCAAGCATCTTTGGGGAAAGCGCTGAAGTAGTCTTAGTTGCTTTCTGTATAGTGTCCATGTCTCAGATCCATATGGGAAGTGATCATATAGGTCACCATTGTGTCTGATCTTGTTTGTTTGTTTCGGATGTTCCTTCAGAGTTGAAGATAGTTTACTTCCTAGTCCAAACCCCCGCAGGACGACGGGGAATGGGAGCGGGCAGGGTTTGAACCCTGGGCCATCGGTAAATTCAAACGACAGTCCAACGCGCGAACCGCACGACCAGGCAGCCATCCCCCGATCTGGCCTTTTTGTCCCACGTTTAACTGCTTGAGAATGGATAGGAACGTAGATGGGCATCCCAGCCTGGCCAAAATCCTCCACAAACCATCGCGACTGACTGTGTCGAAAGCCTTGGTGAGGTCCACAAAAGGCAGCGTATAGGTTTAAGTTCTGCTCTTTGCATTTTTCTTGTAATTGTTGCAGAAAAATATCATGTCAGATAATACCTCTACAGGCTCTGAAACCACATTGGCTCTCAGATAAGACCCTCGTCCACTAAAGAGTGGGTTAGTCGGTCGAGCAATACTCGAGCAAAGATCTTTCCTGCTACTGGCAGAAGTGTAATTCCTGGATAGTTGGAGCAGTTGAATTCATATAGTCACATCCTATATTTAATGAAAGGAGATTTATATTTGAAATAATGGGTCATGATATATTCATATACAATTCGCGTTTTTTTGAGAATGTACTATTAAGTGCCACTCTAACCGTTCTGCATTCTCTTATCTTTAAATAGAATGGGTTGCCTGAGTCAGCCAGGAAATCAATGACTTAGCATATTTTAAGTCACAGATCAACATGCATGACTAGATTGACACATGAAATGATTAGGACGTAACTTTTTTTTTTTGAAGAAACGTCTGTAATCTATAAGTAATATTTTGAAGAGAATTAGACTTACACCTTACACCTATAATCAGACAAATGGGCGTAGTCGGGAAAAGGGGGGGGGGTTCAAACCATTATTTGCCTCAGACCTCATTTGTCTGAAAGGTAAACTTTACTTACTGCACCAATGCAGCCAACTTAAGCAAACTACAGTCACCAAATTTCACGAGCGTAGCCAAACTGGTTTTTTATTTGTTTATTCTCCCCCTCCGATACAAAAGCTAAAGCAACCATATTCACCATATTCTACTAGTCCCTGGACTCCATTAATTAATTGCGGGGAATAGCAGTTTTTTTTTTTTTTTAAATTTTTTAGCTAATTGCACTGTAGATACCTCAGAATATGCACTTTTTTTAAAAGCTTAAAATAAAGGAAATAATGCTTGGATCCTGAGCAAAGCCCCGGACCACGATGGAATAGCTCACAGCGCTCCCCCAGACTCCCTAGCTGTCCTTGGCGGTAAGTGCTGTCTTTTTACTAATTAAAGAAAGAGAGTATTCTAGGATAGAAAAAAAAACGTTTGAAAGAATGAAAGGCCAGAATGTAATGAAGATTAATTAAAAAATATGGACCGAAAATACATTCGTTTTTGCAATAAATTTTTATTAAATGAAACAAAGACGTATTTATTTTAATATCGCGTATAGGATTTGCACTTCGACATGACAATTTTGTCAATTTTACAGGAGATTTTTTAATGAGTTTTCGGGAGATTTTTTAATGAGTTTTCAGGAGATTTTTTAATGAGTTTTCAGGAGATTTCAAAGATTTTAGATTTCTAGGACTTTTTCGTATATTTTGCAATTAAAGAAGTTTTCCAGGAGGCCTTTCCCTCTCTATTTTTTATTTTTCTCATTTTCTCTTTTTCCAAGTCTTAATCTCTTTCTTATTCTCTCTATCTCTTTCTCTCTTTTCCCACACTCTCTATCTCTCTTTCCTGCTATCTCTTTCTCTCGTCGTTGTCATCACGGGTAAGCTTTTTAGGTCCATTTGTCATTTGAGCCACATTCTCTTTCTCTTTTCCTCTCTCGTTCCCACTGGCTCTCTTTCTCCATCTCTCTCTCTCTTTCTCCATCTCTCTCTCTCTTTCTCCATCTCTCTCTCTCTTTCTCCATCTCTCTCTCTCTTTCTCCATCTCTCTCTTTCTCCATCTCTCTTTCTCTTTCTCCATCTCTCTCTCTCTTTCTCCATCTCTCTCTCTTTCTCCATCTCTCTCTCTCTTTCTCCATCTCTCTCTCTCTTTCTCCATCTCTCTCTCTCTTTCTCCATCTCTCTCTCTTTCTCCATCTCTCTCTCTCTTTCTCCATCTCTCTCTCTCTTTCTCCATCTCTCTCTCTCTTTCTCCATCTCTCTCTCTTTCTCCATCTCTCTCTCTCTTTCTCCATCTCTCTCTCTCTTTCTCCATCTCTCTCTCTCTTTCTCCATCTCTCTCTCTCTTTCTCCATCTCTCTCTCTCTTTCTCCATCTCTCTCTCTTTCTCCATCTCTCTCTCTCTTTCTCCATCTCTCTCTCTCTTTCTCCATCTCTCTCTCTCTTTCTCCATCTCTCTCTCTCTTTCTCCATCTCTCTCTTTCTCCATCTCTCTCTCTTTCTCCATCTCTCTCTCTCTTTCTCCATCTCTCTCTCTCTTTCTCCATCTCTCTCTCTCTTTCTCCATCTCTCTCTCTCTTTCTCCATCTCTCTCTCTCTTTCTCCATCTCTCTCTCTCTTTCTCCATCTCTCTCTCTCTTTCTCCATCTCTCTCTCTCTTTCTCCATCTCTCTCTCTCTTTCTCCATCTCTCTCTCTCTTTCTCCATCTCTCTCTCTCTTTCTCCATCTCTCTCTCTCTTTCTCCATCTCTCTCTCTCTTTCTCCATCTCTCTCTCTTTCTCCATCTCTCTCTCTCTTTCTCCATCTCTCTCTCTCTTTCTCCATCTCTCTCTCTCTTTCTCCATCTCTCTCTCTCTTTCTCCATCTCTCTCTCTCTTTCTCCATCTCTCTCTCTTTCTCCATCTCTCTCTCTCTTTCTCCATCTCTCTCTCTCTTTCTCCATCTCTCTCTCTCTTTCTCCATCTCTCTCTTTCTCCATCTCTCTCTCTTTCTCCATCTCTCTCTCTCTTTCTCCATCTCTCTCTCTCTTTCTCCATCTCTCTCTCTCTTTCTCCATCTCTCTCTCTCTTTCTCCATCTCTCTCTCTCTTTCTCCATCTCTCTCTCTCTTTCTCCATCTCTCTCTTTCTCCATCTCTCTCTCTCTTTCTCCATCTCTCTCTCTCTTTCTCCATCTCTCTCTCTCTTTCTCCATCTCTCTCTCTCTTTCTCCATCTCTCTCTCTCTTTCTCCATCTCTCTCTCTCTTTCTCCATCTCTCTCTCTTTCTCCATCTCTCTCTCTCTTTCCACCCTTTTCTCTCTCTCGTCGTTGTCATGACCTGGTATACTTTTCGCGACATTTGCCACGTGAGCCGTTTGTCTATAAACTCCTTGTCCGGTGAACTAATTATGGTTGTGTCATTGAATCTTCTTCAAAGTTAACATTAGTCAATTAGTTGACCGACAGGTGTGGCCCTGGAGCTCCAGATAAGTTGCACAGACCCCACTAGCTACAAGCTACAGACCACGGGGAATATCTTAATTTTTTAGTTCTGTAACAGTCACAAAGGACCGCCACTCCAGCCACGGGTCTCTGATGACGGCCCCCTTTGTCGAACGGCGTGTCGGATTTTTGGACTGGGACTGGGGGGGGGGGGTGTCAGGTGTACCCCATTCTCAACCTGGAGATAAAAAAAAACATGTAAAAAAAACATTTTAAAAACAAAAAAAACAACAAAACTAAGATAAAAGGACAGAAGTGAGGTTCGCTACCCGCTATTAGCCTATCTGCTTCCACTGACATTTCTACCGAGGCGCCACCTTAAGGCCAGGGAGATCTGGAATTAACTCGATGTCATTGAACCAGCTGTCTGTGCACCATTTGTCGTGGCACCTTTATTGACCTCCCTTGGTCTGTTAGCCCGTTGGGGCACCACTCATGATCGGTCAACCGTCTTCCTCCATCCCTCTCTGTCCTTCGCTTTGAATGAAGAACAGGCCCGTGCATTTGTAATGTTGTTTTCTAATCGCTTTCTCTGCCTCTTTTTCCCTGGTACTGTTCCTTGAAGGAAGGACTTAACAAGCACTGAGGACATTTCGGTATTATCATATTTTTTATATTTTTTTTACAGTGGTCAGAAGGACTATAATAGTCTTGAATTGCTTTCGTTATTTCCGACCCAGTGTAGTCTGCCAATGTTGACATTATTTTGACGAGAAACTCTTGCGCTAATGGACACACGCGATGGCTGTGTAGAAGCACTTCTGGGCTGCATAACACGTTGCGGGGTTGACTGCAGACGATCGGTACTAGATGGACACATGAAATGCGTAGGGCTTATATATTATCTTTTTTTTTTGTTTGAAGTAACGTCTGTAATATATAAGATAGGAAGATATGGGTATCCAAAATCTTACAAAATAGCTAGCGAAGAGTGTGCTAAGCTATGGACCTAGATTTAGATCTAGAATCTAGACTTGGAGGGGGGAGGGATTACAGATCTAGATCTAGTTGTTATAAAAATAGGCTACATGATAGAAATAGATTTACTTTTTTTTATCACCGGGGAATATAGATCTAGATCTATTTAATTTTTTTTTAGATTTTTACAATGTTCTAGTACCGGTATCGTAATATTATTGGGTTGGAAAGATTCCATGTCTCTTGCAAATTACGTATGCAAATAGATCTCGTCATTAATAACCTTGACCTTGTGCTAGTAGGGAAAAGAATAAGGTCATCAGACGTCTGCACATCCAAGGAGACAGCTCTTGTTGCCTGTCAAGTCTTGAGTGTCAAGTTTTAGCGACGTCGCTGGGGGGGCGGAGGTCACGGTGGGGGAGGTAGAACACCCAACACAGGGAGAAGATACCAAGTTTATAATAAATGGCTTTAAAATGGTTTTAAAAATAATATTAATAATCGGCACACAATTTATATATGTTTACCAATCAATGATTGTGAGAAATTTGACTATTAGGTAATGTACCGATCCATGATTGTAGGTAGTGTTGTCAATCAGTTATTGTAGGCAATAAACTATTAGTTTTGTTTGGTAAAAAAGGCTATGATCTGGAATAGTTTATTTTGGGAAAGGGGTGATAGGCTAAGACCATTAACTTATTGCACGGAAGACCAGTCATAGAGACCCCTCTGATTGCGAGTCGTTGTGGTCTACGTTACATCACGATGAAGTTTTGCACTGAGCCGACTACTGCTCTGATCGCGAAGGACCCGCTCGGGAAAGACAACTCTCCGTTACTTACCCTTCCTCCCCCCACCAGGCCAGCGCTACCAAAAAAAAAAATCTAAAGCAGACGAGGAGATTAGACAGACAGTCGAAATGGTAGACTGGCAGACGCCTGTGTCGCTGGATGAAATGTAAGACTATAAGACGGAACTGTTCGAACCGAACTGGACACTACGTAACAGTATAAATGTCTGTTGCTGGACACGGGGACGGTGCGCTGCGTATGCGGCACAGCCCGGTTTAGCCCATTCAACCGTGACCTGCGTGACCATATCACATTGGCTGTGATTCAACCAACATGGCTGTCTACCGCTGGGAGTCCTCAGACAGGACTCGGGATGGGGAATCCCTTGTCCAGGCCTGGTTGTTGGATAAAAGCTTTTCTAACAACCAACGGGATAATGCGACGCCTTCGATATGAAAGCCTGAGCTCTGACCAAGGCGCGGCCTACGTCATCACTCGTCAGAGGCCAAGGTTATGCGTCACTGATGATGCGTGTGTGCGAAACCACTGTGTTGTTATTGTTGTACATAGAAAGATTTCTTTTGAAACAACTAGAATCTTCACCTAAGTATGATTTAGACTTTTCGAAACATTCATCATGGATTAAAACGCTAGATCTACAATGGTGAACAAATGTCTTGTTTTGTAAAGGTTCTAGATTTAGATCTGTATAGATCTAGTAGTAGTAGTAGTAGATGCTTTCCGCTTACAAAAAGATGATGGCTTAGGGCTTAGGCTTAGAAAGAAAAAATGGCCAGCGGTAATACCTTTGAAGGATTAGATCTACGTACCATTAAAGGAGTGTTATTGAAATGGATAGAGACGGGCTTAGTAGCAAAGTTACGAATGTCTCTAAGGTGTTCTTGGAGTCGTGTTTTTAAGGTCCTGCCTGTTTTTCCAATATAAACCATCTGACACCTTGAGCATATTATAGCATATATGACTCCTCTACTATTACAGTTAAATTTGCCACTGATCTTGATGGTCATTTTAGGACAGGTGATGGTGGGGGTGGCGAGTGTGTGTTTGCAGGTCTGACAATTACGTCGCTTACATGGCCAAGTGCCAGGTTCACTTGAAATGTTGTGGAGTTTAGTGTGTACTAATATGTCTTGTAGGTTTTGGTCTCGCCTGAATACTACAAGAGCTGGGGATGAAAAGACGTCGCGAGTATGTTCATCGGCTAGGAGAATGTTCAGGTTTTTGAGAAAAATGTTTTTTGCTTTCACATTGTGAGGGTGATAGGTTAATATCAATTTGGGCCTTCCATCATTGCTAGATATCGTTTTTTTCTTGAAAGCTTGTTCTCTTTTAAGATTCTCCACTCGCGATAAGGCTTTGTCTAAAATAGCTTGGGGGTAGCCACGACGCAAGAAAAACTCTATCATTTCAGTTGCTTTTTCAGTGAAGTCATTGTCATCTTGGCAAAGGCGGCGGATACGTAGAAGTTGGGAGTAGGGGATAGAGTCTTTACAGGATGGTGGATGGAATGGCAGGATGTAGACAGAGAATTTCGGGTTATGTTTATTTCTATGTCTAAGAAGTTCACTCTAGTTCTGGAAATGGTGTAAGTGAAACGAATGGCGGGATTGAAGTTGTTAGTGAACTCAATAAATTGGATAAGTTCATTCTCTGTCAGAGATGTTATGCCTAGGCCATCATCAATGTATCTCCTATAAAATTCGGGCATGGGGCCCGTGTAGGATGAACAAATGTTGAGTTCTAAGAAGCCCATAAATAGGCAGGCAGCTACTCCGCTGATTTGGTCGAAAAATTGCCCATTAAACTCGAAGGAGTTGAGAGTTAGTACAAGCTCCGTAAGGCGAACCAGAATGTCAGTGGATATAGATTTGTGTTTGTTTTCTGGTATATCAAAAAAGTAACGGATGGCTTTAAGGCCATCAGCATGTGGGATGGAAGTGTAAAGGGAGCTGACATCTAGGAGGAAGAGTATGTATTCTTTGTCAGGTTGTAGTACTACAAATTTTACGAATTTTATAGGAGATACATTGATGTATCTCAAGATCAGTGGCAAATTTAACTGTAATAGTAGAGGAGTCATATATGCTATAATATGCTCAAGGTGTCAGATGGTTTATATTGGAAACACAGGCAGGACCTTAAAAACACGACTCCAAGAACACCTTAGAGACATTCGTAACTTTGCTACTAAGCCCGTCTCTATCCATTTCAATAACACACATCATAGGGGTACCACCGACCTCCTCGTCACTGCCATACAACAATGCAACGACAAAAACACCCGTCTGCAGATCGAAAACAAACTTATTTACATGTCAGGCACCCTCCAACCTAACGGGATCAACAACCAGCACACTTTTATTTAATAAGCGATGGGCACTAACACTACGGTACCCCCTTTTCCCATTCATCTTTGCCTGACATCTCCGCCCCCTTCCGTTTTCCCGCGCTTTTACACCAGCGCAGCTCATTTCTTTTCTGCCTCGATAGAGAACAACATCGGACAGATAAGTTAACTTAAGACTATTTTGTGTTAATTGTTTTTTGTTTTTTATTTTTTACTTTTTGTTTGTTTTGTAGCTGATGAAGGCCTCGTGGCCCAAACGTCCTTTGTTTTACTTGGTCCGGCAGGGTTACATATATGCATGTTTTTCGTATTTTCTATACAGTCGTTTACCCCTGCAGCAGTAAATCTTTGTTTTATTTGAGTCTTTGAACATTAAAGGAGTACTCTAAACTCTAAAGTAAGTAAATATTTCTAGATCCAGCATTTTAATGTTATGAATAATTAATTGCCTTTTGTGCTTTTGATGATTAACATGATTATCATTATATAAAGTCAAAGTGGGTAGATCTAGGCCTACGACCTAGCTAGGGCTAGGCATTAAATTTGATTAAATACTAGATCTATGTCTATATATATAGATGTAGTCTGTAGATCTAGATTTATTTCTTTACAAATTAGGCTAGGACGGTGTAGATAGATCTAATTGTAAATCTATTAATTTAATAACGATTCTGCCAATAATTATAGTCTAGATCTAGTTCATATACAAATAGCATAGTCCGCATATAGAAGTACAAATAGACAGGCAGTATATTTTAGTAGGCGCCGATTCCCTACCCCCCCCCCCCCATCCAAAACTCCGTTTTTGTTTTATTTGCTCTAAAAACTCCAATGGGGTTTTTGGTTTCCGAACCAAGGGTTCTCAGATTACAATCTCTGAAGACTGGTATTTTTTAATTTCGTTTATCTGTATGAGGGCACTGTGTCTGCCCAACTGAGTACCTGGCATTAATGTGGTCAGGTAAAGGCGGTTGGTCGTTAGTTGTCGGCTATTCAAGACAGACATGGCCGGATTAAAATATGTGGAGGCCCCTACACTTTCTCGAAAAGCTTTAGAAAAGATCCACTCATGATTATTGTGGATAACAATACCGGTACTTATATACAAAAGGATGCCATTTGTTAGAATAAAGAAATAGTTGGCCTACTTTTACTTTTAATCTAAAAAAAAAAACAACAATATTTTTGAAATCTATATTTTAGTTTTAAAAAAGTGCAGGCCTATAGTTATGAGTTTGTGGATGGTAAGGCTTTTGGTAGTCGCACTGCCGTAAATCCGTAAACCCGGAGCTACATTTACATATTATTATTTATGACTCATGGGCATGCAACAAGCGGGCACTTCTTAATCACCACAATGTTGCCAGCCGACGTAAGATTTAAAGTCTAGCTGGTAAAAATGCGAATGTTTGACAAAAAAAAATTGAAAGTTACTAACTCGTCATAATTCGGTTATATTTTTTTATATATTTGTGTGTGTGTGTGTGGTGGCTGTAGCCCTTTCTGACCTCCCTTAAATCAGGCCCTGAAAACAGATGGCATTTACATCATCTGACACATAGATGGGAAGTCTGAAAGGGATACTTATTTTTTTAAATACTAAAAACAAGGGGGGGGGGGGGAGAACGCATGCTGGCTAACATCGAGTAGTTCCACAAATTCAGTTTTTAAAAACGGTCTAGCTATGCTTCCATACGATTTTTAAAATGTTTTTATTTTGTTGTTTTCCCCCTTTCTTTTCTCATTATATATAGTTCGTCCATCGTAGCTGAGGGCTTTGCACTGGGGTTTTATGCCTCCTCATTTGGCTGGTGAGACCTATGTGAGCCATGAATGTTCGGCTGCACACTGCGCAGGTTATTCCAGTAGGAGCTAGTGCGTGACCTCCGTGACCCCAATGTCGAAGGCGCCGGCTAGTGTCGTGGGTCTTAGGCAGGTTATTCCAGCTGGAGCTAGTGTCGTTTGCCTTGCTTTTCTTCTCTGGCGTTTTTCTTCTGCCAGCGTGGTTCTCTTTTCCTCAGCAACCTGTGCGCCAGTTTTCACAGCGCGACGTCACGATGCTCTGTCATGTGCCTCTGTCTCCCAGGTGGCTGGGTCTATGCTGAACGCCTTCAGGGAAGCTTTGAGGGTGTCCCTTAAGCGCTTTCTTTGACCGCATTGCGAGCGCTTTCCTTGGCTTAGTTGGCCATACAAGAGTCGTTTAGGGGTGCGGTGGTCTTCCATTCTGCAGACGTGTCCTGCCCATTGCAGCTAAGACTGCATCAGGGTTGTATGGATGCTTTGCAGACCCGCTCTTCGAAGGACTTCAGTATCTGGTATTTTGTCTTGCCATTTGACATTCAGTATTTTACTTAGACATGTCACGTGGAAGTGATTCAGTTTCTTAGCATGTTTTCTGTACACTGTCCACGTTTCTGAGGCATAGAGCAATGTAGGGAGGATAGATCCCTAGCTTTATATTTGTAGTGATACAGACATGTTAACGTATATTTTATCTATAGGCTATCGGTGACGTTATAATAAATAGCAACTATAACGATTCTAACTAAAGAAAAGCTGACAAAATGGAAAAAAAATGACAATCATGAGAATGTGTGGAAAACATGACTCATGAGTCATTATATAATATAGACATCACAGCATTCAGGGAAGGGGAGGTAGAGATGATTCTCCACTCATTGCTTCCGTCCATCACCAACCCCTAAGGTTGACTGGTGAGTTTTTAAATTGATGATTATGCAATTTGTGTAAATATTTAGTTACTAATGTAAATACTTAGGATTAAAAAGTATTATAAAATATTTTTATTATGCCGGGGAGTGTTGGCGATAAATATAATAGCAATTGCTCTCTGCTTGAGTGAAAGGGAGGGGTCGTACTTTTAAAATGGGGTGGGGGGGGCGCACACACTCTCACTTAATGAGAGGATTTCTCGCAGGTAGATGTAAACTTGGTCGTAAAAGTTACGTAGTGAATCTGAAGACTACACACTGGACTAAAGGGTATGAAAACACAGTCTGGGTATTACATTTGAGAGGCCTTCCAAAAACTTTGATAGATACATTTCTGTTAAAACCATCATAATAATAACAACAGTAATAAAACTAATAATATATATAAGGGAAATAAAGATAGTTAAATTTCATTGGGCAGTGTTGAAAGGGAAACGAGTGTTTTTTTTGGATGTTGTTGTTGTTTTAAATCATATATATATATGTGTGTGTGTGTTTAATAATGTGTGTATGAAAACTTTTTTGTCGGAAGAAAAAAATATTGTATATGGTACTGAACACAAAAGGAATGGGGGAATCATACATTCTCGAAAATTGTAGAAAATATATTTGGTTTATGATAGAGAAGGCGGGGTTAAATTGGAACATCAACAATCTTCCAATAAGCATAATAATTATCTACAAAAGACCAATATTCCAAAAAAATGATATTTAAATTTTTAACTCATCTGTCTTTACCATAAACTTTTTTTAAATTTTCAAAGCATTATATTTTATCATTCTAGCCCTTTTGCGATTTCCATTTGCAATTCCCCCTTGTCAAAAAGTGCCCAATTATCCGGTACCTAAATTTCTGGTTGCCTAATTATCCGGGTGCCTAAATTTCCAGATACCGCTGCCAAGATACGTGAATCTATCCACTGCGTTTATATCATGTCCATTTATCTTGATGCATGGATCCCAGTAGGCTTTCCCAGGAGCAGGTAAATATAAGACTTCAGTCTTATTTGTGTTAATTGTAAGGCCTAAGTCTGAGCATGCTTTTGAGAAGTCACTGACGAAGCTCTGCAGATCATTTTCAGAGCAGGCATTTAGGGCACAGTCATCAGTAAATAGCAAGTCCCTGATTACTGCTGAATTAGCTTTTGATTTTGCTTTGAGCCGCCTCGGGTTGAATAGGCCACCATCAAGTCTGTACGTTGTATTTATCCCGATAAGAAAACAGCACAGTTTTTTTTCCTTGGCACAGTTTTTTTCTTTGGCACAGTCTGCAGAAGAGCTTACAGCTCAGCAGCAATAAAGCTGGCTAGAAGAAGAAGAAGAATTTATCCCGATGTTTTCTCTATCTGTGAATGCATCTGTCAGCATAGCAGAGAACATGATACTGAACAGTGTAGGTGCTAGGACACAGCCTTGTTTTACCCCGTTTGACACTTTGAAGGACTCTGATGGTTCTCCACTTTCTTGGACACGAGCCTTCATGCCATCATGAAATAGTCTCACCATGGTTATGAATTTTCGTGGACAGCCATACTTTGACATAATCTTCCATTATATTATGTTCCCATTATAACATGTTATTGATAAACGAAGTTTAGACCTGACCTTGAACTCTCTGAGATCCAGCTAGGCGCCCACAATCTCGGGGGACTTAGCCAGTCGTCCGTCTCTATTTCGTAGGTGCAGACCTGCAACCTCTTTTTTTCCCCCCAGACACAAATAAAGAGATGGGGCGAGTATGGATAAGTAGGCTTCTGTTCATTAACAGCACATCAATCTCTAGTCAGATGTGTTGTAGCAGCGAGCAGTGAGACAAGGTTACATCATACGAGATCACGAGCTGCTTGCTTTATAGTTACTTCATACATACCCATCCGTTTGCCTTTGATTCCGAAGATTACGTGAATAAGGATGGACGCCGCATTTAACGTGGCCAAGCAGATGTTACTTCAAAAGAAAATATAATTACGGCCTGTGAGAATCTAGTTATGCTAGTTAATCATTCATTTTGTATCTGACAAGTCATTTGTTTTCCCGGCTGATTCAGGCAATCCATTCCATGCTCTAATAGCACTAGGGAAGAAGGGGCCTTTGTACAAAGTTGGTCCTAGATAGAACGAGGAATGTGCAATAACCTTGGGTCTTTTTTTTGTTTGTTTTCAGATGAGATAATTTGTATTGGTCCAATAAAATGGAAATTGTTTAACTAGCATGGACCCGTCTCAGCGTAACGACTGTAACAATAGCAATAAAGAGATGAAAAATACGAACACATACACACACGAAACACATACACACTTACAATCATTCACCAATCGTAAACCAACAACATTTAGCCACGTGGTGCTCTATCTCTTCTATATATTTTACGATCTCATGTTTTAATTCATGATGGTTGTCGCGTGACAGTTTTTTTTCTCTCCCCATTGTTTTATCAATAAGATCACGTGACTAAATGTTGTTTGTTTACTATTGGTGAATGAGGTCCATTAAACTTCTATAAATGACCTACATGGACTTCTCGATGACGTCAGATGACCTTTCGTGTTTGTAAATTATATGGTACAGCTAGTGTTATGTAGGCCTATTATTGCTACTTTACTTTTGAGCCTTCTGTCCTGAGGGACCCTAAATTTAGTGATTGTGCTCATAGCGCTACTCTTATCAAATGTACTCCTTCATTTGTTTCATTTGATCTTTATTGCGCATCGGGGAGGGGGGGGGCGATCTCTGTTGCGTCATCCTTCATTAAGATCGCGTTCGGCATGCGGTCATTCCAATACTCATTACTCAAACAAGTAATAAGTACACAAGCAACTATTATGCAAATAGACTACCGAGACTACAGTTCAAAACACATACCACGTGACCAGGGACCTATTGTTAACTTCATTTACATTATCGTTATAAGTTTTTTGTATTGCTTATTGCTTACTGTTGACTTTCTTATGCAAAAATAAATTTATTGGGGAAAGTGGGGATTCAACACTCCTTGGCAAGTTCTAGCGGCTTCATCCTAGCGAATCACTCAGTAAAATATTGGACCAAGCCCTGGTCGAATCTCTGGCTCACACCTTAAAGGTAGATCTCGTTCCTAGTTGAAAGGGGCAACAAAGGTACACTACCACAAATAGCAAGAAACCGCACACAGTCTCTGTGCCATGCTGAACAATCGTCTATCGGTAGCCAAGGACTCTAAGAGATGACGTAAACACAGTCTTTGACAAAAGCACTCAAGCATTAAGACTTTCAGTTGATCGGATGCGCCTCGTAGTGCGCAGAGAATAAAACAATACAAATTAAACCCTAGCCGGCCAAGCTATATTTCAGATATCGGCCAAGTCCTGATATGTCAGTGCTAAAAATGTTTTTGGTTATTTTTTGTGTTGCCAATAGGTGGATCCTGCCTTGGTATATATGATACTAAGTTTAATTTGCTGTAGGCCCCCAACCTAAGCAAAGCTACCGGTAGGCGCGAGAT
This sequence comes from Biomphalaria sudanica, assembly GCA_036873155.1. Classification (NCBI taxonomy): domain Eukaryota; kingdom Metazoa; phylum Mollusca; class Gastropoda; family Planorbidae; genus Biomphalaria; species Biomphalaria sudanica. The sequence continues at coordinate 442,484 of JAZGLO010001455.1, forward strand.
TGTACTTTTAAATCCTAATTTTTTCAAATAAAAATCTCTAGGGCATGTCCGGTCTAAAGCCACTGCAAGCTATGCGGCCGCAGTGGGCCCCGCACTTTCATAGGCCCCGCGCGAATTCTAGGTGTAAATTATTAAAACAAACCATTTTAACTTAATAATAAAGGGTTTCTGCAATTCTCCTGAAATTGTAAAATAGGCTATACGAAAAAGTCATAAAAAATCTCCTGAAATTATTAAAATCCTCTGAAAACTGATGAAAATCTCATTAAAAACAGACAGAATTTCTGAGTGTCATACAATATGGAAAATGCCAATCCAACTAGTAATTTAAAAAAAAGGCAATGTCAGCTTTCATTTAAAGAAAATGTTATAATATCTTATCTTATCTTATATAATACAGACGTTACTTCAAAAAAGAAGATGATTACGTCCTACGCGTCATGCATTTAGTCATGCATATTAACCAATGACTTAAATTCTGCCAAGTCACTGGTTTTTCTGGCTAGCTCAGGCAACCCATTCCATGCTCTAATAGCACTAGGGAAGAAGGAGTATTTGTACAAATTTGTCCTAGCATATGGGACGAGGAATGTGCCTTTATTTTTGTGTCTTTCAGAGTATTTTATTAAATTTTGTTTTTGTATTTGAAGATTATGGTTCAGTGTTTTATGTATAATTGCTACTTTACTTTTGAGTCTTCTGTCCTGAAGGCTTTCTAAATTTAGTGATTTTACTAATGGTGTTACCCTAGTCAAATGTGAATATTCGTTTGTTATGAATCTCACTGCTCTATTTTGTGTTTGTTCCAGTTTCTTAATGTTTTCTTGAGTTGAGGGGTCCCACACGGTGGATGCATATTCTATTATTGGCCTAACCAAGGTTAAATAACATTTTAGTTTTATGTTCTTATTTGATTTATAGAAATTTCTTTTAATAAACCCTAATGCTTTGTTGGATTTTTTTATAGTTTCATCAATATGTGGATTCCATGACAGTTTTTCATTTATTATAACACCTAGGTATTTTGAGTTTTTAGTCTGTGTTACTGGTCTGCCATGAATAAGATAAGTGGAATTAATTTGTTTAATTTTTTTTGTTACTCTTAACAACTGACATTTTTCTGGGTGGAAAGACATGCTCCAATTTGATTCCCATTTCTGTAATTCATCTAATTCTCTTTGTAAAATATCTGTGTCTTGTTTTGTTTTTATTGTTCTATATATTATGCAATCGTCTGCAAATAATCTGACTTTTGTTCCTGAACTAATGCAATTTGGTAAATCATTTATGTAAATTAAAAATAGTAGTGGACCCAAGACTGTTCCTTGAGGTACACCTGAGTTTACTGTTATTGGTGTTGATTTAGAGCCATTTATTATTACAGTTTGTTCTCTCCCTATCAGAAAATCTTTAATCCACTGATACAGTGGACCGTTAATGCCGAAATATTTTAATTTTTTAAGCAAACTATGGTGGTGAACTTTGTCAAAAGCCTTGGAAAAATCTAGTAAGATAGCATCTATTTGTTCACTATTATCTATATAATAAGGCGACTTTTAACCAAAACAAGAAGTTCTTAATTTACTTTAATAGTCACTGGCATACAAATATACTAAATCTATCTCGACCTCTTAAAAAAAAAAAAGCTATATTTCGCTTGTCGATAGTAAATCTAAATCTTATAGTCAGATCGGAATGTTTGTCGGCTTCTGTGTCGCTGTAGATGGCTCTTAAAGTTAATTTGCCAGTGATTTTGTATTTAGTAAATTATGAATAAAATGCAAAGACGAATTTATTTTTTAATGAAAAATCTAAATTTTCACTTATTATCCTAATCACAACCCAAAATAGGCCCCTCGCAATCCGTTTCGCATAGGGCCCCGCAATCTGTAGGACCGGCCCTGCTCTAGGGCTACTAAAACTTTGATTCAACTTCAATTTTGTACTATTTATAGTTCTCTTTTTTGGATGGCGAGTTTGCAGACCACTTGTTTTGTAGATTGTGTGTATGTGCGGCGGTATGTGTGTGTGTCTTGAGGGGTCACGGGTCAGCGAAATTTAAACGATCTATTGTTTCATAGCAACTAAACGTCAAAGTGTGTACACCCACCCCCCTTTTTTTGTGTGTAGAATTTAGATTTTTGTTTTGTGTGAAAAAAAATCTAAACACTGTAGATAAACATTTAGATACTGATTTTTAAATTTAATTTATTACTAGGCCACTAGGCATAGTTCTACTCTAGTTCTGAATGTTACATGATAGGCATATGCCATATGCAATGTCACATGTCTCCTCGGATTAATTGACCTATCCCGTCGTCTTTTAGACCAAAATTAAGTTTTGGCACACATCAGCCTATTGGTCACCGGCGAGCAATGTGATCACAACTCAGTCTGTCTCTGAATAATGAATTCAAACGCGACGCTCCAATATCTATCTCGCTATGTGACGATATGTCCCTTGCAGTGTCATCCCGTGCTATCTTCGGTCAGTTTGTAGTTTCTTCTAAGATCTATTTACTTATTTACCATATATATTTTATCTACATCTAGTATATACTCTCTAGTCAATAATCATAATTTGCTTTGGCATCTAGATATAGATTAATAATAAGATATAGACCTACTCATCTCTAGATCTAACTTTATTTTTTGTCAAAGATTCATTAAATCTTATACCTTGTTAGATCTAACTGTAATCTAAGTCTAGAATCTAGACTAGATTAGAATTGATCAGAGAGATCTACGTATCTGTACACATCTCTAACGAATAACGATCTAGATGATACTAGATCTATATAGATCCAGATCTACATTTCACCTCTACAGAGAGATGCGCTGGTGAAATAAACATTTTAATTGTTATTATGAACTAAGTCTTAGTAGTAAAGCCAGTAAATGGTTTCTTCAATATCTAGCTTATATAAATATAATATAATTTATAATACTAAAAAATTGTAGAATAATCTATTCTATATTTAATTTATAGATCTAGATCTATCATTATCAAGACTAAAGACTCTAGATCTAGATATTATTCTAGAAATAGATCTAGCTGTCGGCACAAATTATGAAAAACTTATCAAAAATGAAATCATTTGAAAGCTTTGTTACTGTTTAAATAATCAGCTTTTGTGCTTAAACCAGCTTAGAGATTATGCAAAAAAATATTTTTTTTTGTTTGTAAGCCTTGTAAGGCTCATTGGCTTGTAGATCTAGATTGGATCTTACAACATTCTAGATCTAAATGATAAGTGTGTAAAAAAAAAAATGTTAATCCTTACTATAAAGAAAATAAAATGCTGCCTTCACTAGTTACTAGTTTATAATGGTTACGCTTGCCCTGGATGTGGCAAAATATGTAGGTCTCAGCTGGGGCTGTGTAGCCATGGGAAATACTGCATTCCTCACTAATTTTCAGACTCGAAGACAAGCCTTAATAGTTGTTTAGTTTAGATTTTAAATCTGAAGTTGTTCATTTGTGGCGAAGTATGCATTGCACAACTTGGTCTGCATAGTCATGTGAAATACTGCAAGCCTACATATCCATACCATTTGTATTAAAGATGGTGTTACTCATCCATAACCTACGTATTAAAGATGGTGTCACTCATCCATAACCTTCATATTAAAGATGGTGTCACACATTCATAATATTTGTATTTTAGATGGTATCACTCATCCATAGTCTTTGTGTATTAAAGATGATACCACTAATCCATAACCTTCATATTAAAGATGCTGCTTTGTTATTCTAGAAATATAACTTAGATGTAGTGCTTAAAAAAATATAACAAGTTTTACAACCAATTATATTTGATTTGAAACAGAAGTGTTGTAATAAATAGTTTTTAACCTTGCAGATTTTTTTTTTCAGATCAAAACACAGATCTCTTCTTTGCAGTATAAAAAGGGAACATTATACAGATTGCTAGAAATTATTACCTTTGAGAAACAGACAAGAAATAACAATTGGTGTATCAAGGATGCCAGCATTCTTTAAGGCAAGTAGTCATTCACAAAGCTAGAATTTAATTATTTTGAATTTGTTGTCATAAAATTTACTTAATAAGGGCAAGCTATGTAACCACTGATCAAGCAAAGTAAGTATCTTTATAAAGTTTTATTCTTTTTGTTTGTTTGTTACTTTATCTTTTGTGTTATTGCATGCAAATTGAGCATGTTTTTAATTTAAATTATTTTAAAAATAATTATGTTAGATAATTACTCCTTTGGCTTCATTTAATTAATATAGATCTAGTTTAAAAAAAAAACGGTTTTAATAGTTAAGTTGAAATTTTATCTTCAAAAAGACTTAAACTCAACAACTCTGATTTCATAGACAAATTTTTTATGTATTCATTATCATAATTAAATTTTGGAACATTTTCAGATCAATGTCTAGTTATCAGATGATTAGAACCATCACTTGTGAGGAACTAGTTAGAAATTAAAATGTGTAAAGTACTATGCGACAGTTTTATTTAAGGCAAGTAATCTATTCAATATAATTTAGGCACTTTAAATTTAATTTCATTGTTTCTTTTGATGTATGCTAATTAAGAACAGGAAATAAGCTGTGGAACTACTGATCTAGCAAGGCATGTATTTTTTTTTTTATGTTTTAGTTTTGTTCTTTTTGTTTTTGCATGCAATTTGAAAATATATTTTCAATGTTTATATAACAATTAAAGAATAATTTTCTAATTTCATAGAACATTTTGTAATTAAAAATATATGCATAACAATGGTTGACTTCATTATGCTTGATGTGCTAGATAGATTTAGGAGTATTATAGTATAAAGTTTAACATCATCTCAAAATAATGAAATAACACTTTTTTTTTTGTAAGCGGCCAAAACTTCAACACAAGTTTCGTATCACATTAAAAATGTTCAGAACAAGATTGTGTACAGCCTTGTGAGTGAAGTGAAGGAGGATAGTCAACAGATGATGTGTGGAGCCCCAACAGTCCAACAAAGGAACAGGTGAGGGTGTTGTGATGGAAAGTAAAGATTAAATGATCATTTCTTTTTTCTAAGACAGGTATTTCTTCAAATGCTTTGATTTTTATAATTTGACAAGTTTCTTTTGATGATTGCTTAATTAAGAATAGGCAGGCAGTTGGTATATATAGATATAGAGCAGCATAGTAAGTAAGCTTTCAATTGTATAGTTTTGACTTTGTATTAGTATTATTACTGCATGCTAATTAAACCAGTTTTCAGTTTTTGGTAACTAGTTTTAAATATATGCATATTAGTAAAGCCTCATTATGATTTATGTATCATTCATTGAGATAGGTAAACTCAGGTTTAGCCTTACTAATTTGATAATAAAATTAGTATCTTCAAAATAAACTCTTTCTCTTTTCAGCCATAACATTCTATCCACATTCTAACCTCATATTTTATAACATTTTCAGTTCCAAATGCAGTTTTCAGCCGAGCGATCTAGAAATAGAGCATGAATACTGATTGTGAGAACTATGACTAAGAGACATCTGAGAAATAGAAAGATAATGTAATCAGAATTGTGGCAAGCTTGTACCAAATTTTCTTAAAGCAAGTGGCTCTCCAATGTTACATTTAACTACTTTTATTTAATTCATTTCTTTTCATGTATGTTAAATAAGAACCAGTTTCTTACTACAGATCTATCAAAGCAAGTATATTTTTTCCATTGTATTTGTATATTTTGATTGCTTTTTTTTTTAATTGCATGCTAATTAAAAATGTTTTAAATATTTTCCTAACAATTTAAGAATACATGTTTTCTGTTATCTCTTAGCCTTATGGTAATTTGTTCAATTGTATGATAAAACTTGATTTCTTTACTTTAACATTTAGAGAGTTAGATCAATTGGGGATTATCCCATTATGAAGTTTAGACAAAAATCCCAGAATCTTCTCTAAGACTTGTATTTGATTTATTGGCCTGTACACATTTTATATTACAACTTTCAGGTTAAGATGCTGATTGTAGCTTAGTTCTCCTGAGATGTAGGTGATGAAAAAAAAATACAAGTTATGGGGAACAGCAAGCAAGCATATCCAAAAGTTTTTAAGTCAAGCCTATTCCCTTCCTGTGGTTCTCTAGCCATCAAGAATTCTGGACCTGTTTCAACATACTTTTCCATTCATCTGTCTCTTGAGCTTATAAGATAAGTAGTTCATCTCAATGTTTTACCTTTTTCTTTTACTACAATGTCATTGTTTTATTTTTTAATGTATACTAAAGCAACAGGCTAATTATGAATATTCTAATTTTTAAATGTTTATTTGAATTCTATCTTTTGTGTTAGTGCTTGCATTGGTGGATATCAATGTAACATAATTATTTTTTTTTTAGGGAACCTCAGCATTTGTGCTTTTCACTAAGCTTTTTCATCATGGATATCCTTGGGCTCAATATTAGATAACATTTTGAATATTCTTTGGCTTTTGGTAATTGCTTTAAAATGTTTTACATAAAAAAAATCATTTTCGTCATTTAGCATTTAGAGTTAGGTACATATAGTCATGATTATTGTGACAAGTTAAATAAAATTATATTTTCACATTTTTCAGATTAAGATGAATAGATCTTATTCAAGAAATGGAGTGCCATACAGATTTGTAAACCATCTCTGAGTAGTAAATATGAAGAGCAGAACTAGTAGACTTAAAACAAGGCAACACATGTTAGTAGAATCCTTGCTTTTTTTTTTATTCTACCATCTTGTATATTTTATGTAATTTCTTCAATATATATATGATTATATATTTTTTATTACTTTTTTTTCAGAGGTCAAGGCAAGTTTATTCTCAATAGAACATCCTACTTGAAGCACAAATATTTCAAAACTATAAAACAACAGATATTGTTGTATAGTGGATACTTTTAAGCAATTTTTTATTAGATGCCATTTATTTGTTTAAATGCTCAGCTACTTGATATCTGGTTGAATTCAAATGATAATAATTGCATCTTAATGTGTAATTATACAATTATTTATTTGCCTTGTTTTTTTTTTTAATCAGTTCAAGATGTTGAGTATTGATTACTAATCAACTACTAGCCTGGAAAATAAAAGCCAAAGCTGTAAACAGACAGGTCAGGTAAATATATGAATGAAGAAATTGAAACTAGAAGTAAACATCATGGGAAGTCTAATTATAGGGCAAGTATTTTTCCTTCATCTTATTTAACATAGTCAAACCATGCAATACTTATAGGCTTAACTATTGTTTTCATAGAAACGTTATTTTAAATATCATGAGATAGTGTATTTAAGAGATACTCTAGTTCAAGTTTAGATATTTAATCAGCTTAACAAGTGCACATTCTCTGCTGCCAACAGTACCAATTTGTCATCCAAGCAACAAATATTCCTTGGTAATCTGCTATCAGATGACAGTTTTCTCTTTGGCATTTTTATGAATTAAAGCTTTCAAGGCCAAAGTAAGACTTAATTTTTTCTTTTCTTTAACTGCTAATTCTAAAATAATTTATCATTGCATGTTAAAAATAATAAATAACTTGTTATACATTTTTCTGTGTTTTTGGTCAAGCTTCAGATTTGCTTAGCATATTCCTGTACTACATATCACAAATGTTTGATGTTTTGTCTGGTTCATCTCTTAACACTATGAAGATGGCTACACTGTGAGTACAAAGTTTTAATTTCATTCAAAACACACATTTTACAAAAAAGATAATGGAAGTTAAATTAAATATATTATTTTACTATTATTATATAACAATGTTATTTTAATATCATAAGATAGTGTATTTTAAGAGATATTCTAATTCAGTATATGATGTTTCCATATTTCAGAATCTTAACAAGCAAACATTCTGTTGCCAACAGTACCAATTTGTCATCCTATCCAAGCAACTACTATTCCTTGGTAATCTGCTATCAGATGATTACAGTTTTCTCTTTGGCATTTGTATGAATTATAGCTTTCAAAGCCAAAGTAAGACAATTTATTTTCTTCAACAGTTAATTCTGAAACAATTTAGTCAAATTTTTTAAACATTATTCTGAACTATTTTCTGTGTTTTGGTCAAGCCTTAGATTTGGTTAACATAACCCTGAACTGCATATCAACAAATGTCTAATGGTCTGTCTGGTTCATTTCTCAACACTATGAAGATGGCTACACAGTGAGTGCAAAGTTTTATTTTCATTCACCACACAAATTTTACAAAAGAAGAAAATATTAAAAGCTATAGGTATTTTTTTTTATTAGACAACTATCTGTTATTTGATGCATTACTTAGCCTTGGACAATGCATCATCATAACTAATATAATTTTAAAAGGCATTTATTAATTTACAAAATTTAGGTCAATCAAATAAGATTATGTAATCACAAACTGTTTTCAGGGTATCAGCTATCAGCAGTGCACCCCTATGATATACAAGTCTTCATTGCCAAGTCACTCTGCCAAACAGTGTGTACACCTTTCTTGCATTGGTAGTGACCCACTTTACTGTACTTCAATGTCAGGAGTCTGGATATGTCAGGCCAAGATCAAGTTTGTGTCCAAGGTTACTTAGGTAATTCTCTAAGAACAATAGGTGAGTTGAATTCTAGTGTACCAGTCAAATATCTTAAAGCAAAGTAAAAAAAAATTGTTAATTTTATAAGCATATAAAAATCTGTTATAAAAACATAAAATGTTAGTTTTAGAGTACTCGTTTCAGACCAAGTGATCATGGGTCAGATAGTGTCAAGCTCAACTGTTTTTATGGCCATTGGTTAACCATGGGTTGTTTGGCCAGCAAATTTTCAAACATTGCTCTAGTTCTAGGTTTATAAGTTACATGTTTTCTTCTTAAGTTAACAAATTAGGACCAAAATGTGAACTTTTTATTAGGTGGTGTAGTTGCAATCACACAAGAGCTGCTTCACATTACTGTTTGAATAGTGCATACATTTTTATAATAACTTACCTTCTGATTTGTAAGGTTGATATTTTATATATATATATATATATATATATATATTATATAAAGCAGAATGTTTGGCGTATGTATGTATGTTCCAGTATAGAAATAAAAACCGCTTGACCAATCTTGATAAAGCTTGGCAGAAATGTTCCTTAGGTACCAACTTAGACCGTAGTGTATGAATTGTGGCCCTAAAACAAACTTAAGACCCTCAAAAAAAAAAAAAAGGCCAACTCTATTACAGCTATAGTATTTTATGGATCTAGGCGATGTTTACAATGTTGACATGAGAAAAGATCGAAAGGGTTTAGATCTAGATCTAATTTTAAGCCCCCACTTTGTGAGTATTGTGACTCTCGCCTCACCGTGGAACATATCCTCATCGACTGCCCCAGATACCAGGATGTCAGGGAAAAATATTTTAGAGCCACTAATTTAAAAATACTATTCAATAATATCGACCCTGGGAAGGTACTGGGCTTTATCTGGGAAGTGGGGTTGTCTACGAAGATCTGATTTATGAATTCTGTAGTCATGTACTATTTACATTAGATTTTTACCAAATTATTAAATTTTTACTACCTCTACTATTTTAACTGTGAATAGACCTTGATTTTAATGATTTGACTGTATGGAATTTGGCCCTTTTTGTGTGGAGGGAGAGTGGCCCTTGAGGGACTGCAGGCACGACATGGCCTAAATTGTGCCGATGTGTCCAAAATCACAAATCACAAATCTAATTTTAAGAATTAAACTTTGCACTTTTTTTTTTTTTGACACATGAAAATACAAAATATAGTTTATTGATTTCATAATTAAATAAAATTAACCTTTCTTCTTCTTCTTCTTCTTCGTTCTCATTGATTATGTTGGAGTGTTACTGAACTCCAACATAGATGAGGTTGCGTGTCAATATGTTTTGCGCCAGGAGGCCCATTGACTCCGACTTCAGCCTGCTTTTCTTTCTGGGTGTGCTCCCATAGCCTTTGATCATCCAAGATCATCTGCAAGGCAGCAGGTGTTTATTTTCGGAGTTTTCTCTCCTAGATGAACTGCTATCCCTAGCTAACGAGTTTCATCTACCCGGGTTTAGAGTTAGAGCGCCCTATACTCGCTTTTTGCAATCATTTCCCTGGATTTCTGAGATGTTTTTAGTAAATATTCTAACCACTGGAATACTTCACCTCATCCTCCATGACTGCAAACCAGTTGGTCCGCGGCTGTTTATTTGCTATTCACAGCTAGCCCTTATATCTAAGGGTCTTTCCCCTATCCGCCACCTGGGGACGCGCTTGGTAGAAGGTGGTAGCTCCCCCAAGAAATTAACCTTCAAATTTGTGTATCAAAAGCATTTTTACATTAATTCGTTATTTATATCTGCGAAGTTAGATATCCTGATTCACATTCTTTCATTAGACATTTCCGAATGGTTACACACTAACACTTCTCTCTACTGAGTCTATGCCTAGGTCTAACTCTTATTGAACTCTAAGATGATAAAACGTCTTTTTGCAAAGATAGATTTATGCTTTAACACATGAACATACTAATTATAGTCCATTCATTTCATATTTTAATCAAGTTAACATTTAAATTTGTTTTTCGAAAGCATTTTTAATACATTTGTTCGCTGTTCACTAAAGCTGCGTAGCCGTGTTGAGATAGGCCTATATTCATTCATGAAAAAAGTTCACGCATGCGCAGCACAGAATGAACTCTATAAAAGCCAATTTTTAACTCTAGATTAGTCTAGATCTAAATCTATGTCAACCTCAAGATCTACTTTATACTTTAACACATGAACATACAAAATTAAGTCTATTCATTTCAAATTTTAATCAAATATATGTAGGACTACAAGCAAATGTTTTAATTTGAAAAAATGGATTTAAGTAGATTAGATATTTTGATTTGATGGCTTCATTCATACTATTTTTACATTTACACATTCGCTTTATTTATTACATTATTATTTCGTTTAAATGTTTTAAAAACACTATATCGACAGTAATACGCAAATAAAGACCCGCGGGTCGTGGGTAAAATATGTCTAGTATATATATATTAATACACTTGGGCAAGTGACATTTTTCTTTCAATTTGTAAATTTGCTTCAACATTCAAGTTTTTTTTTTTAAAGACAGACTCTACATGCTACTGATCTGGAGGTTAGTGGCTCAATCATTGTGCACTGATGCCTTGATTCTCCACTGTCACTTTTATTGCCATAAAGTTTATCTAGTGAAGGTAACCCAAGAGCTTTTGCTTTAAGATGCATTGTTTTTACACTGGGAGCCTAATTCTGATGTATTTTTTTAGGACCCTAGCAAGTTTCTTAAACTTTCAGACAATAAGAGCTAGTTTAGAACCAAAACACAAAACGAAAGCCAGATCTGTATAGTCTTTTGTTTTTCTAAAAATATTTTAAACAAAAGTCTAGATAGGGTAGCTTATAAGGCCTACTTGTGAAATTAGATATTTTTAAAACGTGTACTTATACTTTAGATATTTGAAGTATTTTAAAACTAGCCACCATATTTTTCTATTTGTCATTTATTTATTTTGTTTGTATTATTTACATTTTCTTTTTATTAATTATTATTTTTAAACAAATGTAGTTACCTCCTTTTGTTTAATAGGATAGCATTTCAAAACCTAAAAGTTGGAGCTGTTGGGTTAAAAACACAAATTAATGAACTCACATTAGACTGCATTACTTCCTAAAAATTTAAAATAAGCAATTTGCTTCATTCTTCGTGGCACATTTATATATATAGCCAAATGAAAAGTTGAATGTGATTTTCTTATTTAAACAAATGTTCCCCTTTCAGACCTTGCGATCTATAGGGCGGATGATGTAAAGGTCATGTTTTGTGGCCCACAGTTAACGAGGGTGTCATGTGGCCAGCTCAACAACCAACCGCCTTAACTTTCCCCAACTAATGTCAGGTACCCATTAGAGTTGGGCAGAATCTAGACGTACCCAAAGGTCCCAAAATTTAAAATATCAGGATTCAAACCTGGGACTTCAACTTCAGAAGCTAAGTGTGTTACCGCTCAGCCACTATACCTCCTATTAAAGAGAGATACATAAAAAAAATTAACATAGAAATACCATGAAGTCTCATAAACCTTTTTATTTTTCCATCACACATTGAGATAGTGTCACTATTATTTGAAAACAAAATGACTATCACTAAAAAACACATTCTCTTTAAACATTAAGTCTGAGACAGAAAAAGCTCTTCTTGAATGAAAAGATTAGAAACTGCCACATTTTAAAATACACTAATTTTATCAATACTGCATTTAAATGTGATGTATTTGTTAAACAGTGCATTTTTCTTAACTCACTTATAGACTAAATGGTCAATTAAACATGAGGTCAAGGAAAAAGGATGAACATTTCAAGGCTACAGAAGGAACATTAAACGTCTCTCTCACTGTGAAAAGATTCTACCGATCTACAAATGATCAACATGTTTTATCTTAAGTTCATCTGCCATTTCTTCAAATGGAGCCATAGTCAGAATAAGGTAAGAAATATTCTTATACTTCACAGCATTTATTTTTTGTAAAGTGATGATCCTGCATTAGTTGTAGGTTGTTTGTGCATGTTACTTTAAATATCCTGCAATTAGTTGTATGTTGTATATGTATGCATGGTTCCTGTATTTGTTTTGTATATTATGATGTCAGTAATTACTTCACAAACACATAACTTCTCACACAACTTGTAAGTTCACCTGTCTAGTTAAAGAAATTTGTATTGTATTTGTTTTGTATATTATGATGTCAGTAATTACTTCACAAACACATAACTTCTCACACAACTTGTAAGTTCACCTGTCTAGTTAAAGAAATTTGTATTGTATTTGTTTTAGTAGTGTCTAGTTATGAAGGAAACTGAATTTTCATTTGTTAAACTTAGTGATATATCATTTTAATTTCAGTTAAAATATGTGGATGTTCCTATTAAATTTTTCAGAAAAACTGAATTTTAAAATAATTCCAACTGTATAAATGTAAATATATTTCAACAAATAATGGAATTGGATTCTTTGTCATTTGGATTAATTCAATAGTAATGTATTCTAAATATGGAATTCAAACACAAAAATGAAAAGTTGTGAATCACCATCAACTTTCACTTTGCCACTTGGAGATTGGGATGATTCAAGTTACTATTGTAGCAACTATGTGTTAATGTGCATGGTCTTTACACCCCAGTACTTAATTGGACAAAAAAAAAAGATCTACAATTCACAGTGATATGATGTACTATTGCATAAACAAGTTGACTTGACTTCATGTAGATCTTTAACTAAATAAACTGTTTCAATTCTTCAGTGTGTGATAGTGTGACAAAAAACATTCATGGTTTCTTGTGATTATGTGCAATATAATGACATATTAAGTTGAATACTCTTAAACTGTTTCATTTCTAAGGTGTGGAAAAATGTGCATTATATTTTCATGTTGGGAGTTAATGTGAAAAAAAAATCTACTATTCCATGTGATATATACAATTGCATGCAAAAAATCCTAACCCTAACACATTCAATGAACAATCAGTATGAACGTTTCCACCAAAGGAAATGTTGCCGCTCATGATGCATCTTTTTTTTTGGCTCCAGATATTCAACTGATGCACATTCGCAAAACAAATGTAAAAAAAAAAAGATTTAATCCACTACATGAATATAATTGTGCAGGAACATTTGGGATTGTCATTTTTATCACTCATCTCTCATTCATTGAGACTCTACACTTAATCTGGTGATCTAAATGTATTTGCAATTCACAGTGAAATCATTCTTTGAGTGCTTAAAAAAAAATTCATACGGATGTATAACTGTGTTAGACGTCTTCATTTATATTCCGATGGAAGGTTTGTAACAATAATTAAGTCACACTCAAGGAACATATGAACCTGTCCATCAAAGGAAATATCGCCTCTCGTGATGCAACGCACACTTAAACAACATTTGCCCTTGCAGACCAACTAAATAGTTGCGTAGAAAACACATTTAATTGATGACTTTACTATGTTTAGCTTAGGACTTTTCAAAAGCAAAGACCGGACTCTTTAGAGATTTTTGTGTTTATAGGAATGATTAATGGAGGAATTTTAAAAGCGAAGACTGGACTCCTTAGCCATCTTCGTGGTCATAGGAATGATTAATGGAGGAATTTTAAAAGCGAAGACTGGACTCCTTAGCCATCTTCGTGGTCATAGGAATGATTAATGGAGGAATTTTAAAAGCGAAGACTGGACTCCTTAGCCATCTTCGTGTTCATAGGAATGATTAATGTAGGAATTTTAAAAGTGAAGACTGGGCTCTTTAGCCATCTTCATGTTAAAAGGATGTAGTTGAGGACATTTTCAAAGAAGATCGGTCTCGGTGGCCATCTTTGTACTTATAGGAAAGGATATTGTATTAATTTTTGAAAAATTGATGATTTTTAGCTGAGGACTAGATGTAGTAATATAGTCATCAATTGAATTGTTGATCCAAGACAAACTTGTTGGTTATGTCTGTGCATTTGTAGACATCCCAACAGTGCACATCCTTTTTCTTGTTTTGCTTTTTTTCACGTGCTACAATGCCTTGGACAAAGCATCATCATAGCTTGGAATGTTAAGAGGCATTCAAAAAAAATCATAGAAGAATGAGTTTGTAAAATAACCGGCTAGTTCAGTTGAATAATAGTTGGGACATAATTAGTTGAGTGCAAGCTTCGACGCTGATTCAACCCTCATTTCAACATTAGTTGAAGTGCGAAGTTTGTGAGGCTGATTCAGCCCTCAAACCGGATGCTTGTAGACCACCTTCAATAGCTTGAACACGACGCCATCGTAAAAGTTCGTTGCAGTCAGTTCATCAAGATGAAGCTGTAGGTCAACAAGCTCAAAACAGGAGTCAGTGAAAAAAGCAAGCCTGAAACTTTTTATTGGGCTCCAACTATTCAACTGATGCACGTTTGCAAAACAAGAGTTTAAAAAAAGGATGAAAATATAAGCCATCAGATATATGATGATTGTGCAGGAACAGTTGAGATTGTCGTTTGTATCACGCTCATCCACTGAGACATTGTGAAGCGATGTAACCAGTGATGTTTTGAAACATCTTTATTTAATCGTAATGAGGATATCTACAAACGTTTGTGTACAAATGTGTGATAATTCGCAGGTTTTTCATCTCTACACTTAATGTGGTGATCGAAATGTATTCCCAGTGAAATCATTCTTTGAGTGCTTAAAAAAAAATTCATACGGATGTATAACTGTGTTAGACGTCTTCATTTATATTCCGATGGAAGTTTGTAACAATAATTAAGTCACACTCAAGGAACATCTGAACCTGTCCATCAAAGGAAATATCGCCGCTCATGATGCAACGCACACATTTGCCCTTGCAGACCAACTAAATAGTTGCGTAGAAAACACATTTAATTGATGACTTTACTATGTTTAGCTTAGGACTTTTCAAAAGCGAAGACCGGACTCTTAAGCCATCTTCGTGTTTATAGGAATGATTAATGGAGGAATTTTAAAAGCGAAGACTGGACTCCTTAGCCATCTTCGTGGTCATAGGAATGATTAATGGAGGAATTTTAAAAGCGAAGACTGGACTCCTTAGCCATCTTCGTGGTCATAGGAATGATTAATGGAGGAATTTTAAAAGCGAAGACTGGACTCCTTAGCCATCTTCGTGTTCATAGGAATGATTAATGTAGGAATTTTAAAAGTGAAGACTGGGCTCTTTAGCCATCTTCATGTTAAAAGGATGTAGTTGAGGACATTTTCAAAGAAGATCGGTCTCAGTGGCCATCTTTGTACTTATAGGAAAGGATATTGTATTAATTTTTGAAAAATTGATGATTTTTAGCTGAGGACTAGATGTAGTAATATAGTCATCAATTGAATTGTTGATCCAAGACAAACTTGTTGGTTATGTCTGTGCATTTGTAGACATCCCAACAGTGCACATCCTTTTTCTTGTTTTGCTTTTTTTCACGTGCTACAATGCCTTGGACAAAGCATCATCATAGCTTGGAATGTTAAGAGGCATTCAAAAAAAATCATAGAAGAATGAGTTTGTAAAATAACCGGCTAGTTCAGTTGAATAATAGTTGGGACATAATTAGTTGAGTGCAAGCTTCGACGCTGATTCAACCCTCATTTCAACATTAGTTGAAGTGCGAAGTTTGTGAGGCTGATTCAGCCCTCAAACCGGATGCTTGTAGACCACCTTCAATAGCTTGAACACGACGCCATCGTAAAAGTTCGTTGCAGTCAGTTCATCAAGATGAAGCTGTAGGTCAACAAGCTCAAAACAGGAGTCAGTGAAAAAAGCAAGCCTGAAACTTTTTATTGGGCTCCAACTATTCAACTGATGCACGTTTGCAAAACAAGAGTTTAAAAAAAGGATGAAAATATAAGCCATCAGATATATGATGATTGTGCAGGAACAGTTGGGATTGTCGTTTGTATCACGCTCATCCACTGAGACATTGTGAAGCGATGTAACCAGTGATGTTTTGAAACATCTTTATTTAATCGTAATGAGGATATCTACAAACGTTTGTGTACAAATGTGTGATAATTCGCAGGTTTTTCATCTCTACACTTAATGTGGTGATCGAAATGTATTCCCAGTGAAATCATTCTTTGAGTGCTTAAAAAAAAATTCATACGGATGTATAACTGTGTTAGACGTCTTCATTTATATTCCGATGGAAGGTTTGTAACAATAATTAAGTCACACTCAAGGAACATATGAACCTGTCCATCAAAGGAAATATCGCCGCTCGTGATGCAACGCACACTTAAACATTTGCCCTTGCAGACCAACTAAATAGTTGCGGAGAAAACACATTTAATTGATGACTTTACTATGTTTAGCAGTTTAGCTGGGCTCTTTAGCCACCTTCATGTTTAAAGGATGTAGCCTGTCATATTTTCTTTGTTATGCCTTTCATATTTTCTAAGTTTTACCTGTCATAAGTTCTTAGTTTTACATGTCATATTATCTTAGTTAAGCCTGTCATATTATCTTAGTTATACCTATCATAGTATTTTGTGTAACATGTTTATCATTTGTAATGACTGTGGTATATTTTACTAGTACACCATTAACATATGCTGGAAAAAATTACAGTTTTACTTCAATATTTTATACTGTAGCTTGAACTTTATTTGTATTAACATTATTACTTTGTTACCTATTCTGATTTCCAATTCCTTATCTATTTCTTGGTACATTATATTCTTGGAGAATTAGATTCATGTTTTTGATGTTGATAATAAATTTCTCTTTGGTGATCTAGATTCCAATAATATTGCTTTTAACAGGATGCGTTTCTTTCTTTGTTCTTCTATAAATGAGTTAATAACACTTAAAGTCTTGCCACTTAGTTTACAGATGAATATATTAGAACAAGTATCTTCATTGTAATTGCAAGTTTTACAGTTAGTCTGAAAGTAACTTCATCAGCTTCTTTAAGGTCCCTCATTTTTCGCCTATAAATATTCTCTTTATGTTCACACTTGGTAGTTTCTGTTTTGTATCCCTTGTTTCAACTTGCAGCTTTTATTTTTCAGTTTTTTTTTTTTGAACTTCTGATTCTTTGTCTTGACAATCAGTTCATTTGTTCATTTTTTTTTTTAAATATTCCTTTTTTTCCCCTCAATCTTCTTGTTTCAGTTCAATGTTTTTATATTTTTTGTTTTCAGAGGAGGGAAGTTCTATGGTATAGTACCATTATTATTATTGTATTAAGCAAACTTGTATATGTATGTTTATTCATGAATACTAATGAAGAACATCACTTCTGGGTCATCTACCGAAAAAGGTTGTAAACACTATACATGTCTTCAGTTAACTTTAGTTTTCTATAGAGTCATAACACCAAAGCCTTGCTACATATTGCTTAATTCAATTTATTATCTCCCCTGCTTTTGTGTGCTATCATATTAATGTTCATTAGTGTCACATCCCAGCACAATTTGTTCTATGCTCTTTATAGTGTAAATAGTGACTTAACATTATTTAGCTCTACTAAAATATTGTTATATTGTTATATTTAAAATAAAACTGTTAACATTGACTATGCTGTTATTAATATGAAAGCTTTGCCGTGTTGCTTTAAATGCGGTGTTGAGGTTGAGTCTAAGGGCATCAGAGATGAGAAATGTAGTGACACTCACCTTAACAGTGAAAACTAAAATGTTCCATAAACAAAGAGTCTATTCAAATGTACTATTTGGTATTGACAGACTTCATTCAAGCATTGAGCTCATCCCCTTAGTCTATTTGGTGTTGACAGACTTCACTCAAGCATTGAGCTCATCCCCTTAGTCTATTTGGTATTGACAGACTTCATTCAAGCATTGAGCTCATCCCCTTAGTCTATTTGGTGTTGACAGACTTCATTCAAGCATTGAGCTTATCCCCTTAGTCTATTTGGTATTGACAGACTTCATTCAAGCATTGAGCTTATCCCCTTAGTCTATTTGGTATTGACAGACTTCACTCAAGCATTGAGCTCATCCCCTTAGTCTATTTGGTATTGACAGACTTCATTCAAGCATTGAGCTCATCCCCTTAGTCTATTTGGTGTTGACAGACTTCATTCAAGCATTGAGCTTATCCCCTTAGTCTATTTGGTATTGACAGACTTCACTCAAGCATTGAGCTCATCCCCTTAGTCTATTTGGTATTGACAGACTTCACTCAAGCATTGAGCTCATCCCCTTAGTCTATTTGGTGTTGACAGACTTCATTCAAGCATTGAGCTCATCCCCTTAGTCTATTTGGTATTGACAGACTTCACTCAAGCATTGAGCTCATCCCCTTAGTCTATTTGGTATTGACAGACTTCATTCAAGCATTGAGCTCATCCCCTTAGTCTATTTGGTATTGGCAGACTTCATTCAAGCATTGAGCTCATCCCCTTAGTCTATTTGGTATTGACAGACTTCACTCAAGCATTGAGCTCATCCCCTTAGTCTATTTGGTGTTGACAGACTTCATTTTAGCATTGAGCTCATCCCCTTAGTCTATTTGGTATTGACAGACTTCACTCAAGCATTGAGCTCATCCCCTTAGTCTATTTGGTATTGACAGACTTCATTCAAGCATTGAGCTCATCCCCTTAGTCTATTTGGTATTGACAGACTTCATTCAAGCATTGAGCTCATCCCCTTAGTCTATTTGGTGTTGACAGACTTCACTCAAGCATTGAGCTCATCCCCTTAGTCTATTTGGTATTGACAGACTTCATTCAAGCATTGAGCTCATCCCCTTAGTCTATTTGGTATTGACAGACTTCACTCAAGCATTGAGCTCATCCCCTTAGTCTATTTGGTGTTGACAGACTTCATTCAAGCATTGAGCTCATCCCCTTAGTCTATTTGGTATTGACAGACTTCACTCAAGCATTGAGCTCATCCCCTTAGTCTATTTGGTATTGACAGACTTCACTCAAGCATTGAGCTCATCCCCTTAGTCTATTTGGTATTGACAGACTTCACTCAAGCATTGAGCTCATCCCCTTAGTCTATTTGGTGTTGACAGACTTCACTCAAGCATTGAGCTCATCCCCTTAGTCTATTTGGTATTGACAGACTTCACTCAAGCATTGAGCTTATCCCCTTAGTCTATTTGGTATTGACAGACTTCACTCAAGCATTGAGCTCATCCCCTTAGTCTATTTGGTATTGACAGACTTCACTCAAGCATTGAGCTCATCCCCTTAGTCTATTTGGTATTGACAGACTTCACTCAAGCATTGAGCTCATCCCCTTAGTCTATTTGGTGTTGACAGACTTCACTCAAGCATTGAGCTCATCCCCTTAGTCTATTTGGTGTTGACAGACTTCACTCAAGCATTGAGCTCATCCCCTTAGTCTATTTGGTATTGACAGACTTCATTCAAGCATTGAGCTTATCCCCTTAGTCTATTTGGTATTGACAGACTTCATTCAAGCATTGAGCTCATCCCCTTAGTCTATTTGGTATTGACAGACTTCATTCAAGCATTGAGCTCATCCCCTTAGTCTATTTGGTGTTGACAGACTTCATTTTAGCATTGAGCTCATCCCCTTAGTCTATTTGGTATTGACAGACTTCACTCAAGCATTGAGCTCATCCCCTTAGTCTATTTGGTATTGACAGACTTCACTCAAGCATTGAGCTCATCCCCTTAGTCTATTTGGTATTGACAGACTTCATTCAAGCATTGAGCTCATCCCCTTAGTCTATTTGGTGTTGACAGACTTCATTCAAGCATTGAGCTCATCCCCTTAGTCTATTTGGTGTTGACAGACTTCACTCAAGCATTGAGCTCATCCCCTTAGTCTATTTGGTATTGACAGACTTCATTCAAGCATTGAGCTTATCCCCTTAGTCTATTTGGTATTGACAGACTTCACTCAAGCATTGAGCTCATCCCCTTAGTCTATTTGGTATTGACAGACTTCACTCAAGCATTGAGCTCATCCCCTTAGTCTATTTGGTGTTGACAGACTTCACTCAAGCATTGAGCTCATCCCCTTAGTCTATTTGGTATTGACAGACTTCACTCAAGCATTGAGCTCATCCCCTTAGTCTATTTGGTGTTGACAGACTTCACTCAAGCATTGAGCTCATCCCCTTAGTCTATTTGGTGTTGACAGACTTCACTCAAGCATTGAGCTTATCCCCTTAGTCTATTTGGTATTGACAGACTTCACTCAAGCATTGAGCTCATCCCCTTAGTCTATTTGGTATTGACAGACTTCACTCAAGCATTGAGCTCATCCCCTTAGTCTATTTGGTATTGACAGACTTCACTCAAGCATTGAGCTCATCCCCTTAGTCTATTTGGTATTGACAGACTTCACTCAAGCATTGAGCTCATTCCCTTAGTCTATTTGGTGTTGACAGACTTCACTCAAGCATTGAGCTCATCCCCTTAGTCTATTTGGTGTTGACAGACTTCATTCAAGCATTGAGCTCATCCCCTTAGTCCATTTGGTGTTGACAGACTTCACTCAAGCATTGAGCTTATCCCCTTAGTCTATTTGGTATTGACAGACTTCACTCAAGCATTGAGCTCATCCCCTTAGTCTATTTGGTATTGACAGACTTCACTCAAGCATTGAGCTCATCCCCTTAGTCTATTTGGTATTGACAGACATCACTCAAGCATTGAGCTCATCCCCTTAGTCTATTTGGTATTGACAGACTTCACTCAAGCATTGAGCTCATCCCCTTAGTCTTAGTCTTCACTTTGTCTTATCTAATGGTGATCATGGTGGTATCCACTTTGTCATCTCCATAGTCTCTGGTATAAACACTCACTGTCCTGTTGGAGGTTAGGGCTAGGATGTAATCTCTTTTTCTGAGGGAACATGTAAAACCAACAGTAGACCTAGACTTTATTAACAGGTCATGCAAACATTTTTTCTTATCTGGCTCTCCCAGAGCTATTTTTATTTTTTACTACTTTTGTATTCTAGTGCTAAGCTGTATACTTGTACTTTTCCCTATCATT
Source organism: Biomphalaria sudanica (assembly GCA_036873155.1). NCBI lineage: Eukaryota > Metazoa > Mollusca > Gastropoda > Planorbidae > Biomphalaria > Biomphalaria sudanica. Next base: position 463,969 of record JAZGLO010001455.1, read on the forward strand.
ATATGGGTTAGTCCAATGCTGTTTCCTGTACTGTTGACCAGTGGTCTGTATGTCAGTTTTAATTATTCTGTACCTGGGACTACCTGTAAGTTTCAGAATTATTTTTCTTTTTTTAATTTTACTATGTGTAAATCTATTATTTAATTTTTTAGCAATATAGTTACATTATTTTTCTAATTGGAACAACTGTCAAAATAATTGACAATATGTTTTTAAAAATCTGGCCAAGCCCCGCCCAGTGCTGTCATAATGGCCACTATAATGTTTATGTACTAGATTTTGTCCTTATGTTTTTTTTTAGCTGCAGTGTTTTGTAACTGCTGCTTTAGTCATTTAAATTAAAATCTCATTTTTTTATATTTCTTCTGTTTCTTGATTTCTTTTAATTCGCTAGATTTGTTTAGTTGAGTTGTCTGGTTGATTAGGTGACTCAAGCCCCCTGGCCACAGACTGAGGTGCACAGATACAACCCACCCAGTAGCGTTACCTTCTGGCAACTGTAACTTCTTGTTAGCCCAGGCTAGACATGACTTGGGCCCCCGCCACGCTAACATAATACTAATATTCTCTTAAATCATTGTAGAAGGAAAGTGGAGCCAACAGTTTAAAGCTTCTCTAGAAGTCACTTGGAGGTGTGGTGGCTGAGCGGTAAGGTACTTGGATTCCAAACATGGGTCCAGGGTTTGAAGACCAGAATTTTGAATTTTAGGGCTATTAGGCACCTGTTCACCCAGCTCTAATGGGTTCCTGACATTTGTAAAGGGATTTGGTCATTGTGCTGGCCACCTGACATACCCATTGACCACAGAACACAGATGAGCTTTTTATCATCTGCCCTACAGATTGCAAAGTCTGGAAAGGGAAGTTACACTTGAATATATTTTCAAAAAATTTGCTCTACACCAAAAATTTTCCATTTTTTTGTTTGTCATTCATTTCATCTTGAATATTGAGGTCAAATTAGATGAGTTGACTAAGAGTTTGTATTCTAGAGGATAATCACTGACTAAATCTTAATAGCGCTGCCTGTCATATCTTTTTAGTAATTTTCCATTTCATCGCTGATTAAAATTCTTCATGTTCATTGAAGTAATTGCTGTGCATTTCAAGGTGTATTGAGGCGATCACAATGACCTGCTGCAGTTACTTCCCTTTACTATTAAGTTTCAAATACATTAATAGTTATCTCAAAATATGAATTCAGTAACATGTATATGCAAACCAAACCTCGATGATACATATGTAAATGTAAAAAGACTTGTATACATATTATTTATCCAAGAGGTTGTTTAGTTACTTTTAAATTGGAGTTATGCCCTTTTGAAACAGTTATGATACCAATTTGTTTAGCCAAATATTGTGCTAAAAATTTTCTATACTACAAATTTAAAAGACCTGATACCCAAAGGGATTCAAAGATCAAGCTTCTTCATGTTGCAGTTTTTGATTGATATATTTATTTTATAAGCAGCTTATTATTGTATTACAACAAAGTTAAGATTTATGTTTTTCTTTGTGAAGCTGCAGTTGATTATATCAATTCTAGAACAAGCTTTAAAAAAATTATTTAAACGTGTTAAGCTAATTGACCTGGTTCCATAAGGTTGGAATTGTTAGTAGTGATATGGATATAAGCACCCTACTACCAGTACATACATACATGAAATCAGAAGCTAGCAACTCTTAGACAGTTTGAAGCATACAGTGCTATTCCCTTGCAGAGCCTGTAATCTCAACTGTATTGGCATTTGCCATTCCTTCAAATAGCTGCATGGAGAAGGGGGAACTGCTGAGTGGGGGACATCATTCCAACCATAGCTGATGCCTGGGAAATGAGATGATCCTTCGCTATAGAATCAGATCAAAGTTTGAGATTTGCTGATAGTTTAGACAGAAACTTGCTCAAACACAAATATTGTTACAAAGCAATTAGCTAAACAAACCTGTTTGTAAGATGTTTCTAGTGACATAAGGAAAAGAATGAAATTTTTACAATGTAGAATAACTAAATCTAAGGATTGCTGGGTGGGGGGGGGGAGGTAAAAGCAGCCATTTTGTTTAGTACCAGGTAAATATGTCAATCAACACATTGGACTTGGAGCTTAAAGACATCTGTACAACTTTAAAAAAAAAATTAAATATCAGACTTCATTTGAGTGTCAGCCTGAGAGACTCAAATCCTCTAGCTAAAGCATTGGACTGAAACCCAGATGAAGTGCTCTTCCTAGCTCTGTTGCACAGCAAATAGTAATGTGACATGGTATCCTCTTTCTACCTGCACTGGGGGCACTGTGAGTTTCAAATTTGGCCTGCAAACTGCATGAATTGCTGGATATCTGGCATAAACCAGTGAGTTCAAATCCTGATTTGTTTTTGCTGAGCAAAGAAATATCATTTCCCCATATAGGCAATACAAAAGTAATTTGAACAAAAAAATATTTAGCACAGACTACTTACAATTTAAAAAAAAAAAGCAAAAGGGTTCTAATACCGGTATTGTAAAATGAAGGCCACTTAATTACAAGGTATACATAAATATAAAAATGAGTCAATAAAATCAATGTATAAGAGGCACAGCTTAATTAAAGTTAACAATCAACTTTTTGGAATGTCATGATAAAACTGAAACTGCTGCTTAAATAAATGTTTATAGGAGATCCTGATATTACTTTTAGTAATAAAAGATATTGTAGAATAAAAAAACAACTTCTTTGAACATTTGATTTTGAAAGGGAGACAATTCAATTAGAAGTTATATTACCTAGAATAAAAAAAAATAATAATAATTCTACTGTAGAAAGATACAAAGGGATAAAACTAAATATCAGTTGTTATTCTTAAAATTAATAAAAAAAATTATATTTAATGTATATTTAACACATTTGCATATTCTGTTCCAAAAATATACACTTGATCAGAATATTTTATTGTCAGATATTATTGCTAGAGTTGTATACCCTAATCCTCTTAAAACAGATATTTGTTCTAAACGCTAATCAGCTTGCTGATGTATGGATTAACATGGTATAAAACTCTGCCAGGTCATTGTTTAATGAACAATGTAGTTAACACCCAGAACTATACTTAAATACTTGATGTAAACTTAATAACATTGATATTCATATTCTACAAATATACAAACATAACAAAATTAGTATAAACTATCCAGAAGTTTAAAAAATTATTCAGTGCAGAAACTACATTAAATTTAAGATGTTTGTAATATATAGCTGTAAAAACCTTAATTCTATAATACAAACAAATATGCCATTGTACAATATTTCATTGACAAAACACAATTGAATAAAATCTATCAATTCAGCAGAAGTGACATTTTCATATAGAACTCTTCAAAGAAAACTACAGTTGATATTGCAGATATCAAAAAGTATTAGTAACAAGTTAAATACATGCCAGTGGTTTCAAATAAAAAATATATCCAGTTATCATTTGTTCCTAGGTCTAAATACCTATACTGGTAAACTTTGTTCAAAAAAGATTCTACATAAAGAATATGTAATCTCAAAAATTTAACTTAATCTTTTATTTATTTTTTTTTAGCATTTTATATTTTTGATGGACTCCTGTGATTGATTAACTTTACTTATGTTATTCAACCACAGAATTCCATCAAAAGCTCTTAATTTCTTTAAGACATTATCTTGTTGAAAAGTACAGTTAGCAGTGTCAACTCTCTTGAATGCCTATGGTCATTAACAAATATACCTCAAAGAAATCTTTGTTTGATTTCTAACTTGAAGTCAACAGTCAAAATGGATTTCAGATATCCCACACAGCTTCTGTTGTTGAATAATACCCAGAAAAAAAAAGCTGCTTATAATAATATCTGTTGAGCTTGACCATCACTTAGGGTGATAGGCACTATATTAAAAATTTAACTAAACAGTATTGACAGGCTATGTGTCATTAAAAATAGACACTTTCTAACTTTAGAATCTACAAACATTATAGATAGTAGAAAAGTAAGCTATACAGTTGCCTACTTTTTCTTGTTTTAATTTTGGCATCTTTGATTTTCATTGCATTCTACTTATCTAATAATCATGAATATCTTTAATTATCTTAGTCATTGAGGCTTGTACAGGACATGCAATACTGAGATAATTGTCAGTAACATAATATTAGGCTATATAAATATCCAGTCTATGTGAGCCTTGGTACAGCAGGCATATCCAAGCACAAGTGAGTAGCCTTCTTCTGTAAGGTACTTTTGTAGTTAAGGAAGATCTCATATTTGTAAACCGGTCAACATTTTAGGCTCCTTAGCTGACAAATCTTTTGGACATTCTAGAAGAAAATAAATGCAATCAGGGTTTAATATAAATATCATCATCTCTTGAAATTCTTTTTGCAGAAGCTAAGAAAGAGACATCTCAAATAAGATAAGATGATCTCATAAAAAGATAACATAGATCACAAATTATATCACATAGATTTTAAACAGGATAAAATAGATCTCAAACAAGATAAAATAGATCACAAATTAGATAAGAAAGATTTTCACAAGACATAAAAGATCTCAAAAATATAAGATAGGTCACAAGTTAAATCAGATAGATCTTAAATAAGAAAAAAAAAATCTTTAACATGATCAGATAGCTCTCCAACAATATAGATCTCAAGCAAGATAAGATAATAATGAAACGTGACATCAAACATAAAAGCAGCTTCTTGAGAAACTGTAATAATACATAGATAAGCCACAACGAGGACTAGGAACTTCAGACCACAGAACCCTCCCAAATGCATAGCAGTGTCCAGATGCAAGTCTTCTTCTTCGTTCTGATTTTATAGATGAGGTTGCGTGTCAATGTGTTATGCACCAGGAGGCCCATTGACTCTGACTTCAGCCTGCTTTTCTTTTTGGGTATGCACCCAAAACCTTTGATCATCCAAGTTCATCTGCAAGGCAGCAGGTGTTTGTTTTCGGAGTTTTCTGTCCTAGATGAACTGCTATCCCTATCTAACAAGCTTCATCTACCCTGTTTAGAGTTAAAGCGCCCTATACTCGCTTTTTGCAATCATTTCCCTAGATTTCTGAGATGTTTTTTAGTAAATATTCTAACCACTGGAATACTCCACCTCATTCTCAATGACTGCAAACCAGTTGGTCCGCAGCTGTTTATTTGGTTTTCACAGCTAACCCTTATATCTAAGGGTCATTCCCCTATCCGCAAACCTGGGGACAGGCTTAGTAGTATGTGGTAGCTCCTCAAGCAGATGCAAGTCAAACTCTTTCTTGACTAACCCCACAGGGTGTGAAGGAGTGGTGGAAGGCAAGCTTAGAAACCAGAACTGTTGAGATGACAGTCCAGAGTGTATACCACAAGCAGCAATTCCTGACACATTTTTTTTAAATAAAGAAAAACATTCAGCATGCGTAACTAATGTCAATAATGATTTTCAAGGTATTTCAAATGTTTACAAGGTCAAAATTCTGGATCACACAAGAAGAAACTATTAAATAGACAAAAATTGTAATAATGACAAATGTCTTTTCTTCTAAAGATGAAGGATGAGTGGAGTGTTTCAGGTGACTAGAGACAAACCCATCTGGACAGAATTATACAGATACATAGAACACTAACTTCAAATCACATCATTTGTGTATCAGGATAATGACAAAAGTGATTAGAGACAAACCCATCTGGACAGAATTATACAGATACATAGAACACTAACTTCAAATCACATAATTTGTGTATCAGGATAATGACAATAGTGAACAAGAAAATCATTTTACACGGATACAGAATGGCATTTGACAATAGTATTAGTATTTATATAACAGTCAAATACCAAGTGAAAAATGGGCATGTTTTGAAATTAAAGACATAATAGCTAACTTTAGTATTTATATTCATAATATTCATAAAATCAGACTGGTCATGGCAACATTTTTTTTATGCTTGCGAATCTGAGATGATGACTGCAGAACTTGAGAGGAAGATCCTAGCAATGGGATTGAGATGCTACTGAAAGATCCTAGGAATTATACACAATGACCTCATCACAATCAAATTGATTAAAAACAGGATTAATACAGCAATTGAAAAAAAACAACTCAAAATTAAACTCTATGGCAATATTACATTGTCCTCGGGGCTCACAAAGACCTTCCTTCAAGGAACAGTTCCAGTAAAAAGAGGCAGACAGAAAAAAGGATGGGAAGACATTAAAGAATGGACAAGCCTTTTATTGAAAGAAAATCTATCCAAGACAAAAGCCAGAGAGGAATGGAGAAAGACATTCCACAGATCTTGTGAGGTGTCCCAACAAACTAAGCGATAGAAGAAGGTGAATGTTACAGACCATATCAAGGTGAGAAATCATCAGTCAAAACAGAAATTTGAACAAAAGCAAAATAATAGCAAGCAGTTTGATACAAATATAAACCCAATCTAACTAAACCCATGTTTTTAATTCTGACTAGCCACTTATTTAAAACCTCCTTCCTTCTTTTGGGCACTCTTTCTTAGACTTTTAAATGTTTTAAGTTTTCCCTGCATGTTCATCTGCAGATGAAATAAACTAAGAGCTTTAATCAGCCCCCCCCCCTCTAGTGCCATCTTTTTGCATTATCACATCTTCTTATCTTATAAAATACAGATGATTATGTCCCATGCGTGTCCCAAGGTCAATGTAGTCATGCATGTTAATCAATGACTTAAATTCTGCCACTGGTTTTACTGGCTGACTCAGGCAACCCATGCCATGCTCTAATAGCACTAGGGAAGAAGGGGTGTAATAAGAAATAAAGGAACACTGAAGAGTAACCTAAAACAAGGCTTTATTAAACTAGAACGACACATGAACTGACGAAAGAGACTTGGATAGTAGCACACTAAATCAATGTTGTGAACACATTCTCACGACGTTACACAAACATAAACAAATACTAACTATTTCACCACATTCACCCCGCCTAGAATTAAAATAGCAAGTATAGTAATATAGTAGGCCATAGCATAAATAAAAAGAGAATGCCAGCGCCTGCAATACAATAGATCAATAAATAGTGTCGAAATATTAGTTTCTCTTGTAAACAATAATGAGGAGTGATACAAAGAAACCTAAAAACCAGTATCTGTAGTAGGACGTATAAACAATTACTAGTTTCTGTTTTAAGCAATAGCAAATAGTGTAGTAAGTAAACATGTATGTAAGTAAGTGAACAAATAAATTCTAGTATCAGTAGCAAGGGATAAACAATACCAGTTTATGTAGTCAGTATAAGTAGAGTAATAGAGAAACAACTCTAGACTCTATAGTTCGGTCTGGTTCTTCTCTCTTTTAAGTTGTAACGGGGTTGACTATCATGCTCTACAGTTTGGGAGTCACTAATGAGTTCCTGAGCGTCAAGTGGAGTATGATGGTTCTGTGTATTTTCAAGAGGAAGCGCTCGGAGATCCTCAGAGCCTTTCAGGGGTTCTTTCCTTTCTTGTATCACCGTAGGGGTGTTGACTGGTACTTCCATGTTTTGAGCTTCTGGAGGATATTCATTATCCTCACCCTGAGCGAAGAACGAAGGTTCACTTGTTGTTGTGGATGGGGAGGGGTTGGGAGCCAAGCGTCTTAGAGAGACCGTCTCTTCTTTACCGCTGGGCAACCGTACCACGGCATATTGGGGGTTACACATCAGTAATTCGACTTCTTCCGTGAGAGGATCATACTTTGAAGATCCGTTCTCTCTTCTCAGCAACACTCGACCTGGGCTGGATAGCCAAGTGGGGATAGATATCCCGAAGGAGGATTTCCGGTTGAACCGGAAAACTCTCTCATGTGGAGTTTCGTTTGTTGCCGTAGATAGTAAAGATCTAATCGAGTATAGGGCCTGGTTCAAGACAAGTTCCCATCTTGAGATCGGGAGATCGAGGTCTTTCAATGCTAAAGTAACAGCGTTCCATAGAGTTTTGTTTAGTCGTTCAATTAGCCCGTTGCCTGAAGGATAAAAGCGGTTGTTCTACTTGTAGCTATTCCCCTCTCGTGCAGAAAGGATTGCACCTCCTTCGACATAAAGGACGTACCTCTGTCGGAATGGACGTACTCTGGCATCCCAACTAAGGAAAACAGCTTATTTAAACACTTTATGACAGTAGATGAGGACATATCGGGACATGGGTAGGCAAATGGGAAGCGTGAGTACTCATCCACCATTGTTAATAAATATTTATTGTGATTAGCAGATGGGAGTGGCCCCTTAAAATCGATGCTTACTCTCTGTGATGAGGGTGCCTGAAAACTGTTTAAAGAATCTAGGCTTCAGTTCAGCGCAAGTTTTACATTGGTTTACCACTTTGCGGACGTTCTCGCAGGAAAAAGGTGTTCTTAGTCCGAACGAAATGGAGGAGTCTCGTGACCCCTGGGTGGCAGAGGTTGTTGTGTAACAGTTTGAGGTCTTCTCCAGTCATTGCTGACGCAAAGTGGTTTCTTGAAAAGGTATCCGCCGCAGCGTTTTGTTTCCCGGGTCGATATACGACGTCATATTGGAAACAACTAAGCTCCAGTCGCCATCTTTGTATCTTTTCGTTTTTGATCTTGCCCTTGTTTTGCTGGTCAAACATAAAGGACACTGAGCGTTGATCTGTAAACAATGTGAAGGGTCTACTGATAAGGTAATGTTGCCATTTTCTCAGGGCTTCTACGATAGCGTATGCTTCCTTTTCAACTGCAGAGTGTCTGCGTTCACTATTAATGAGTGTTCTTGAAAAGAAGGCGACAGGACGGCCGTCTTGATTAAGAGTGGCGGCGATCGCGATGTCAGAGGCATCTGTTTCGACTATTAGTGGTCGATTATAATCTATCGTCGACACAACAGCGTTTTCAAGTTCATGTTTTAGCTGTTTTACAGCTTCCTGTACTTGTTCAGGGAGAGGAAAGGTTTTGTTGTTCACCAATAAATGGATCTTGTTGGAGAAATTTGGGATCCATTGAGAATAATAGGACAGTAGTCCAATCACCCGCTTTTGTGATTTCATGTCTTGTGGTGGAGGTAGATTTCTCAACGCTTGAAATCTTTCGGGGTCTGGTCTTAATTGCCCTTGCGAGATTTCGTAGCCTAGGAGGCATACTTTATCAGTCGCAATAGCACTTTTATCATCGTTGAATGTGATACCGTACTTTTTAGCGGCGTTGAGAAATCTCTGTAGATTCTGGTCGTGGCTACTGGAGTCACGTCCGCAGATGGTAACGTTATCCACGTAAGCGAACGTATCCTGTAGCCCTTCCTCCTCAATTATTGTGTTGATCGTCCTTTGAAATGCAGCAACTCCGTTTGTCACTCCAAAAGGAATGCGGCAAAACTGATAAAGCTTTCCGCAAGCCTCAAACGCCGTGTACTGCTTTTCATCATCCCTGATAGGTATCTGGTGGTAAGCGCTTTTGAGGTCAAATGTACTGTATATTGAGTATTTAGATATTTCCTGCACCAGTTCATCAACTTTTGGCACGGGGTACGCGTCGAGGTAAGTGAATCGATTGATGGTTTGACTATAGTCGATAACCATTCTCTTTTTGTGCCTTTCATTCGTTGTTACAATTATTTGAGCTCTCCACGGGGACGTGGAAGGTTCAATAATTTTGTGAGATAGAAGTCTCTTGATTTCAGTTTGAATGAATTTGGAGTCAGGCATAGAATATTTTCTAGATTTAGTGGCTATGGGGTGGCAGTTAGGAGCAAGATTAGCGAAGAGGTGAGGGGCTTCAACTCGTGCAGCTTTCAGCGTACAGACCTGAAGAGTGCTTCGTTTTCTCTCAAATGGGATCATCAGTTTTTCGTGTTGGCTGATGAAATCTAGTCCTAAGATTACATCAGATACTAGTCCGTCTAGTAGTGAGAGCTTCACACTTTCGTATTGTTCGTCTTTGTACTTTATTTTGGCGAAAATATGTCCGTGAGTAGTGCGAGAAAGATGTGTAGAGGTCATGTAGATTCTGTTTCTGGACATTTCTAATTTCCATTTGTACCTTTTAGCAATTGAAGAAGATATATAGCTTTCACTGCTCCCCGTATCTACGGGAGCCTTCAATGGTACTCCATTGACCAGTATTGAAATTGTAGATTTAGTAAGGCCGGACGCTGGTGTCGATGTCCAGGAAGATCCAACGGTTGTAGTCCGTGACGTCTCATCATCTGCTTTCACTATGGCTGAGGTTATAGATTTGAGTGTCTGTCTGGTCGATCTACAGACTTTCTGAAAATGACCCCTCTTGCCGCACAAGTTGCATGTAGCGTCACGGGCTGGACATCTAAAGCGTTGATGTGGGCTGTATCCACAAAAGACGCATCTTTTACTAGTCGCCGCACTCACCTCGTGTTCTAGTTTTGTTGTTGGAGAAAGGCTCTCCACGTCGGCGCTGGCTCCACATGGAGTTTCAGAGTAGATGTTATACGCCATGGCATGGTTATGGGCATATTCAAGTCGTCTTGCCTCTTCATAGGCACACTGTAGAGTTAGAGTAGATTTCTCTAAGAGTCGCAGCCTTATGCTGTTTGAAGCCAGTCCAGTAATGAAGGCGTTTCTTACGAAGATATCTCTGTGTTCTTCAGCGGTGACAGCTTTAAAGTCACAGTCTTTGGCCATACTTTTAAGCTTAAGTAGGAAGGAGTCAACGGTTTGTCCGTTCTCTTGACAGAGTTATCATGTGCCGTGCAAACATTTCGCTTTTAGGTTTCACGTAGACATTTTGTAGAACTTTGATTGATTCTTCGAACGTTGTACACTCACTTATGTACTGAAATACGCTCGAAGAAACATAGTTTTCAAGTAGTTTCTTTTTGTCAATCTCGCAATGAGAGACTGAGGAGATGAAATTCTCAAATGTTCTGAGCCAGTGCAGCCACTTCTCGGCAGCCGATGGCGTGCTAGGCTCTATGTCTAGCTCTTTTTGCCTAAATAGACGCTCCATTTGTATTACAATTTTTACTTACAGACTGAGAATAGTGTTGAACGAAAATCCAAATAAGATACACGAGACACATAGATCCATAGAATTGAAAATTTCTAGTTTAATAAATTGTAATAAGAAATAAAGGAACACTGAAGAGTAACCTAAAACAAGGCTTTATTAAACTAGAACGACACATGAACTGACGAAAGAGACTTGGATAGTAGCACACTAAATCAATGTTGTGAACACATTCTCACGACGTTACACAAACATAAACAAATACTAACTATTTCACCATGCGTGTCCCAAGGTCAATGTAGTCATGCATGTTAATCAATGACTTAAATTCTGCCACTGGTTTTACTGGCTGACTCAGGCAACCCATGCCATGCTCTAATAGCACTAGGGAAGAAGGGGTATAAATTTGTCTTACCATATAGGAATGTGCATTTATCTTTGTGTCTTCCTGAGTATTTTCTTAGGTTTTGTATTTGAAGATAATGGTTCAGTGTTGTATTAATTAATTGCTCCTTTAGTTTTTTGTAACTTTTATCCTTAAGTGTTTCTAAATTCAACAATTTTACTAAAGGTGTTACTATAATCAAATGTGACTATCTGTTTGTTATGAATCTTACTGCTAGAAGACCGTTGATCTTTGTAACTGTACAGGGAACTCCCATTAACATTGGTCAGTGATACAGTTATACTGAAAAATGAAATACTCCATAAAACTGTAGTTTCTCAATACAGACAAAAGAAAAAGATATTATTGCTAGAGTTGTATACCCTGAATCTCTTACTTACAACAGATATTCATTCTGTCTAAACCAGCTAATCGAAATGCTGATCTATTGGTTCACATGGTATAAAACACTGCCCAGTGATTATTAAATAAACAATGTAGTAACACCCAGGACTATACTTCAATACTCAATGTAAACATAAGCCCTATGTCTAAGATTAAGGTAACTTTGTCCCATAAGCCTAGAGGTTGATTAGAAACTATTTATTAGATAAATGTATTCAGTCTAAGACTTACTACTTTCACACTTGTCACCATAGTAACCTGTGGCAGCACACTCACATTTGAATGTTCGAACATGATTGGAGGTAGTTATTGGTGAACAAGTGCCGTTATTTCTGCATGTTTTATGATATTCACAAATGTTGCCATGACCTGTAGAATAATGATAGAAATTTATTACAATTATATTTAATCTGTAGTAAGAGAAAATGAATAATTTAGTTTTATTTTGGCGGTGCTGTGGCTGAGAGGTACAACACTTGGCTCCCAAACTGATGGTCTTAGATTTAATCTTGGTGAAGACTGGGATTTTTTTTTACAATTTTCAGGATTCTTAGAAAGCTCCTGAGTCCACTCACCTAATGGGTACCTCAAATTTGTTAAGGAAAGTAAAGATGGTTGGTCATTGTGCTGGCCACACGACACCCTTGTTAACCATTATCTATAGAAACAGACGACTCTTACATCATCTGCCCTATAGATCGCAAGGTCTAAAAGGGGAACTTTACTTTACTAGTTATATTTAGTGCATTGAAATAGTTTTATTACTAGGATACTGATAAAGAAGATAAAACATTGGAAATGTTAAAGATAGAAACATTCTTTTTAGAATCAGAATGCTTTTTTTTAGATTATGTACTGAGTTTTATGTCATTCTTATTAAGATAATCAAATTTTCAATATAATATTAGTTAAAACTAGGGGTGCACCGGATAGTCCCTCCGGCTTCTGGCGAATATCCGGCATTTTTTACTATCCGGTGCTATCCGGCTCCGGTCGGATATCACTACCGGATAGTAAACCGGATAGTAAAAATACACTTATTTAATATGCATAAAGTGGACCTTGTTCCATTACTGTCTGTTATAGAATGTATTAATGTTTATATGAAAACAAAATAATGTGCTTAAAAATAGAGCCATTATAAATATGCACCAAACATCGTTTATTATAAAGACAAGGCATGTTAATAACTTAATATAAATAGAGATGAAACTTTACATCATAAATGCGCTTTACATACAGAGATGCAATGGCTGGCACTTTTTTCAATTTGTCTTGACCTTTGAGTAAGTTAGTTAACATGTTAAAATGTTACATTCCTTGATTACGTCATGCTGACCAGACGTCTGTCTAGCTGTGCGGGTATATCTCCAGAGGTAGAGATGAACAACTCCCACCCCCTTTTATTTGTTTAGTCCATCACATTGAGGCAGGTAACCACAAGTTAAATACGATGGACGTAGGTTTAATGTCAGCGTATAGACACTCTCTAGTGGTCACACCTTTCGAGGGAACTGAGTTTGTTTACTTAGTAGTTAATCTTTATTGGGGGGGGGGGCTGGACTACAAGAGCCACACCTCTAAGGTAACCAGGTATATTTCTAGATGAACAACTCCCTCCCCCTTTTATTTGTTTAGCCCATCACATTGAGTTCATTGATTGACAGGTGACCCCAAGTCAGATACGATGGACGTAAGCACTCTCTAGAGGTCACACGAGGGAACTAGGTTTGTTATTGGGGGGGGGGGGACTAGACTTTACATTATAAATTCGTATTACATACGTAGCAGCGATGTCTGGCACACTGGCTTGTCTTGACCTTTGAGTGGTCTAGTAAACATGTCATATTCCTTAACTTCGTCACGCTGATAATCTGTCAACATGTGCGGGTGTATCTCCAGAGGTAGAGATGAGCTACCCCCACCTCCTTTTGTTTGTTTAGTCCATAACATTGAGTTCACAAATAGGCAGCTGACCACATTAAGCCAGATGTCAACGTGTCGACAATGTCTAGAGGTCACATCTTATGAGGGAACTGAGTTTGTTTACTTGGATTATAATTTTTATTAGAGGCGGGACTACAAGCCAAATCTCTATAAGGTTAATTTGGTATGAGTTAGTTTATTATGAGATAGGTTGTCAATCAAGGGTCTGGACCACAAACCACACCTTTTATACCATTGTACGGGTAATAAGTTTGTTTACTTTGAGTTAAGTCTCACGTATGAGTCAGGTCTACAAGCCAAACAGACACTGACCAAGGGTATCTTTAAAGGGAGGGCTCAAGAGACTCAACACCCCCAACTTCTTATTTGTTTAATCCATGACAATGTATTGATAGAGAATATAGACATTAACCATTCTTAAGCCAGAATGGATCAACGCAAATTGTTAAGACATATTGAGACTGTCTAGAGGTCACTAGATGGTGACACTAAGTTTGTTTACTTGGAGAGAAATGTCATTTAGGGCGCTGAACACACGTTCGTTGCACAATAAAATAAAACTAATATGTGCATGTGTGCGTGTATGTATTTTTCCCCTTGTATTAAAACCTTTAGAAAGAAAACTAATTTCATTGTTTAATTCTATTGACTTAATATATAAAGGAAAACCTTACAATTAAATTTAACATCGCAGAAAATAAATTGATCTAAAGCACCACAATTAGATCTAGCAAACAAAGAAAAAATATGCTGGAATGTTAAGAAACACTTGACCTCTGTAACTAAGGTACAGAGATAATTTATCTATATGCTTGACTGATCATGCCAATGTGTTATCTTTTTTTGCCTGCACACTAAACACTATTGCGTATGCCCAAGGAAAAAAAACGCGTGAAGGTCAACACCATCAACTATACACACTACACTAGGACTACATGTGTAGGCTCACTAAGTCTATCTGACCAGGTTGTTACAATCAGTCGAACACAAAGTCTATTTATGTTGTTTTTTTTTGGTAGGGAGGGTGTGGGTGATTTTGTTTCTTTTATAGTTGGTTTTCCTAATTCTCTTAGATCTATATAACAGTAGATCTAAACATTGATAACAATAATAGGCCTACAGACTACAATTAAATCTATGCTTCGCAACATTTAAAGCTCAGGCTATGAGTAGGTATAAATAGATGTTCCGGCTGTTAATAAAATATCGTTTGCCGCAAATGGATTAATAAATATATGACCTACTACGCTTCAGATTCCAACTATTAACTAACAGCTATCAGTATTAAGCCCTTGAAGCCAGAACCAGAAGCAGTCTTTGGACTTAAAATTACAAGTTGTTGGTCAGAAATTATTGAACACATACATCCAACCACCATACAAGCCAGATGAGAGATTTACATTAGTAACTAGTTAAATATATACTAACATATTTTACATTGACCCTCCAACACACAGCCTTTATAGTTGGTGGCCTCATACATACACACAGACATGCTCATGCTACACAGATTAATTTATGTTTATAAATACTGTTAATCTTTAATAAATCAATCAGCAAAAGAGTTTAAAACAATAAGGTATATAAAAGGAAAAAAATAATACCAACAAATATAGGTATGTTATTTAACAGTTTCGTAAAATGCTCAGGAATACAAGCTATTTACAAAACACTTAGGTATTCGGCTCCGGCTCCGGCACCGGCCGAATATCAAATTTTACTATCCGGTCATATCCGGCTCCGGCCGGATATCAAAAAGTACTATCCGGTGCACCCCTAGTTAAAACAGAGGTCACCAAATCTAAAACAATGTTCACTTGGCTAACATGGACACGTATCTAGCTGTTTAGGTTTATTGTTGTGGTTTTTTCCCATATCTTCTCCAAACATGTAAATGAATTTAAATTTCAAGGCATATTTCTCAATGTTTTCCTTGACTCCATCATGGAGCCATTTCTAAAAAGAATATTAAAAGACAAACAGGGAATCAAAATATAGCTCTCAGTGGCTTCATAACCTTCATTCCTTATCCACAAGCAGCCATTCCATGGTAGTGATGGAAATTCAAGTTATATATAATGTAGAACATAAAGTCAGGGAAACTAATGATAGGAAAGGCCATCAAACTCCTGTAACAATTGAGCTTAAATAAACTTCTGCAAGACAAGGATTCCATAAGGTTGTTATTGCCAGAAGTGGTAATGGTATAAGCAATACACAACCTATAAAATGCTACAAATGGCATGAGTCTCAATTAGCTTCTGATAAAATGTCAAACTCCTGACCTTCATATGTGGCTCAGAGATTGGCTCCAGCAGAACTGTTAGTATTGACAGGAGAAAGGGCAAAGGCCAACAAGTGGCACCTAAAACAGTAAGCTTTGCAAAAGAAGGGCTTGTAAGCTTTGATTAGCTATCCATCTAAGATAAGAAACTCTTAAGGTAAGGGAAACTCTTAATCCAAACCTCTGCTGCCTGACGGCTATACAAGGGAAAATCTTCGGAAGGAAAAAATCAGGAGGTGGTGACTCCTAGGCAGATTGCAGCACACAGTGGCACAACCTGTGATACTGCTGATCCCAAACTGTATGATGTACCTGCCATTCATTTGGACATGTGGATAGCAGGGAACTGTTGTGTGGGTCACATTGTTTCAATCATATGTAATGTCCAGGTTTTCATCTCGAGATGAACCATAGTTATTTCACGACTGAAGGAGGCCAACAAGGACTTTTAAGAGAGGTCAACCAAGAATCACTTCCACATTTCAATTCATTTGAGATAAACTACTTCTGCTGATCAAAGGTATCCAAAGGCTACAATAATAATAATTTTAATTTATAAGAGTGCTGTTAACAATCATGATGTAGATTCAAGGCGCTGTGATTACATTACAAACATAAACATGAGAGCTAAGAGGACAAACTAATCTAAAAAAGTTAATTACAGAAAACAATAAGGCAGAGGAAGCTATCAAACATTGGCTAATATTATAGACATAAATATATTTATCTATCAATTTAAAATTCTAAAAAAATCTATCTTTAAAAAAATACTTTACAGATATTCCTACAGACAGATATGCATTAAATGCAAGGATAAGACATCTTTGGCACAAAGTATTCAACAGTTATAAATAGAAATATTAAATGCCATGCCATGAAAATCTCTCTTAGTTTTGTATGAAAATGGATTTTCACATTCCTCACATTCTTCTTCAATGCATGAACGCTCTTTGTAGTTGACTCTACATCCTTTAAATCTCTGAGTGCAAATGTAGTCTTCAATGGTTTCTACACCTTTCCAAGAGAAAATAAAAATATGCATTAAAAAAAATTGAAATATGTGTACAATATCACCAAGATAATGAATGGCTGCCTGGTCCTGTGGTAAGTACTCTGAACTGGATGGTCTCTAGTTTAAGCTTTGCTGACCGCCATACCTTGCTGCCCTGCAGAAGGTTTGGGATTGGATGCAATAGGTTTGGGATTGGATGCAATAATCTTCAAAATTGAAGGAATGTCCAAAGCATTTAAAAAAAAATGGACCAATAATGGTATACTTACTTACTTATGGTAATCACAATAAATTTCCATATAGATTAATAAAGCAGTCATCGTCTTAGTCTTACTCCTGTGAATCCCCAGGGGAGCATAGGGCCACAACCACACCTATCCACCAAACGTGGCTCTGAGCAGCTTTCTTCATCTGCTCCCATTTCCAGATTTGCTTGGGTCTGTCCACTTTCCTCTTTCCTAGTGGATTCAATCAAGTGCCTGCCTTGAAACATTGGTAGCTGGTTTTCGTCCTATCCAGCTCCACTTTTACTTTTTAATATGGCTATGGGTTTTTGCTTGGTTCTTTTCCACAAGTTGACAGTAGAAATCTTTACAGGCCACCTACTTCCTAATATTCGGCCAACTGGTTGTGAAAGTCTGGAGTTTTTTTTCCATATTGGCTCTCCATGTCTCAGAAATGTATAAAGAACCAACTAAACATTTGGTACATGCAAGTATTATTTCCTGCTCAAATAACAGCACAGGAATTCTAAAGAGGAAAAAGTTGTCTTTTAGTCTTTTTATTTATTTTTTTACATAATTTTTATGTTTGAGAAAACTTTTTAGAACAGAAGACTCGACATCTAAGCCCTGCAGGGTGGCAAGCAGGGTTCAAACTTACAATCATTGTGACAACACTCCAACGATCAAAGTATGTAGGCTATACTATAGCGAAGATCAGGATGTCATCATTATGTCAAAGATAAAGAAAATAATAGTCAAAATGCAATTTTGTGAATTTTATTTTTGAACACATCTTATCTTATATAATACAGAGGTTACTTCAAAAAAGAAGATGATATTGGAATGTGCCCTTATCTTATCTTATCTTATCTTATATAATACAGATGTTACTTCAAAAAAGAAGATGATTACGTCCTACGCGTCATGCATTTAGTCATGCATATTAACCAATGACTTAAATTCTGCCAAGTCACTGGTTTTTCTGGCTAGCTCAGGCAACCCATTCCATGCTCTAATAGCACTAGGGAAGAAGGAGTATTTGTACAAATTTGTCCTAGCAAATGGGACGAGGAATGTGCCTTTATTTTTGTGTCTTTCAGAGTATTTTATTAAATTTTGTTTTTGTATTTGAAGATTATGGTTCAGTGTTTTATGTATAATTGCTACTTTACTTTTGAGTCTTCTGTCCTGAAGGCTTTCTAAATTTAGTGATTTTACTAATGGTGTTACCCTAGTCAAATGTGAATATTGGTTTGTTATGAATCTCACTGCTCTATTTTGTGTTTGTTCTAGTTTCTTAATGTTTTCTTGAGTTGAGGGGTCCCACACGGTGGATGCATATTCTATTATTGGAATAACCAAGTTTAAATAACATTTTAGTTTTATGTTCTTATTTGATTTATAGAAATTTCTTTTAATAAACCCTAATGCTTTGTTGGATTTTTTTATAGTTTCATCAATATGTGGATTCCATGACAGTTTTTCATTTATTATAACACCTAGTATTTTGCGTTTTTAGTCTGTGTTACTGGTTTGCCATGAATAAGAAAAGTGGAATTAATTTGTTTTAGTTTTTTTGTTACTCTTAACAACTGACATTTTTCTGGGTGGAAAGACATGCTTCAATTTGATTCCCATTTTTGTAATTCATCTAATTCTCTTTGTAAAATATCTGTGTCTTGTGTTGTTTTTATTGTTCTATATATTATGCAATTTAATTTACATAAATGATTTACCAAATTGCATTAGTTCAGGAACAAAAGTCAGATTATTTGCAGACGATTGCATAATATATAGAACAATAAAAACAAAACAAGACACAGATATTTTACAAAGAGAATTAGATGAATTACAGAAATGGGAATCAAATTGGAGCATGTCTTTCCACCCAGAAAAATGTCAGTTGTTAAGAGTAACAAAAAAAATTAAACAAATTAATTCCACTTATCTTATTCATGGCAAACCAGTAACACAGACTAAAAACTCAAAATACCTAGGTGTTATAATAAATGAAAAACTGTCATGGAATCCACATATTGATGAAACTATAAAAAAATCCAACAAAGCATTAGGGTTTATTAAAAGAAATTTCTATAAATCAAATAAGAACATAAAACTAAAATGTTATTTAACCTTGGTTAGGCCAATAATAGAATATGCATCCACCGTGTGGGACCCCTCAACTCAAGAAAACATTAAGAAACTGGAACAAACACAAAATAGAGCAGTGAGATTCATAACAAACGAATATTCACATTTGACTAGGGTAACACCATTAGTAAAATCACTAAATTTAGAAAGCCTTCAGGACAGAAGACTCAAAAGTAAAGTAGCAATTATACATAAAACACTGAACCATAATCTTCAAATACAAAAACAAAATTTAATAAAATACTCTGAAAGACACAAAAATAAAGGCACATTCCTCGTCCCATATGCTAGGACAAATTTGTACAAATACTCCTTCTTCCCTAGTGCTATTAGAGCATGGAATGGGTTGCCTGAGCTAGCCAGAAAAACCAGTGACTTGGCAGAATTTAAGTCATTGGTTAATATGCATGACTAAATGCATGACGCGTAGGACGTAATCATCTTCTTTTTTGAAGTAACGTCTGTATTATATAAGATAAGAAGAAGTCTGCAAATAATCTGACTTTTGTTCCTGAAGTAATGCAATTTGGTAAATCATTTATGTAAATTAAAAATAGTAGTGGACCCAAGACTGTTCCTTGAGGTACACCTGAGTTTACTGTTATCGGTGTTGATTTAGAGCCATTTATTATTACAGTTTGTTCTCTCCCTATCAGAAAATCTTTAATTCACTGATGCAGTGGACCATTGTTGCCAAAATATTTTAATTTTTTAAGCAAACTATGGTGGTGAACTTTGTCAAAGGCCTTAGAAAAATCTAGTAAGATAGCATCTATTTGTTCACTATTATCTAAACCTTTTGAAAAATCATCAATTAGTCCTATTAGTTGTGTTTCACATGATCTATATTTTCTAAAGCCATGTTGGTATGGTGTGAGGACATTTTGTTTGTCTAAGTAGTTTATGATGTTGCTACATATTATGTGTTCTAGGATTTTACATGTGAAGCTGGTAAGTGATACTGGTCTGTAGTTTCCTGGGTCAGATTTTTCTCCTTTTTTAAATACGGGGGTGACATTAGCTTCTTTCCAGTCCTTTGGTACTGGTTAAGTGAAGCCTGAAAGAGTATTTTGAACACAGAGGCTAGCTCATTGCTTAGTTCTTTGAGTAATATAGCTGGAATACCATCAGGTCCAGACGCTTTATTTGGTTTGGTGTTGGCTTATAGTTTTTGAATTCTATTTTCTTGTACTACTATATCTTCTATGTTGTCTACTTGGTTCAAATTCAGTAATATGTCTTTGTCTCCTGGGGCTGAGAATGATGATGCAAAGTATTTGTTTAGGATGTTTGCTTTAGTTTCATTATCATTATGTATTATGTTATGCTCATCTTTTAATGGTGCTATGCCTGTTGTTTCCATTTTCTTAGACTTAATGTATGACCATAGGTTTTTGTTGTTATCTTTAGATATTACATTGTTTATGTATTCACTCTACAGCTGTCTGCTTACTTTTTGGGTTAAGTGTTTAATTTTTATATACTTTTATAAACTCTTTCTGCCTTAGTTTCTTTTAATTTTCTATATAGGTTTTCCTTCTGTTTACAAAGCTTCTTTAGTCTATTATTAAACCAGCATTTATTTATTTTGTTTGATGTGTATTTAGTTGGTATATGATTTTCTATAATGCTTTTAAGATGGTTTTAATGAAATTCCAGAGGTCATCGACTGGTTGGTTAATGTCTTTTTCTAATAAGAATGTTTGTTGAAAGTTTAATGCAGCTTGGTGTAGTTGTGTTAGATTACATTTATTCCAGAGTAAGATTTTTCTTTTGGGTTTTGAATTGGCAACTGCTTTTATCTGACTGTGTATTTTTATGATCTCATGGTCTTTAATCCACTGATGCAGTGGACCATTAATGTCAAAATATTTTAATTTTTAAGCAAACTATGGTGGTGAACTTTGTCAAAGGCCTTAGAAAAATCTAGTAAGATAGCATCTATTTGTTCACTATTATCTAAACCTTTAGAAAAATCATCAATTAGTCCTATTAGTTGGGTTTCACATTATCTATATTTCTTAAAGCCATGTTGGTATGGTGTGAGGACATTTTGTTTGTCTAAGTTGTTTATGATGTTGCTACATATTATGTGTTCTAGGATTTTACATGTGATGCTGGTAAGTGATACTGGTCTGTAGTTTCCTGGGTCAGATTTTTCTCCTTTTTTAAATAGTGGGGTGACATTAGCTTCTTTCCAGTCCTTTGGTACTCTGCCCTGGTTAAGTGAAGCCTGAAAGAGTATTTTGAAACACTGGGGCTAGCTCATTGCTTAGTTCTTTGAGTAATCTAGCTGGAATACCATCAGGTCCAGACGCTTTATTTGGTTTGGTGTTGGCTTATAGTTTTTGAATTCTATTTTCTTGTACTACTATATCTTCTATGTTGTCTACTTGGTTCAAATTCAGTAATATGTCTTTGTCTCCTGGGGCTGAGAATTCTGATGCAAAGAATTTGTTTAGGATGTTTGCTTTAGTTTCATTATAATTATGTTTTATGTTATGTTCATCTTTTAATGGTGCTATGATCTCATGGTCTGATAGACCAGGGATAATATCATAATCAACTACTAATCCAGGTCTGTTGGTTAAGAAGAGATCTAATGTGTTGTTTAATCTAATTGGCTTTTTAATGATTTGATCTAAACTTAGGTTGTGTAAAGTTTCTATGAAAAGCTCATTTATGTCCTTAAGGTTTTGGTGTTTATCTATGGTTAGTGTTTTCCAATTTATATCAGGTAGGTTGAAATCACCGATAATCCAAAAAACTGCATTTTTATTTGTCTCTTTAAGTGTAGTAATCTGATTACATAGTTCCTGCATGTATTGTAAAGTAGAATTTGGTGGTCTGTAAATGCTGCCTATTATTAGGGATGTTGAGGTGGTATTAATTTTACAAAATTACACTAGTGTTTCTCAGCTACTTCCGAAAAGGCAAATCAAGGACTGAACAGGTTTACTTCCTGCGAAACTTGGTCAAAAAAGCCTGGAAATTCAACAAAGGACAAAAATTCAGTTTTGTAGATTTAAAAAAAATTAGTTTGATAGCGTCCAGCGGAATAACACCGGAGAATTGCAAAAGAGTAAGGTATCTTGCAACAATTTGTCCAGATTCAGCGACATGTCTAAAGCAAATCAAACTGTTGTCTCATAACAAACGATGGAAATCTTCAACATCGATTCGGATATGAGATTAGGTTGTATCTTATCCACATTTCTCTTTCTTGTAGCCATCGACGATGTCATTAAACAGGCTGCATTCGGGTAGCCATGGCGTAAATCAAACCGAGATGGATTATACAGAAGACATAGCATTACTTTGAATATAATTAAATATATGCACGAGCTGACGGATAAAGACGCCCTCAAATTTATACATATACATAGCTAGCCAGGAAAACCAGTTACTTGGCAGAATTCAAGTAATTGTTTAATATGCATGACTAAATGCATGACACGTAGGACGTAATCATCTTCTTTTTTGAAGTAACGTCTGCATTATATAAGATAAGAAGATAAGTTACCCAGTTCCCGATCAACATTGGTCATACAGATCTTGAACAAATAGTAGAGTTAACCTATTTAGGCAGTAAGGGAGATATATCTCATGATGTTGCATGTCGGATTGGAAAGCAGGAGCCGTCTTTCAATAAGTACGGCCTATTGGAACAAAAAATCAATTAGCCTGGAGATTAGAATCCACCTATTCAATACAATCATTGTCCCCACGCCCATCTACGCTTCGAGGCGTGGCAGGTTCAAAAGAGACTGAGTAGGGATGGCTGAGAAGGATCCTACGAATCCTCCCGAGATAATGTTACCAATAGAGAAATCTTTTCGCACACAGGCATTCGCTGTCTAATGGAAGTGGCGACTGAAAGTCAATTGACATTTGTGAGACATATCATTAGACAAGACGAAACACGTTTACTTAAGTCAGACTTAACATGAAGGCCGAAAAGATGAAATAAAAAACATGGCCGTCCACGTCTAACCTGGCGTCACACCTTTGTAGAAGTCCTGAATTTCGTGGGCACCTGCTGAGAAGTGGCTTTGAAAGTCGCCTTAGACTGATTTTCTTGGAGAAAGCTTGCAGCCTTACGCGTCAAATGGCGTTTGAGAGGATTACTTCTGTGTGTTTTTCAACACATTGCAACAAAAAATGTTACGTTCACCACTCAACTGGTCAGATAAGATGTTTAGGGGATTGCCTAAAAGTCACACCAAGCCCCGGACACCAAGCATTTTTCTAAATTTCTGAGCTTCAGAAACTCTTTCTCCTGGCGTCTACAACACATAATAAAGTCAAATAGAATTAAATTAAAAAGGGTTGGGACATGTTGATACTAAACTGTGAGAGGCATTTGAGGCAGTATTTTTTTTTTAAAGTTGCATTTTGGAAAAGTGCATTTTGCCTACTTGGGTGTCACCCCCTGGTGGGTGTCACCTGGTGCGGCGCGCACCCCCCGCAGCTGTCTAGTGACGCCACTGCGACTAGGCTCCATAACTCAGGCCTCTGGCAACAACAACAAAACTTCAAGCGCCGTCACTCTGTCCCAACCAATGGCCCAATTAAAAAATAGTAACTAATAATAAATATAGAATTCCTTAAATCTTCCAACCAAGTTTCTATCAACTGCTGTTTACAATACTATATACAAACATAATCACCACAACTCCACTAGTTATTAAATTAATTAAAATTAATTCTCACCTGATGAGACTAGGTCTAGCTCTAGCAGTTATTGTAGGAATGGTACCATGCCATTGGTTACATATAGATAAAAGTATATTCCTTACTACATTTGCCAGGACAAATTCTTACTAGTGTTCCCTAAGGCAATCAGAGCATGAAAAGGCTTGCCCGAACAAGCCAGAAAAATCACTGAATTAGCAGTGTTGAATTCTTTAATCAATAC
Organism: Biomphalaria sudanica; assembly: GCA_036873155.1. NCBI lineage: Eukaryota > Metazoa > Mollusca > Gastropoda > Planorbidae > Biomphalaria > Biomphalaria sudanica. The sequence continues at coordinate 488,224 of JAZGLO010001455.1, forward strand.
GCAAGACTAGATCGACAATTGATACGCGTAGGATGTAATTACCTTCTATTCAGAAGAAACGTCTGTAATTTATAAGATAAGAAAATTTTGAAACATTTCCATAAATATAAATATGAACAAGCCAACAAGGCTTCAACGTATCTATAAATGTCTTTTCTGATATAAAGTCTGATGACTTTATAGTATTTCAAATTCACTGTTACACTTACATAATAATTAAATGTAGCTTACTAGCTCTAAATTGCATGACGGTAGATTGAATCGCATAGCAATTAAATTGATACAGGGTAATATATTAGCGTAATCTTATATGCACTGAGCGCCGTTCAGGCTAGTTCCCGGAAACGTGCGTGGGGAATTCAGAATGTCATGGCAGAGAGAATAATTCAGAGGTAGAGCACAGCATAAAACATCAACTATTTGTCAATCCATTAACAAATAAAATCTAGAACAAAAAACAACAACAAAGCTTTGTTGTTCTTCTTTAGTTATTGAAATAAAAATTTCCACCTATTAAATATTGTGTAGGTTACAATTGTGTCACTTATATACAACTTAACCGCTCTAGGCTTATTATATCTTATTGAACTTCAAAAAATTTGAATAACTTCTTTGTGAACAATACTAAATATAAGTTTTATTACAATATAAACGAATTCATCTTAAGATAAAATGAAATAAATGTTGTAGACTTTAGTAATTATATAAAATGGTAGATTGAACAAAATCTAACTATAAAAAACTACGAATTCATCTTAAGATAAAATGAAATAAATGTTGTAGACTTTAGTAATTATATAAAATGGTAGTTTGAACAAAATCTAGCTATAAAAAAACACATCTTTTCAGTCTGGCAATCTGGAGTCGTCTCCCCTACTTAAGAACGATGACACTACAATACAACTTATCTTGCGTCATTCACACTGCATACCTTCTTCCCACCGTCACCATAGAAACGCACACACCCACTCCATTGTGACCTCATAACACTCCGGTTCTGTAAGGTTTACAGTGTAATCATAAGTTAATATATATATTTTTTTAAAGTAAATAGTTGTCACATTGGTCAGGTTTACCACTACCTTTGTCGAGACAAGCTGAGATAATCCGGCATTGTTATACATATCTCGGTTGTTTCTTCAGGTTTCAAGATCGTACATAAAAGTTTTATGCTGGGCAGGGTTTGAAACAAGTCATCGAGACTACAGTCCTAAGCACATGTCGCCCAAACAGGCAGTCGTCTAGCACCTGTTCAGTCCTTGATTTGCCTTTTCGGAAGTAGCTGAGAAACACTAGTGTAATTTTGTAAAATTAATACCACATCAACATCACTGAATAAAAGGCAGCATTTACAGACCACCAAATTCTAGTTTAGAATACATGCAGGAACTATGTAATCAGATTACTACACTTAAAGAGACAAATAAAAATGCAGTTTTTTGGATTATGGGTGATTTCAACCTACCTGATATAAATTGGAAAACACTAACCATAGATAAACACCAAAACCTTAAGGACATAAATGAGCTTTTCATAGAAACTTTACACAACCTAAGTTTAGATCAAATCATTAAAAAGCCAATTAGATTAAACAACACATTAGATCTCTTCTTAACCAACAGACCTGGATTAGTAGTTGATTATAATATTATCCCTGGTCTATCAGACCATGAGATCATAAAAATACACAGTCAGATAAAAGCAGTAGCCAATTCAAAACCCAAAAGAAAAATCTTACTCTGGAATAAATGTAATCTAACACAACTACACCAAGCTGCATTAAACTTTCAACAAACATTCTTATTAGAAAAAGACATTAACCAACCAGTCGATGACCTCTGGAATTTCATTAAAAACCATCTTAAAAGCATTATAGAAAATCATATACCAACTAAATACACATCAAACAAAATAAATAAATGCTGGTTTAATAATAGACTAAAGAAGCTTTGTAAACAGAAGGAAAACCTATATAGAAAATTAAAAGAAACTAAGGCAGAAAGAGTTTACAAAAAGTATATAAAAATTAAACACTTAACCCAAAAAGTAAGCAGACAGCTGCAGAGTGAATACATAAACAATGTAATATCTAAAGATAACAACAAAAACCTATGGTCATACATTAGGTCTAAGAAAATGGAAACAACAGGCATAGCACCATTAAAAGATGAGCATAACATAATACATAATGATAATGAAACTAAAGCAAACATCCTAAACAAATACTTTGCATCAGCATTCTCAGCCCCAGGAGACAAAGACATATTACTGAATTTGAACCAAGTAGACAACATAGAAGATATAGTAGTACAAGAAAATAGAATTCAAAAACTATAAGCCAACACCAAACCAAATAAAGCGTCTGGACCTGATGGTATTCCAGCTAGATTACTCAAAGAACTAAGCAATGAGCTAGCCCCAGTGTTCAAAATACTCTTTCAGGCTTCACTTAACCAGGGCAGAGTACCAAAGGACTGGAAAGAAGCTAATGTCACCCCCCTATTTAAAAAGGAGAAAAATCTGACCCAGGAAACTACAGACCAGTATCACTTACCAGCATCACATGTAAAATCCTAGAACACATAATATGTAGCAACATCATAAACCACTTAGACAAACATAATACCAACATGGCTTTAGGAAATATAGATCCTGTGAAACACAACTATTAGGACTAATTGATGATTTTTCAAAAGGTTTAGATAATAGTGAACAAATAGATGCTATCTTACTAGATTTTTCTAGGCTTTTGACAAAGCTTACCACCATAGTTTGCTTAAAAAATTAAAATATTTTGGCATCAATGGTCCACTGCATCAGTGGATTAAAGATTTTCTGATAGGGAGAGAACAAACTGTAATAATAAATGGCTCTAAATCAACACCGATAACAGTAAACTCAGGTGTACCTCAAGGAACAGTCTTGGGTCCACTACTATTTTTAATTTACATAAATGATTTACCAAATTGCATTACTTCAGGAACAAAAGTCAGATTATTTACAGACGATTGCATAATATATAGAACAATAAAAACAACACAAGACACAGATATTTTACAAAGAGAATTAGATGAATTACAGAAATGGGAATCAAATTGGAGCATGTCTTTCCACCCAGAAAAATGTCAGTTGTTAAGAGTAACAAAAAAACTAAAACAAATTAATTCCACTTATCTTATTCATGGCGAACCAGTAACACAGACTAAAAACGCAAAATACTAGGTGTTATAATAAATGAAAAACTGTCATGGAATCCACATATTGAAACTATAAAAAAATCCAACAAAGCATTAGGGTTTATTAAAAGAAATTTCTATAAATCAAATAAGAACATAAAACTAAAATGTTATTTAACCTTGGTTAGGCCAATAATAGAATATGCATCCCCTCAGCTTAAGAAAACATTAAGAAACTGGAACAGACACAAAATAGAGCAGTGAGATTCATAAGAAATGAATATTCACATTTGACTAGAGTAACACCTATAGTAAAATCACTAAATTTAGAAAGCCTTCAGGACAGAAGACTCAAAAGTAAAGTAGCAATTATACATAAAACACTGAACCATAATCTTCAAATACAAAAACAAAATTTAATAAAATACTCTGAAAGACACAAAGATAAAGGCACATTTCTCGTCCCATATTCTAGGACAAATTTGTACAAATACTCCTTCTTCCCTAGTGCTATTAGAGCATGGAATGGGTTGCCTGAGCTAGCCAGGAAAACCAGTGACTTGGCAGAATTTAAGTCATTGGTTAATATGCATGACTAAATGCATGACGCGTAGGACGTAATCATCTTCTTTTTTGAAGTAACGTCTGTATTATATAAGATAAGATAAGATAATAATTGTCAGTATTGTCATTGCAGTAGTCAATGTTAGAAAAAAATAATATAAAACTGACAAAAATGGCAAAGAATGAGAACCGTAGTTCTGAGATGAACTCTTCAATCACGAATACATACGGATAGACACACTTATGTATGTGTTTAAGATATTGAGAGTCTATACCTCCTGACCAAATTTAGGCCTAATTTTAAATCATTATATTTAGAAAATTTATAACGGTCAAACGGAAGTTATCCGGATATAATTAAATTAGGTAGTATTTTTTTTACCCCAAAGATATGCATAAACTGTCACATTTCTAGGAAAATCGTTGGAGCCGTTTTTGAGGTCCGTGTCCAGGTTCCAGTTCTCATGAGGAGTTTTCATGCTGAATAAAGGAATTGTAAAAAAATAATTTTATGACCAATGTTATGGTCAGATTAGCAAAGAGTTTATGGATATAATCTGTTCTAACTACCCAGGGTCATTACACGAAACTGTGATTCCATCCTTCCTGTATGGTCGATATAGACGTACAGCCTCTTACTGAACTGGGCGCTAGTCATTAGAGCAAATCATTTGAAATAAAAAGCTATCAACATTTCTATTAGACTTCTATTGTCTTGGTGGTTAGAACAGTTCAGTGCCCACCAGCGCCCACTCATTACAAATAATTGTTTCGCCATGACGATGTTTGAGTCCATTCAATGCACTCGTGTTTTGAATCACGTGCTAACGATTTTCTTGGCTGTTTGAACACGATGGGAATACCATGGAAAATAGTTTTGTGCCGCAAAATCATTTTCAAAGAGACTTTATTCACTTCATACGTGAAATTAACTAATTTAATTTAGAATTATAAACATATCCATCATAGGAATGATGAGTTGACTTTGAAATGCTGGAAATATGAAACATTATTAAAGTTCTAAAACGGGTATTGCATTACTTTCCTCGATTAGATTGTACTCCAATGATAATAATAAAAATTTAATATTAATTATATTTAATTATATACATAGAGGTTATACTTAATAACCTTGGAAATATAAGTATGAACCAATGTACCACTGGACGAACGAGCCAGCACACTTCAAACACTATTGTTTTTCGTACGTTCTATGCAGTCGTTTACCCAAGCAGCAGTAAATCTTTGTTGTTCAAACACTAATCGGTTGATCTTAACCTAATTCTAGCTACAAGTCTTATTTGGGAGCTCGTTATTAACAATAAATTCGCACGGGGACTGCTATTGACGATACATCACATAGACTACTTTTAGCTATAGGTAATAGATCAAAATGTGTTATGTAACAATGCAAGAATCTTTTTGTTATGAAGAAGAAGAAGAAACGTATTGTCATGTCAAAGTAAAAAGAAAAACTATCTGTGCCAAGTGTAGTTCTCAAAATAATATATAGATCTAGATCCTTTCGAGCCTTGCTCATGTAAACATGGCCTCGATCCATAAAATAGTAACACTTTCATAGAGTTGGGCAACTTTTTTTTGAGGGTCTTAAGCTTGCTTTATAACTACTTTACACACGCTACGGTTCCAGTTAGAACCCAAGGAACATTTATGCTAAGGTTTATCAAGATTGGTCAAACGGTTTTCATTTCTATTAGGGACATACATACACTCATACATAGGCTACATACATACGCTTTACGTTCTGCTTTATAGTATAGATTATCATTATTATTATTATTTAGATTTTTAAGTGTGCTTTCCTATTCGCCACTCGCCCAAACTTTCAACAAAAAGAATTTGATCGATATATTGTTTGGAACAGTTGAGACCATCAACTACTAGCAACAATTTTCTACCTATTATCGTCTTTTTCAGGTGAATCACTTCCACATCCTGACCCCCCCCCCCCCCGCCTCCGAGGTTCCATAAATATCTCATTTTTTATATTTGATTGAAAATGTCACCACAGCCTCCCCCCCCCCGCGCACAGCTTGGCGAACCTTCGTAAGTTACGTCCATGGCAATCATCCTATTTATCTGTCTGAATACATGAGTAGCCAGTGGGTCCATGGTATAAAAGGTTGCTCTGGAACTGACCCTGGATACGCAGGGGTAGGGCTGCTGAAGGGGCCATGACTAATGTGATAAAATATGTTAGTCGTTTCAGGGATTCTTAAACTAAACTGACCCACATATCGTATATAGATCTAGATAGGAAGTTTTAATTTTTGCTAATGTTCGATTCGATCAAATAATGGAAAGAAAACAAAAACAGCAAAAGGATAAAATGGTGAAGTATATAAATTTAACACAGGGCCTGTCTTAGATAATCGGAGGCCCGAGGCGAAATGAATTTGGTGGTCCCTAAATGAAATAAAATTTAAAAAGAAACAGCGAGAAAACAAAAAGTATGTCATTTACTAACAATCTGTCGATTTGCTGAAACTCATATATCTTAATTTATGTTTGAGATGTGTTACAAATTTTGCAATTTTTTCTCAAATAAAAAAAAAAATCCTATGCGAGACCCCCACCAATTGGAGGCCCTAGGCAGCTGCCTAGTATACCTATGCCTTAGGCCGGCCCTGTTCAACCATTTATGATTGCAGAATGCACTATTAATGCGGTCTCTAGACAATATAAATTGAGACGCCCTGAGTGATCTCTAAATGGTTAAATTTTCGATGAAGTTGTTTTATGATGGTTAGCAGGCGTACATGAGCCCGGGGGGAAAAAAGAGAAAGGTCAATCCCACACCATTCTTAAATTGTTGACTCACATTGCAATCAACCAGATTAAAAAATCGGTGTTGATGAACGGGAGAACTAACTGGTCGGCTTAAAAAAAAAGGACCTAGAGTTCAAAGCAATTTAATAATCATAGTCATTTTGATGATCGCTTAGGTAATAAATTCTTTTTATAGTTATTTATTTGACCTGGATCCTTTATGTGGAACACAAACTACGGAGAAAGTAAACAATCGTATTTAATTCTTGTGTAGTGCACTGTGGTCTCCACTAAATGCATTATCACTTGACAATTTTCCTTGCTCGCCGATTGGTGTAGTCTTCTGTGATAACGGGTTAGTTAGAAATTAAGCAATGTGTATGCAATTTCTGTCAGAGCGAAAGTAAAACTGATTTTACTTAATGCTTATTGAGGTTCAAAGACATAGTTATGGCGCGGATGCAGGCGAAAATATTAAATCGTGTCAATTTCTTGATATTTTTATCATCTGTGTGCTGTTATTGTTTATGCGATGATTTAACAAACCAAACCTATTCTGATCTTGAGGATAGCGCTTCGGATAACGACACAGTTGAGAGCCGTGGTTTACTGCCGTCTTTAAGATTTGGTCCAGACGGAATATTTTCGACATTTCTTTCCACAAGCTTTGATCCAGAGAGCACTACCACGATTTGGACCTTGCCGACCACGCCTTACTACGACTTAAAATTATTAAACGGAACCGAGATTGTTTACATTTGGAACACTTCCACTATTTCTGCGAGGACCTACCAGCAGAGTGTCTGTTTGCAAAGATGTCTTAACGGGATTGTCGTTAACATAACAACGTATGCCTTACAATGCTCGTCAGTAACATGTATGCCATGTTCTTGCGAAAGACCAGCCTGCGAACTGTATAGCAATTGCTGTCCAGACATCACCGAGCCTTACATTCCACCGCCAGGATTGATAGGAAATCTCTACACCAAGAGTGAAAAACTGGGCTATCAAAACTTTAATGCTACCTCTTCTTCTGTAGAGATAGACAACGACACCTCGCCAAACGACATCTCGCCAAACGATATTTCGCCAAACGACAGCTCGGAAGTCTCTTTAGGATGCGATGTAGAATCGTCACTACTGAGATATAACTTTATTTATATTCGATCATGTCGTCTGAAGTCTGAGGACATGAAAAACTTAGAAAGACTTTGTGAACAGGAGCTCCCCCTGGAGGAAATAGACGCAGACGTCGTCACGCGCGTCATTGATGGCGCAACAGGCACTGCGTACCGTAACAAATACTGCGCTCAATGTAACGGGGTAGAAAGGGTAAGTATGTTGTATTTTGCTTAAAGAAAAGCCAAAATGTGTATAGTTTTTTTTATTGTAACTTTGTTTGAGGCGGCCTTAGCAGTGTGAGGCGACCTAAGCGAATGTCATATCAGGGCCACGAATGATTGTAAGATGAGCTGACAGAAACAACATAGTCTCTTCGTCACGGACTCCCTAAGGCACTGACTCAGGCAACCCGTTACATGTTCTTATGTGGCTCTACTTTAAAAATAACTTCCCATTTCTAGAATTCACACGGTTACAAAGAAAGTTTGTGTGGAAACATAAACTCACAATCGGCCAACGAAGTGGTCTACTCTGGCAGGTAAAAAGACAGATTTCAATAGTTTCAACAATAATATCAGAAGCTATGAATTAAAAACTATCAACAATCACAACCGTATCTCCGACAATACTAAAAGAAGACGCGTGTACATTGTTGTGCACGGTACTTTACTTTTAGCACCAAACTGCAAGTAGAAAACTAAACCGCTGTAGACATATTAGAGTAACTTCTTTGTGAACAAAACTAAATATAAATTCTATTAAAATACATACAAATTTAACTTAAAATGAAATAAGTTTAGTAGACTTTAGTAGTAATATAAACTGGTATTTTGAACAAAATCTATTTCACTATACGATCGCAGCTGTGTATCAAGGATTGGCCTCTTTAGTCACATAAGAAGTTGCAAAGGGAAAAGATCGTATCTCGAGACATAAAATGCCAGAGAGAGAGGGATTTCACTATAAAAACACGTCTTTTCACTCTGGCAATCTTGGAGTCGAATAATTGTAAAATGGTGTATTTTTATGCAAAGACTGTATTTATATTTATTTAAAAATAAATATTAATTTGCTTTAAAAAAAAAAAAAAAAAAAAGAAAGTAGCCTTTGTATCAGAACTTTGAAAGTTCTAAAATAACATGAGTCAGATTTTCGATTTCTCTTTCAGTTTCTTTGATCTAAACGGGACGAACGGACGGACAGACCACACAAAATTAATAGCGGCTAATCCCCTTTTGGGGGCTACTAATAAAAAATGACACAGCATACACTAATTAGAATGAAGACAATATTTGTATGAATAGACATATGTGTTCGTGCGTTTGTTCTCAGATCGTAAGTTTCCAGATTGACGTACGATGCCAACACTACATGAAAGTCTACCAGGCCACGGCGACAGACCAACTCTTACGCATGATCGTCGCAAACGTAGACGCATGTCAAATCAAACAGGTCATTCCCCGGAATGCGATTCTAGCCGGGTGCTACCCTTCCATATTCTTGTAAGTAATCAAACAGCTTTACATTGCTGGATTCATGGGTAGCAGGTAGCAGGTGTTTTTTTTTTAGTAATTCAATCCATCAATTTACATTCCATATTATTTACCATTTCAAAAAAATCAAATTGTTGTATTTAAACCAAAAATCAAGGCTGTGGATAGAAAACAAAAAGTAAACTATTTAAACTTCTATTATAATAACATACTTGTATGAAGACAAGTCAATTAGTAAATAAACGTTGACTCCAATTGCGTGTTTTGTTTACAAAAATTCGCCCTACGGCTAGACGGGATCGGTAGTCTTGATAAACAGGACTTTACCACGTAACGACGGCGGCTAACTTTTCGGACTTTGTTGTCAAGTTCCCCTTTGAGAGCTTGTGGTCTATAAGGCAGATGATGTACAATCACCTGTTTCTTTGGCCTACGGTTAACGAGGGTGTCATTTGACCAGCACAACGACCAACCGCCTTTACTTTTCCCCAACTATTGTCAGGTTTCCATTAGAGCTTGGTGGACTCAGAGGCGCCCAAGGATCCCCCCCCCAAAAAAAAAATCCCAGTCTTCACCAGGATTCGAACCCAGGACCCCGGTACGGAAGCCAAGCACCACCGCGCCTTTGTTGCAACATCAGTAATTGCCTTAATGGACAGAAGTCGACCGCTTTGAGACGATGTGATGTACCTAAGTCAAGTGTATGTGTGTGTGTGGGGGGGAGATTGTATTTTGATTCTTCAACATGAATGACATTCAAAATAATGTCAGTTGAAATCATTGGGTTAGCCGTGGCTAACTGTGTGAATTCTCTTAGCAGATACTAAGGCCTAGGCCTGAATGGGGCTCTGTTTGGGAGAATTAGGAAAATATAACCGTCCCATTCAACGTATTGCGCCCAAAAGATTTACGAAACAACTATTCGTGCATGTCGATTTGTGGTGGCAGTTTTGTTCATTACAGAGGGTAAGCCGCAAGACTAATTACAGCTCTGAAGGGATTTTTTTGTGTGGCTGATATGGACTCGGGACTAAAAGAAATGTATCACTATAAAAGAAATGTTTAAAAAGACAGTTGTGCTGCTTACACCATACCCAGTCCTAGCACTTGCGGGGCCCTATGCCAAACGGATTGCGCGGGGCCCAGTCTGGGTAGTGATAAGCATAAAGTAAAAATTTAATATTTTGTGATAGAAAATACATTCGACTTTACAATAAATTTTTATTAAATGAAAGTTGACAATGTTGTTTTTTTTATTCGCGTAAAATTGGCACCCCAAAATGACACTGATTTATTTTTCAGGAGATTTTTAATTTCAGGAAATTTCCAGGACTTTTGGGTCTATTTTGCACTTACAAGATATTTCCAGGACTCTCTGGAAAATCATGAAGACTCGGAAAGCCTGCTATTGTTGATATGTTATAATGTTTTAATTTAGTAAGTTATACCTAGAATTAGCGCGGGGTCTATGAAAGTGCGTGGCCCACTGCGACCGCATAGGTTTAAGTGGCCTAAGTCCGACCCTGACCATACCTACGTAGGCCTACATTGGGTGAGCCATGCAAGAACCAATTCATCCGACACATTTATGGTTAGATGTATGGTTTAAAAAAAATAAACCATTAAGAAACTATTTAAAAGAAAAGATGCCATAAATGAATTATCTACCTTAGATCCACAATTCAAGATGACCGGTCTCTAGATGAGGAGATAACAAAACGTATATAAAGTGCATCGACCTTCGCTAGACTCATACCAAGAGTTTGTGAAAAATAGAAGCTCACTACAGTGACTAAATAGAGGTCTACAGAGTTATGCGTTTTGACCGTACGGCAGTTAGTCATGGACTACATAAGCAAAGCAAGAGAGAAAACTAAATTCATTTCACTTGCGCTGTCGTCGAAGAATCTTGAAAATGACATGGCAATAAAGTGTGTGCAACACTGACTGAGATCCTTCACAATCCTCTGACAACGACGCATGCGCTGTTTTGGTCATGTTCGCCGGATGGAGGACAATGACATCCAGAAAGTCATCCTTTATGGTCAACTCAAGAAAAACTTGGCGACCCCGCTTCCGAAATGTAGTCAAACGGGACACGAAAGCAGTGAATACTGATACTGACTACTCGGGATCTTTGGGCGCCTCTGGGTCCACCCAGCTCTATTAATGGGCACCTGACATTAGTTGGGGGAAAGTAAAAGGCGGTTGGTCGTTGTGCTGTCCACATGACACCCTTGTTAACCACAGAAACAGATGATCTTTATTTAAATCATCTGCCCCATAGACCACAAGGTCTGAAAGGGGAAACTTTACTTTTTAACTTTACTCCTCGGAAGACATCGCCCTAGACCGCACTATGTAGAGAAATGGTGACCAGTATGGCTCTGGACAGCGTAAAAACATGTCCTCAGCTCTGGAAGAAAGGTGTGACGTGATGACCCATAGACCTTACGACCGAAAGAGGCCAACTCTAAAGAGAATCTACATCCTTGGAGCTTAAGCAGTTTCCTAATTGCAAAAGAAGTTTTGTTTGTTTACATCCTTAAAAAAGATGCGTGCACTTTAAGGCTTCTGTTTTATAACTTAACTATTGCATTGCTTGTTTGTTTGTTTTACATAATTCGGATGTTCCTTCAGAGTTGAAGATAGTTTACTTCCTAGTCCAAACCTCCCGCAGGACGACGGGGGATGGGAGCGGGCAGGGTTTGAACCCTCGTCCGTCGATAAATCCGAACGACAGTCCAGCGCGCAAACCGCACGACCAGGCAGCCAAGCATTGCTTGTTAATTCAAAATCAGTCCCGACAAGATTTTAAAGTAACTGAAGATCCATTTCACAAAAGTTTGTTTAAAATGATAAAGTGTATTGGATAGTGCAGTACGTATCATAACACATTCTTTGTTCTTTGATTGTAAATGGATAGTAAATGGAGAAATAGTCAATATATTTATGGAACAATTTGGCTTCTAGTAACAGCCACAAAGTGATTGACAGCTGTGACAACGCCTCCCCATCGTGGTCCTATGATGAGCACATCGCGATGGCGTGTCGGCACATGAATAGATCCATCTACAGAGTGGCCAGAGTTGAAGGCGATGTTTACTACAAGAATATTTTTTGTGCCATCTGTCATGAAGTAAGTAATGCAAACGCGTAGACGCACGCACACACACACACACCACATAAACATACACATTTATGCCCTACTTTCTAAAGCTTTGTTTTCCTTTCTGTCCTCCTTTCTAGATCTTTGTTTTCCTTTCTGTCCTCCTTTCTAGATCTTTGTTTTCCTTTCTGTCCTCCTTTCTAGATCTTTGTTTTCCTTTCTGTCCTCCTTTCTAGATCTTTGTTTCCCTTTCTGTCCTCCTTTCTAGATCTTTGTTTCCCTTTCTGTCCTCCTTTCTAGATCTTTGTTTTCCTTTCTGTCCTCCTTTCTAGATATTTGTTTCCCTTTCTGTCCACCTTTCTAGATCTTTGTTTTCCTTTCTGTCCTCCTTTCTAGATCTTTGTTTTCCTTTCTGTCCTCCTTTCTAGATCTTTGTTTTCCTTTCTGTCCTCCTTTCTAGATCTTTGTTTTCCTTTCTGTCCTCCTTTCTAGATCTTTGTTTTCCTTTCTGTCCTCCTTTCTAGATCTTTGTTTCCCTTTCTGTCCTCCTTTCTAGATCTTTGTTTCCCTCCTTTCTAGAGCTTTCCTTTCTGTCCTCCTTTCTAAAGCTTTCCTTTCTGTCCTCCTTTGTAAAGTTTTGTCCCCTATTCTGTCCTCCTTTGAGCGTCTGATAACCTATGAGGTGATGAGTACTGTCTGTTCTAGCTGAATCCGGATGTTGTTGATGTATTTGCAGAACTCATATCCGTTGTACAAAGCTTGCAGGAATCCATCTAAAATTACACATAGATTTATTACCCCACTGAAACTGCCACTTCAACTACTGATTAACTTTGGTAGCAACACAATCATCAGAAAAACTTTTTCTCGTATTCTGTCTACCAATGTTAACGTCTGCTCTCAAGACGAATGGACTGCTCCGAACGTAAGTAGATCATTTGTGAATGTCGTTTTACAAAATTTATCACTAAAGTTTCTTGATTAACAAATTATCAATACCATCTCATGCAAAAAAAAAGTTGATGTCATCAAAAAGTACTTAAACATAACAAAAACCATGTTACATCTAAAGCTTTATTACACTGAATGGCATACAATTACACACATAGTAAAGATCACGACACGAAATATAGTCAGTCTAACAAATGTAAACAAACTCTAAGGGCGACAATCAAATAAACAAATTCACGACATAAAGTAAAGTGTCCCTTTCAGACCTTGCGATCTATGGGACAGATGATGTAAAAGTTCATCTATTTCTGTGGCCACTGTTAACGAGGGTGTCATGTAGCCAGCAAAAGGGCCAACCGCCTTTACTTTTCCACAACTAATGGCAGGCCGATGAGAGAGAGCTCTTGTTCACTTTTGCTGGCCTAGAGTTCCAAGAGCCGAAGGCTCAACTCCACCTGACAGTTTCAAGAAGAAGAAGAAGAAGTCAGGTGCCCATTAGATCTTAATGGACTCAGAGGCGCCCTAAGGATCCCGAAATTAGAAATCCCAGTCTTCACCAGAATTCTAACCCGGGACCCCATGTCAACAATGTCTGGAATAAATATTAATTTCTATAAAAGTTCATGCCATCCATTACTCCAGATGAAAATAAGTAAGACAGCTTGTAAGTAAGACAGGGACAGCTTGTCACAAACACTTTATTAGTATAATTTGATGCGCAATCAAAAATGCAAAACCACATTTGAGATGTTTACGGAAACATACAAAACATTATAAAAACGATGTCGATACTTTCTTTCATACATAATTAATCAGGCTTCATTGTTTTGACTGCTCCTTCTTCCCTAGTGTCATTAGATAATGGAATGTGTTGCCTGAATCAGCCAGGAAAACCAACGACTTTAAGTCATTGATTAACATTCATGACTAGATTGACACATGAAATACATTGGACGTAATTATCTTTTGAATTTGAAGATACGTCTGTAATGTATAAGATAGACAGGATAAGACTGTTTGGAAAGTGGAATTTGATTTTTGCGTAATTTTGTTGATACTGTTGAAATGATTATCCAACATTACACTGTTTCATGTCACAATGTATTAGTTACACACTGACATTGTTTTTTTTTCCCCCTTAAATTCGACCCAACTAAATGTACTGAAAAGTGTAGTGGGACCATCGAGATGACAGAACGACAGTTAGAGCACATTCCGCACGACCACTTTGAACTGTCAGAGTTGAGCCATAGGCTCTTGAAACTCTAGTCCAGCAAAAGCGAACAGAAGCTCCCTCTCACCGGCCTGAGGGTCTTACAAATGTCTATGTTGACGCCTTCATTCCCAGTGAAACGTTCCCTCCGGACTAGAGACGAGGCCGAGGGTCGTGTACACCGGGAACCACTACCATTTTCTATTCTATACCAGGTTAGCCGTGCGAGACACGCAATTTAAGAAGAGGTTCGGCGCCCAGGATTGTTGACATGGTTGTGGGAGCTCTTTTACAACCTCGCACAGTGCAATGGGGATACTCCTGCACCCCTTGTTCCGCTATCTATTCGGCCTAATCGTTTCCTTTTACGACCGTTTCCACCCGGGGGAGTCACTATGAGGCAGGGTAACCTGGTGCAAGCTACATGTATAGACCTAGCTGGAGGAATAGGGTTGGTGGGCTTTACCCCAGAGGCATGACCGGATTTAGATAAATGAAGGCCGTAAAATGTTTCCACAGCGAAGTGGATGTGGTGTTCCTAAATTAAATAGAAAAAAAATAAATAAAATAAACAGCGAAAAATAAAATTATGCAATTTATTCAAAACCTTATGTACCCCAACAATAACATTGGTGAAAAGTTTCACAATGTCTTCTCTGAAAAAGGAGAGTATCTGCATTCACTTTGTACTATCTAAAGGCCTGTAGGGCCAGTATTTGACATGATTTTCAACTTTCTAAAACTCCACAGGGCCAGTGCTTCTCTTTACTTTGTGCTCCAGGAAAGAAGTTAATAAATGGAAAATGTTCAACGGTCCTGTCGGAGATCAAAGGACTCGGCTACAGTCTCAGACTTTGGTTGATGTCGAGCACTGAAATTCCAAAACAAGTCAGACATGCGCTGCCATTTATTCCTCAAGCGTATCTGTTTGACAGACTCAGAACAAAGGTATTTCTTTGGTTTATATTGACAGACTAAGAACAAAGGTATTTCTTTGGTTTATATTGACATACTCAGGAACAAGGTATCTCTTAGATTTATATTGACAGACTAAGAACAAAGGTATTTCTTTGGTTTATATTGACAGACCCAGGAATAAGATATTCTTTGGTTTATATTGACAGACTCAGGACAAAGGTATTTCTTAGGATTTATATTGACAGACTCAGAAGTTACTCAGAACTAAGGTATTTCATTGTTTTATAATGATAGTCGTGATAAGAATTTTGGATATAACTCACAAATTCCATTATTTGACTTGCTACAACTAGTTGCTACCACTTATTGTACTTGCTACAACTAGTTGCTACCACTTACCGTACTTGCTACAACTAGTTGATACAACTTACTGTACTTGCTACAACTAGTTGATACAACTTACTGTACTTGATACAACTAGTTGCTACCACTTACTGTACTTGCTACAACTAGTTGATACAACTTACTGTACTTGCTACAACTAGTTGATACAACTTACTGTACTTGCTACAACTAGTTGATACAACTTAATGTACTTGATACAACTAGTTGCTACCACAGACTGTACTTACAATATCTAATTGCTACCACTTACTGTACTTGACTAACTGTCGATCTCTCTAACCACCTTACTTCCGGTTATACCTAACTCATATTCACTATTTAAACTTTTACACTCTGTTGTAACAAAAGTCACCAAAGTACAATAAGACAACAAATTTGATTGAGACAATATCCAATCGCAATATTTGCCAATTTTCTCTAATATATGTCATATCTCTCTCTCTCTGTCTCTCTCTCTCTCGCTATATATATATATGTGTGTGTGTGTATGTACGTATGTATGTATAACTATGATTTTTTTTACACCCATCACCACAAATATAAGAATGAAAATCACCTTTAACAAAACGGTCTCAGGAATTTTGGAATCTTGGGGAAGCGTTTCAAAATACGATACGCTTTAAGAGTAAGACTTTAGGAAACACTCCTCGTAGTTTAAATAATTTAGTTCCGCATTTGGGAGTGACAATATTTTAAATTTAAAATGTACATTTTTTTTACTAGCGATATTTATTTAGTTTTTGTCCAGTCCAAATCAAGAGAATGAAACCTAAAACATCATCTCCACTTCATAACAACTTCACAGCAACAACTGAGGTGTCATTGCAATTTTTTTTCCTCAGCTAAACGACTACCTTGTTAACATAATGGCCAGCAGCAAGATCAACATCAGCCTCATCACAGCTGCCTCTGACCGCCTTGATGACCGGCGCACTCTACGTAAGCCTGTTGTCTTCTTATTATCTGGCCACATCGTTGCCAGTCAGGATCTTGGGCGGGACGAGTTCGAGGGTGCCTTGACTGACGCTCTCCTGTCGCCTTGGAAGAACCTGAGCTTAGCCAACGGAGTGGAAGCGGAGTTTATCCCTTCACTCAGTCTGAGATCAAACAACTCACTGTGTGAAAAGTATTCTGTGCCCAGCCATGGCAAGATTAGCTGCGGTGTGTCTGAGGTTAGCCCGAACGCAACGAGCGATGAAAACGCTGTACTGTGGAACTTACGAGACAGCTTCCTTGATGTCTCTCACTTGCTGAGCTGCAGTTTTGTGGCATTCAACAAGTCTCACTTCAACAAGATCATCACAGACGCAACCATTCCTACAACTGTTAAAATCATTGTAAATTTCGGTGACAACAAAATCACCTTTCAGGACCCCGCGGACGTGAACTACATGCATATTGGTGACGACGGGAAACTTAATGTGTGTCGTGATCTGCTCGACAAAAATGTACACTCGTCTGAAGATGTTGAGTTTCTGGGGCTCTCTCAGGGGAATAGTGACGACGAAAACAGGGCCGCCCAATACATTCTAACAATGGTGTGCCTTGGAGCGTCCATACTGGGCCTCTTGATGACGTTGTTCACATATTTGAGATTCCCAGTCCTGTTGACTACTGCTGGAAGAAACAACGCATGTCTAAGTTTGAGTCTTTTGTTGGCGCAAGCTTCTTTGATTGCATCCACTCATCTGTAAGTTCATTTGTAACACGTATACATTACTGAAATTCTTTCAAAAGCTTATTTTGTTGTTGAACTTTAAATTTATTGTCATATAAATTGTCACGCTCGATTGCAAATCGCGTTCATTATAAACCAGGTCCAGCGAGGGGTAGCTGTTGGTCAGCGAAAAAAACTTTCTTAGATTACGTTATTCTGGACCCTTCCTTTGAACTTTCTTTTTAATATTTTTTTCCTTACTGACCAGCGCATTTGTTTACAAAATATATATTCAAAGCTGTCCCAACGTTTACGAAATAGCTTAAACATCGTTTTAATGAAATCTAAATCTAGAGTTATGCAGTTTATCATTAAAGATGTTCAATTATTATTATAATAAAGAAATATTTCATAGGGTCTAGGCCTTCGCCTTCTCTGTCACTTGGAGTAGTTGACACATACTCTAGGACATGAGATCCCGATGCTTAAAATTCTGCCTGATATGATTGCCTCTTTACAAAGCTTATATCAACTCTGTCTATTTGGATTAAAAAATGTGTATACGTTTAATTCTCCCATACTAAGTATCGGAACAAGTTGAAATTTCGAATAATTATTTCTTGTGCCTAACAAAACAAGAATCAATAAAACGAATTAACCAATTACTTAATTAACTATTGGTAATGAATAACTGTCAGGGTTATGTTAAAGCCGTAGCTCGTTTGCCCGGGCCACTGACATTCAACAGGCACCTTCGTGCTTACACTAAATAATTGACTCACTGTTAACAATGTAATTGTTTAATGGCATGAATATAAGTAATAATGACAACTGATGGAGTAATGACATTGAATCTAAAATATTCGAATATACAATAACTTTGTTTGTTATCGAACAAGGGAAAGAAACAGTACGTGACAGATGTAGTGATATAAGTTGAGTTATTGCCCTTGAGAAGGCCTGAGTCCTGTTCGAATTAAAGTAATACAACTTTTTTTCTAAAGCGATTACGGTAATACTCATAAGGATACACCCTTCTTTTCGCCCCCTTTCTCAAACTGACCCAAACACGTGATAGGGTCATAGCGCATTGAGAAATCGAACAGCATGACATTGCGCTAAACAGAAACAATCGGTAAACTATTTCTAATCGCACAGATGTATTATTGTTAGTCTAGATCAATTACTAATTTGATCACAGGACTGATCCAAACTAATTGATACAATTACCCTTAATATAATTAATTTTTTTTTTGCATGCTTTTCTTATTTATTTTGTTAAAAACTAAGTCACAATCTCATAAGCTTACTTTTAAATAAACATTATGTTGTATAAAGCATAGGAACTTTACATTTTATGTTTCAAATATTATGTGATACTTTTAACCTTAATAATTCACTATTTCCCTTTTTTATACTACATGTGCGCTTTGGGAAGGAAAATACAATAGATCAATTCATTGGATAAACGTGTTCATTGATCGGTCACTAGTCAAGCAAATCTAGTCATAATGGTTACAGGTGAAGCTTCTGCCATGGAAATCAATTAGTCATTACACTAATCACGTGAAGTTAACAAGACGCGCTTGAATTACCCCACTTTTACAATTTACTGAAATAACAATTGTATTTTAGGTCAATTAATCTCTGACTGCTGATACAGACATTGACCTCTTTTGTTCTTTAGTTCAGCACCAAGCGCACTGTGTACAGCTATGGGCGTGCTGACTCACTCCTGCTGGCTGTGGATGTTTACCTGGACCTTCATCTGCAGCTTCAACATGTTCAGGATCTTCACAGCCAAGACTAGAATCACCATCAGCTCACAGCAACAAAACCTGCAGCTCTTCAAGACCATCGCTGGCTCACTGACGTGCCCCGTCTGCGTCGTAGCCATAGTGATAGTTGCGTCACATCTCACGTCAGATGGAACTAAACTAGGATACGGGGATGGAGTGTGCTACCTCGACACGACCTTGCTTCTTGGTATGTGAAATTAAAGATTTATATTTCTGTTTGGTTTGATTTCTTTAAATGTGTATTTCACAGCTGGAACTTTGAAGCAGGGTCGGTCTTAGGCCACTGCAACCTATGCGGTCGCAGTGGTCCCGCACTTTCCTAGGCCCCGCGCGGATCCTTGGTGTAAATTATTAAATTAAACCATTTTAACTTATTATTAAAGGGTTCCTGAAATTCTCCTTAAATTATAAAATATACGAAAATGTCATGAAAATCTCCTGAAATTATTAAATGCTTCTGAAAACTGATGCAAATATCCTTAAAAACAGACAAAATTGTCATTTTGGGTGTCATTAAATATGGACATTGCCAATACTACTCGCGATAAAAAAAAGGCATTGTCAGCTTTCATTTAATAAAAATATAATAATAAGCCGAATTTTAACCAAAACAAAAACTCAAATACATAATTTACTTTTATAGTCCCTGGCATACAGATAAAGATCTAAATCTAACTCGACCTCTTAAAAAAAGACAAAAGCGATATTTTGCTAGTCGATAGCAAATCTAAAAGACATCTAAATGTTTATCAGCCTTTTGTTGGTAAACTACTATCTATTGTAGATGGCTCGTAAAGTTAATTTGACAGTGATTTTGTATTTAGTAAAGTATGAATAAAATGCAAAGACGAATTTATTTTCTAATACAAAATCTTAATTTTCACTTGTTATCCTTATCACAACCCAGAATGGGCCCCGCGCAATCCGTTTCGCATAGGGCCCCGCAATCTGTAGGACCGGCCCTGCTTTTGAAGCCACGCGAAATGCAGACATGCTGCTACATTTCTTCTTTAATTTTCGGACGAAGACAAGCCTAATATTTATGCCATTAGGTCTGTGGCGTAGCTAGGGGTTTTGGGGGCCCAGGGGAGGCTTGACCTGTTTTGGTGCCCCTGCATTTTGACATTCGACATCATGACATCATGACATAAGATGATGTACTCCATAAATATATAAGTCTAAATTCCAATTGGGACATTATATAAGTAAAATTAACCGACTCTTTTTATAAATGATACCGTTGTTTATTGGCGAGATAATGCACTAGTGACAGATCTCAATTCATATCGCGTCACGTCGTGCTTTACTGCACATAGCCTAATCTGTTTTCACTTGCTTGCCTGGAGAAGTAGGAAAGTTTTGTTTGAAAAGATTTAACCTGCACGAGCATTTCAGTTTTTAGTGAAAAACATGGAAGTCTGTCTTCCATTCTTCATTAGAAATATTAGTAACAAAGTCACAGTCAATGTCCTTCAAGGAACATAACAATTTCTTCCTTGATGTCCCATATTCTTCTCAATACCTTATCCACCGTCCGGCATGCATTGGTCTAAAGTGGATAAATGCCCGGCTTTTTACAACAATTTGATATTATCTAGCAAGCAGTTTTTTTGTCATTCATATCTTCTGGTTTAACTGCACAAACTCACCAACAGACAGCAAGTTAGATGACAATTTTTTCTTGAACAGGTTTTTTCGTTTTTCTCCCAAGGATGTTTAAAAGAACCAGTTACTCCAAATAAACCCAGATCTGCTAGTGTTTGTTTTGCATTTCTAGGGGTAATTTTAAAGTGGAAAAGACGTTTTTTAATAATCAGCGTGCAGAAGACAAAATAGGGAAATACAATGTCAGGTACCCATTAAAACCTGGGTACACACCTAGGCACCCTAAAGATCCCGAAATTAAAAATCGTATTTTCACCAGGATTCGAACTTCGGACCCATCGGTTTACCACTCAACCACCTCGCCTCCCTATAACGAATACTTATTTTAAACGTAAATATAACATACTAATAGGCTTATGACAATCTTGCTATTGGAAAATATAAGAAATCTATTGATAGAGTTTTGTAACTTCTGCTGCAGACTTAAACTTCATTAACTGTTGTTATCCCCTCCCAGGTCTGTCTCTAGTTCTGCCACTCGCTTTGTTCCTGACCTGTAACATCGTATTTTTCCTGACGACTGTGATCAGCATCTACAGGATCCACAAGCTTCAGTCTTCAGACAAACCCAACAGCAGCGATAAGAAGAATCTCTTTATTTACATCAAACTCTCGTCTATGACCGGAACTTTCTGGATCATGGCCATCGTTTCTGAAGCAACAGACAGTAATGTCTTAAGGTATGGTCATTATGGTTCAATGAAGGACACGCATGCCTTTGGGTAATGTCATTATGGTTAAATTAAGGACACACGCATGCCTTTGGGTAATGTCATTATGGTTAAATTAAGGACACACGCATGCCTTTGGGTAATGTCATTATGGTTAAATTAAGGACACGCATGCCTTTGGGTAATGTCATTATGGTTAAATTAAGGACACACGCATGCCTTTGGGTAATGTCATTATGGTTAAATTAAGGACACGCATGCCTTTGGGTAATGTCATTATGGTTAAATTAAGGACACACGCATGCCTTTTGGGTAATGTCATTATGGTTAAATTAAGGACACACGCATGCCTTTGGGTAATGTCATTATGGTTAAATTAAGGACACGCATGCCTTAGGTTTAAATTAAGATACAGTCATGTCTTAAGGTAAGGTTATTAAAGTTAAATTATGGTAAATTCTGTCTTAAATTAAGGTCATTATCGTTCAGTTATGGTCATGCAGGTCATTATCGTTCAGTTATGGACAAGCAGGTCATTATCGCTCAGTTATGGACAAGCAGGTCATTATCGCTCAGTTATGGACAAGCAGGTCATTATCGTTCAGTTATGGACAAGCAGGTCATTATTGCTCAGTTATGGACAAGCGGTCATTATCATTCAGTTATGGACAAGCAGGTCATTATCATTCAGTAATGGACAAGTAGGTCATTATCGTTCAGTTATGGACAAGCAGGTCATTATCATTCAGTTATGGACAAGCAGGTCATTATTGCTCAGTTATGGACAAGCAGGTCATTATTGCTCAGTTATTGACAAGCTGGTCATTATCGCTCAGTTATGGACAAGCAGGTGATTATCATTCAGGTATGGACAAGCAGGTCATTATCGTTAAATTATGTTATGTTAAGCTATATGTTAGCACTGTCGCACAGTAAAAATTACCCAAGATCTTCTTATGTAGTTTAAAACTGTTGAGTTTGTGTCGGCAAAATAGCCGCTGTGCGGTTTTCTTTGACAGAGTTTTTAAGATGGTCTTCCAACGAAAGCTTGTTGTCAACAATGACACCCAGATATTTGTATGAGTTCACTTGTTGTAACCGTACATTGTTTATCTGTAGTTCATGTATCAGTTGTTTGTTCCTACTGAAATCTATTAGTTCTTTAGTTTTTGTGAATTCAGGTCTAAAAAGTTGTCAGTGCACCAGTTTATAAAGTTTTCTTTCGAGCTTCGTCTCCTGAAATAAGACCGACTATGTCATCTGCGAAATTAAAGAATTGAACTGAGCCCTGGAGGCTTATGTTATTGGTGTAAATAAAGAGTGTACAGTGCAGGAGAATGCACACAATGCGGAGCACCCGTATATAGTACTCGAGTTGACGATTTGGTGTTGTTGACTTTAACATATTTGGGACGTTGGGTTAAAAAGTTTGGAACCCATGCACGTATGGGCTAACATTTTGATTACTCAGTTTGTTAATCATTACATGTGTCTGTATGGTATTGAAAGCCGAGGGGAAATCTACGAAGAGCACTCGTGCATATGTTTTGGGTGTGTCGAGATGATTATAAAGTTGGTCCAAAGCCAATAGAATTGCATCATCTCTTCCCCTAGCTGCTTTATATGCTAATTGGTGAGGGACTGTTGTTGACTTTATTTATACATTGTTTAAGCACATATTTTTCGTGAGAATGTGTTCACAACATTGATTTAGTGTGCTACTATCCAAGTCTCTTTCGTCAGTTCATGTGTCGTTCTAGTTTAATAAAGCCTTGTTTTAGGTTACTCTTCAGTGTTCCTTTATTACCGCTGGGCAACCGTACCACGGCATATTGGGGGTTACACATCAGTAACTCGACTTCTTCCGTGAGTGGATCATACTTTGAAGATCTGTTCTCTCTTCTCAGCAACACTCGACCTGGGCTGGATAGCCAAGTGGGGATAGATATCCCGAAGGAGGATTTCCGGTTGAACCGGAAAACTCTCTCATGTGGAGTTTCGTTTGTTGCCGTAGATAGTAATGATCTAATCGAGTATAGGGCCTGGTTCAAGACAAGTTCCCATCTTGAGATCGGGAGATCGAGGTCTTTCAGTGCTAAAGTAACAGCGTTCCATAGAGTTTTGTTTAGTCGTTCAATTTGCCCGTTGCCTGAAGGATTAAAAGCGGTTGTTCTACTTGTAGCTATTCCCCTCTCGTGCAGAAAGGATTGCACCTCCTTCGACATAAAGGACGTACCTCTGTCGGAATCGACGTATTCTGGCATCCCAACTAAGGAAAACAGCTGATTTAAACACTTTATGACAGTAGATGAGGACATATCGGGACATGGGTAGGCAAATGGGAAGCGTGAGTACTCATCCACCATTGTTAATAAATATTTATTGTGAGTAGCAGATGGGTGTGGCCCCTTAAAATCGATGCTTACTCTCTGAAATGGTTGGGTAGCCTTGATGAGGGTGCCTGAAAACTGTTTAAAGAATCTAGGCTTCAGTTCAGCGCAAGTTTTACATTGGTTTACCACTTTGCGGACGTCCTCGCAGGAAAAAGGTAAGTTCTTAGTCCGAACGAAATGGAGGAGTCTCGTGACCCCTGGGTGGCAGAGGTTGTTGTGTAACAGTTTGAGGTCTTCTCCAGTCATTGCTGACGCAAAGTGGTTTCTTGAAAAGGTATCCGCCGCAGCGTTTTGTTTCCCGGGTCGATATACGACGTCATATTGGAAACAACTAAGCTCTAGTCGCCATCTTTGTATCTTTTCGTTTTTTATCTTGCCCTTGTTTTGCTGGTCAAACATAAAGGACACTGAGCGTTGATCTGTAAACAATGTGAAGGGTCTACTGATAAGGTAATGTTGCCATTTTCTCAGGGCTTCTACGATAGCGTATGCTTCCTTTTCAACTGCAGAGTGTCTGCGTTCACTATTAGTGAGTGTTCTTGAAAAGAAGGCGACAGGACGGCCGTCTTGATTAAGAGTGGCGGCGATCGCGATGTCAGAGGCATCTGTTTCGACTATTAGTGGTCGATTATAATCTATCGTCGACACAACAGCGTTTTCAAGTTCAAGTTTTAGCTGTTTTAAAGCTTCCTGTTCTTGTTCAGGGAGAGGAAAGGTTTTGTTGTTCACCAATAAATGGATCTTGTTGGAGAAATTTGGGATCCATTGAGAATAATAGGACAGTAGTCCAATCACCCGCTTTTGTGATTTCATGTCTTGTGGTGGAGGTAGATTTCTCAACGCTTGAAATCTTTCGGGGTCTGGTCTTAATTGCCCTTGTGAGATTTCGTAACCTAGGAGGCATACTTTATCAGTCGCAATAGCACTTTTATCATCGTTGAATGTGATACCGTACTTTTTAGCGGCGTTGAGAAATCTTTGTAGATTCTGGTCGTGGCTACTGGAGTCACGTCCGCAGATGGTAACGTTATCCACGTAAGCGAACGTATCCTGTAGCCCTTCCTCCTCAATTATGGTGTTGATCGTCCTTTGAAATGCAGCAACTCCGTTTGTCACTCCAAAAGGAATGCGGCAAAACTGATAAAGCTTTCCGCAAGCCTCGAACGCCGTGTACTGCTTTTCATCATCCCTGATAGGTATCTGGTGGTAAGCGCTTTTGAGGTCAAATGTACTGTATATTGAGTATTTAGATATTTCCTGCACCAGTTCATCAACTTTTGGCACGGGGTACGCGTCGAGGTAAGTGAATCGATTGATGGTTTGACTATAGTCGATAACCATTCTCTTTTTGTGCCTTTCATTCGTTGTTACAATTATTTGAGCTCTCCACGGGGACGTGGAAGGTTCAATAATTTTGTGAGATAGAAGTCTCTTGATTTCAGTTTGAATGAATTTGGAGTCAGGCATAGAATATTTTCTAGATTTAGTGGCTATGGGGTGGCAGTTAGGAGCAAGATTAGCGAAGAGGTGAGGGGCTTCAACTCGTGCAGCTTTCAGCGTACAGACCTGAAGAGTGCTTCGTTTTCCCTCAAATGGGATCATCAGTTTTTCGTGCTGGCTGATGAAATCTAGTCCTAAGATTACATCAGATACTAGTCCGTCTAGTAGTGAGAGCTTCACACTTTCGTATTGTTCGTCTTTGTACTTTATTTTGGCGAAAATATGTCCGTGAGTAGTGCGAGAAAGATGTGTAGAGGCCATGTAGATTCTGTTTCTGGACATTTCTAATTTCCATTTGTACCTTTTAGCAATTGAAGAAGATATATAGCTTTCACTGCTCCCCGTATCTACGAGAGCCTTCAATGGTACTCCATTGACCAGTATTGAAATTGTAGATTTAGTAAGGCCGGACGCTGGTGTCGATGCCCAGGAAGATCCAACGGTTGTAGTCCGTGACGTCTCATCATCCGCTTTCACTATGGCTGAGGTTATAGATTTGAGTGTCTGTCTGGTCGATCTACAGACTTTCTGAAAATGACCCCTCTTGCCGCACAGGTTGCATGTAGCGTCACGGGCTGGACATCTAAAGCGTTGATGTGGGCTGTATCCACAAAAGAAGCATCTTTTACTAGTCGCCGCACTCACCTCGTGTTCTAGTTTTGTTGTTGGAGAAAGGCTCTCCACGTCGGCGCTGGCTCCACATGGAGTTTCAGAGTAGATGTTATACGCCATGGCATGGTTATGGGCATATTCAAGTTGTCTTGCCTCTTCATAGGCACTCTGTAGAGTTAGAGTAGATTTCTCTAAGAGTCGCAGCCTTATGCTGTTTGAAGCCAGTCCAGTAATGAAGGCGTCTCTTACGAAGATATCTCTGTGTTCTTCAGCGGTGACAGCTTTGAAGTCACAGTCTTTGGCCATACTTTTAAGCTTAAGTAGGAAGGAGTCAACGGTTTGTCCGTTCTCTTGTCGACATAGAGTTATCATGTGCCGTGCAAAAATTTCGCTTTTAGGTTTCACGTAGACATTTTGTAGAACTTTGATTGATTCTTCGAACGTTGTACACTCACTTATGTACTGAAATACGCTCGAAGAAACGTAGTTTTCAAGTAGTTTCTTTTTGTCAATCTCGCAATGAGAGACTGAGGAGATGAAATTCTCAAATGTTCTGAGCCAGTGCAGCCACTTCTCGGCAGCCGATGGCGTGCTAGGCTCTATGTCTAGCTCTTTTGGCCTAAATAGACGCTTCATTTGTATTACAATTTTTACTTACAGACTGAGAATAGTGTTGAACGAAAATCCAAATAAGATACACGAGACACATAGATCCATAGAATTGAAAATTTCTAGTTTAATAAATTGTAATAAGAAATAAAGGAACACTGAAGAGTAACCTAAAACAAGGCTTTATTAAACTAGAACGACACATGAACTGACGAAAGAGACTTGGATAGTAGCACACTAAATCAATGTTGTGAACACATTCTCACGACGTTACACAAACATAAACAAATACTAACTATTTCACCACACAGACTCTGGGCAGGACCTAGATCATTGCAAACCTATGCGGTCGCATTGGACCCCGTGCTAATTCTAGGTGTAAACTATTAAATGAAACCATTATAGCTTGTATATAACAACAATGTTTCCGCGGTTTCCGGATCTTCCAAGGCCCATTGTAAATCTCCAGCAATTGCAAAATATACGAAAAAGTCCTGAAAATTTCCTGATATTATTAAAATCTCCTGAACATTCATAAAAATCTCTTGAAAAAATATTATTTGTTTATATTGACTGCGAGTCCTCCTCCTTTTGACCTTCCACTACAAATGAAGGTAGCAGTACATGTATTGACTATAGTAGGTAGCAGTACATGTATTGACTATAGTAGGTAGCAGTACATGTATTAACTACAGTAGGTAGCAGTACATGTATTGACTAAAGAAAGTAGCAGTACATGTATTGACTATAGTAGGTAGCAGTAAATGTATTGACTATAGTAGGTAGTAGTACATGTTTTGACTATATGAGGTAGCAGTACATGTATTACTATATGAGGTAGCAGTACATGTATTGACTATATGAGGTAGCAGTACATGTATTGACTATATGAGGTAGCAGTACATGTATTGACTATCGTAGATAGCAGTACATGTATTGACTAAAGAAAGTAGCAGTACATGTATTGACTATAGGAGGTAGCAGTACATGTATTGACTACAGGAGGTAGCAGTACATGTATTGACTACATTTAGTCCCTATTGGGACCACAGATATGAACGAAAACTCTATTACACACTTGGAGAGATATACGCGTAAATATGTGACCACATACAAGCCCTCTCTTGTAGTACAGCAGTGTTTCTCAAACTTTTACTTGCGATGCCCCTCTTGACGAATAATAATTCGTTTGCGTCCTCTCTCCTCTTTCTCCAACCAGTATGCGGGCGGGGGGTCCTGGAGGGATCTAGGTTTGTAATTAAAAAAAGGAAGAAACTTAAAGACGTATAATCAAAATATAATTTTCGGGTTTCATTCTCCTTGCATCTATATATAGCGCATTTTTTTTTTATATCGCTTAGTAAACACTGCGCTGGTCAAAGCTAGGGAAACTCCGATACTTTTTCAATTTTGAGTTATTGACACATTTAAATCCTCCGTAAAAAGTTGTAATGGTAAATTTTATACAATTTTTTTTATTTAGATGCTTAGAAACATTGGTTTTCCTGGCTGGCTCAGGCAACC
This sequence comes from Biomphalaria sudanica, assembly GCA_036873155.1. Taxonomy (NCBI): domain Eukaryota; kingdom Metazoa; phylum Mollusca; class Gastropoda; family Planorbidae; genus Biomphalaria; species Biomphalaria sudanica. The sequence continues at coordinate 516,395 of JAZGLO010001455.1, forward strand.
CATTCCATGCTCTAATAGCACTAGGGAAGAAGGTGCTTTTGTTATTGTTAGAGTAGCCTACACTAGGTTTTAAATAAATTGCGTAATTTTAGTTTTTTCACTGTTGATTTTTTCTATTACATTTGGGGGTGCCACCAAATTCACTTCGCCTAGGGGCCCAAGGCCTACAATTATCTAAGGACGACCCTGATGCACATGCTATTACAGTACATGTTTACAAAGCTTTCTAGTTCTGTACTAAGCAGATAGTAGTAGACACTTGGCATCTGTATTTATTCTCCAAGTATATATATATTTCCATTTTATTTAACGGGCTATAATAACATTGGTAATGCATATTTATTCCCCAGGTATATTTCCATTTTATTTAACGGACTGCAGGGAGTGTTTGTCTTTGTTTCCTTCATGTGTAACAAGAGAGTCTTGCATCTCTACACCGGACGTCACGTGACTACATCGTCTGGGTCTAGGCGCGAGACAACGCAGAAAGCTGATCACGAGGACAGCTTTAAACTGAAGGCCAAGGCTGCGTCTGCCATGAGATGTGTTCAGATGGAACAAGAGAAGAGAGAAAATGTTTAGCTAAATAATTATACAGCCCATATTTTGTTTAAAGATAAACTGTAAAGTTATTGAGTTAGTGTTACATTCTTTACCTCAACTGGCGAGTTTTATGCCCCGAAAAACTAATTATTAAATTAGTGAACGTTATTGTTGTTATTGTATTTTAAAACAACATAACCTCATTCACCAAGCTCTATCTTTTCTATACAAATTACGTAATCCATTAAGGCTGTCACGTGATACGTTTTTTTTTCTCATTGTTTTATCAATATTATCACGTGTAAAGTCTAATCCTCGCTTTAAAAAGCCGGGCCGCGTACGGTGGCATGGGTAAGTTTGGTCAGTTGCAGATAGGCCTGCTGCTTCTCTCCGCTTTTTATTGCTTCGGCGCGCTTTCACCCTGGCAATTATTCTTGACTCAATAGTTCAAATCTCGAGACTCACAGCTTAACGTCATGAGGAGCGAGTGTACGTAGTAAAGAATGAATAAAATGCAAAGACGAATTTATTTTCTAATACAAACTCTTAATTTTCACTTATTGTCCGCTTCCCTACCCAAACTTGTCCCCGCGAAATCCTTTTCGCATTGGCCTCGCAATGGTTAAGTCCGGCCTGCCTCTCCCCCCTCTCTCTTTCATATCCCTGTCCCCGGTCATGCAAAACGCGATGTAGGCCTACATGGATAGATCGACACCGGAATTCATCCATTCGGAAACCACTTTACCAATCAGCCACCGCGCCTACATCAACATTAAAACGCAATACTATGTAACAATTTATGAAAAAGTACGTCCACGATAGCTCATCTTGCAGTCACTTGTTTCAATAGTATTTAACATTAGCCGTCATTACCTACACTAAAATTTGTGCTTAACAAAATTCAAATTCAAATTCAGATGCAACTAGTTATAAATCAAATCAAAATTAAAATTCGCAATATTACTCCAATGTTTTAACTGATTTTAAAAGTTGGAAATGTTAGTGAAATTTTAAATTATTATTGCAAAACATGTGGAGAGTCGGATTAAACATTTCAGCGGGCCGGGGTTGGCCTGCGGTTCGTAGTTCGCCCATTACTGTTTTGCAAGAATAAAGTCTGAACTAATTTTCGATAGTGTTTTTTTTTTTAAAGTCTCATCAAACTTTGTGCAGGCCAATGAGTGACCTTTTACCAAATGCCATGTAACATGTCACAGCATTAGCACAAACATTTTTTCATTAGGCATATATTGTATAACTTAAAAAAAATAAATAAAGAAATGAATTCTATTTCATGTGTTCTATTTTGTTGGAATGTATTTGTTGTAATGTGTGATGTTTGGTGTGATTCTAAAATTCTAAATGATCTAACTCTGACCACTTATCAAAAATACAAAATGGTGACTTTTACTGACTTTCAGACCGCCCTCCCACAGTTACTAAATGTGAGGGTGTCGATTTCCTACATCAAATGAGACACTGACCGCTGAGGCTGAAAGAAAAATCCAAGCTTTTGAGAGTAAATGCTACAGAACAATGCTGGGTATCAGATACCAGGAAAAGAAGACAAAACACTCTGGCTGACAAAAATATAACAAATTCTCAATCCTGTGAAGAGATGAAAGCTGAGCTGGTTCGGTCATATTGTAAGACATGACTCACCATCTAAAGTCATTCTTCAATGTACAGTGGAGGGAGCACAAAGAAAGGGTCGTCCAAAGAAAAGCTGGCTGGATAACATAAAAGAATGGACCGGCCTCTCTCTTTTGATATCCTGCTAAGAACAGCCGCTGACTGGGAAAAGTGGAGGGATTTGGTTAGGCGAACTGTCCCAGCATTCTTACGACGAAAGTCAAGAAACAGATAAGAATGACACAAAACAAATTTTTAGGTAAATTCTTGTAATGAAGGCGTCTCATTTTTCAATCAGAAAATATTGCGAGATTTTCAAAGGATAGACTTCGGATTTTAACACGAAACAGGGACGAAGGTGATCTAATGCCCGGTGGGTTGGCACCAAATATATCTAGACCGCATCCGAATGGGTGATATGAACGAGGGTTTTAATTGTTAATACACGGTCTCTGGTTTGTAGCTTCAAAAAGCTAATACAACTAAACCGGTGTAGATGTATATTAGATATTTATTCTAAATGTAAAACTTGAAATAAACTTGAACAGACTTCTAACCGAGGTCAAGCCATATATTTTATGTCTATAGGTCAAACATTTTTCCCGCTTTCTAAATATAATTTTTCACTTGCATATATATTTATAGTATAATTTTAACAAAAACACAGGTTATAGACCCTGTTGCCTAACTACAAAATGGCGTCGTCGTGAAATTCACGAGCCATTAGAATCATGTTTCTGTCTCTTGGAATTCAAAAGAAGAGATATTCGCTATAGAACTAGACTAACTATTGTTCTTTTCTTTTACTGTTGTGGCTGTTTTTAATAGCTTAAAACTAAAGGGAATTTTTTGCTTTTAGGTGTCCTAACTTAATACTATAATTATAAAAGGTAATTTCAAAATTTGAAATTTCACTTACTGACTTAAACTTAGACTTAATAATTAATTAATATAAATTTAGATTAGATTTAGTCTTAATAAGTTAATAATAAATATAATAATGATTACTATTATATTTATATAGATCTAATCTAGTGAAATAGTCACAATATAGTTGAAATTTATTAGAGTATAGTAAATATAATAGATCTAGACCTAGACTTCTAGATTCTAGATATATAGGTTTATAATATCCTATCTTCTTATCTTATACTTATATAATACAGACATATATTATTACTTCAAAAAAGAAGATGATTACGTTCTATCCGTCATGCATTTAGTAATGCATTTTTTTTATTAACCAATGACCTAAATTCTGCCAAGTCACTGGTTTTCCTGGCTAGCTCAGGCAACCCATTCCATGCTCTAATAGCGCTAGGGAAGAAGGAGCATTCGTACAAATTTGTCCTAGCATATGGAATGACGAATGTGCCTTTATCTTTGTGTCTTTCTGAGTATTTTATTAAATTTTCATTTTGTTTTTGTATTTGAAGATTATGGTTCAGTGTTTTATGTATAATTGTTACTTTACTCTTGGAGTAAAACTTGTCACTAGTAGGACCAGATGGCCTTTATTACTTTTAAACTAATTAATTATTTTACAGCCATTATTGGCATTATAAGCTACTTATTGGCCCTATAAATTATAATGAAATATCATAGCATATAATTGACTCTGTAGTTATTACTCTGTATTAATGTGAATATTCGTTTGTTATGAATCTCACTGCTCTATTTTGTGTCTGTTCCAGTTTCTTAATGTTTTCTTGAGTTGAGGGGTCCCAAACAGAGGATGCATATTCTATTATTGGCCTAACCAATGTTAAATAATATTTTAGTTTTATGTACTTATATGATTTATAGAAATTTCTTTTAATAAATCCTAATGCTTTGTTTGATTTTTTTATAGTTTCATCAATATGTGGATTCCATGACAGTTTTTCATTTATTATAACACCTAGGTATTTTGCGATTTTAGTCTGTGTTACTAGTTTGCCATGAATAAGATAATTGGAATTAATTTGTTTTAGTTTTTTTGTTACTCTTAACAACTGACATTTTTCTGGGTGGAAAGACATGCTCCAATTTGATTCCCATTTCTGTAATTCATCTAATTCTCTTTGAAAAATATCTATGTCTTGTGTTGTTTTTATTGTTCTATATATTATGCAATCGTCTGCAAATAATCTGACTTTTGTTCCTGAAGTAATGCAATTTGGTAAATCATTTATGTAAATTAAAAATAGTAGTGGACCCAAGACTGTTCCTTGAGGTACACCTGAGTTTACTGTTATCGGTGTTGATTTAGAACCATTTATTATTACAGTTTGTTCTCTCCCTATCAAAAAATCTTTAATCCACTGATGCAGTGGACCATTAATGCTGAAATATTTTAATTTTTTAAGCAAACTATGGTGGTGAACTTTGTCAAAGGCCTTAGAAAAATCTAGTAAGATAGCATCTATTTGTTCACTATTATCTAAACCTTTAGAAAAATCATCAATTAGTCCTATTAGTTGTGTTTCACATTATCTATATTTCTTAAAGCCATGTTGGTATGGTGTGAGGACATTTTGTTTGTCTAAGTGGTTTATGATGTTGCTACATATTATGTGTTCTAGGATTTTACATGTGATGCTGGTAAGTGATACTGGTCTGTAGTTTCCTGGGTCAGATTTTTCTCCTTTTTTAAATAGGGGGGTGACATTAGCTTCTTTCCAGTCCTTTGGTACTCTGCCCTGGTTAAGCGATGCCTGAAAGAGTATTTTGAACACTGGGGCTAGCTCACTGCTTAGTTCTTTGAGTAATCTAGCTGGAATACCATCAGGTCCAGACGCTTTATTTGGTTTGGTGTTGGCTAATAGTTTTTGAAATACCATTTTCTTGTATTACTATATCTTCTATGTTGTCTACATGGTTCAAATTAAGTAATATGTCTTTGTCTCCTGTGGCTGAGAATGCTGATGCAAAGTATTTGTTTAGGATGTTTGCTTTAGTTTCATTATCATTAAGACCAGGGATAATATCATAATCAACTACTAATCCAGGTCTGTTGGTTAAGAAGAGATCTAATGTGTTGTTTAATCTATTTTGCTTTTTAATGATTTGATCTAAACTTAGGTTGTGTAAAGTTTCTATGAAAAGCTCATTTATGTCCTTAAGGTTTTGGTGTTTATCTATGGTTAGTATTTTCCAATTTATATCAGGTAGGTTGAAATCACCCATAATCCAAAAAACTGCATTTTTATTTGTCTCTTTAAGTGTAGTAATCTGATTACATAGTTCCTGCATGTGTTGTAAACTAGAATTTGGTGGTCTGTAAATGCTGCCTATTATTAGAGATGTTGAGGTGGTATTAATTTTACAAAATGTTGATTCTATATTTTTTGAGTTAGGTAAGGTAATTTCTTCTGCTATAAGAGTGTTTTTTATTACTAAAAGAACTCCTCCATGATTATCAGCCCTATCTTTTCTAAAAATTTCATAATTAGTATTGAAAATTTCTGCATTATAAATTTCAGGATGTAGCCAAGTTTCTGTTCCTGCAATTATGTCTGGTTTCTCACATTCTAATAGAATTTCTAAGTCTGCTGTTTTGTTCCTCATGCTTTGAAAATTTATTACTAAGGTTTTAAGGTTTTAAGTTATAGTTAACTTATAGTTATTATTACTCTTAGACACTTAGAATTAGATCTAGTCTTTTTAGATTACTTAAAATGCCACTGAATGACTGATCAGAAAGATATTTTTTTTAGACCTGGTCAGTGATATCCTAGTAGGCTTACCAACATTTCACTATATTTAATTTACCGTTTTGTCATAAAAAATTTGATCCCTAGCACTGCCTTTATATATGAATGTATGTATGAATTATTCAATGATGTTCTATTAGAAGCATTTAATACATTTAATACTCCTCTAATACTTTCATGAAATTTAAAGGGAAAGCACTCCAAAGGTAAATAGTGGTAAGGTTATAGACCATGTTCTGCTGGGCACTAGTGAGGAAAGTGTGTGTTGGGCAGGTCACCTAAAAAAGTACTATAAAGACTAACTGCAGGCATCAATTAGCCAACTCTGGCATATAAGAAAAAAAACTTGCTGCAAATGGATTCTTAAAGAGACAGTCGGAGAACACTTTCATAAGACAGAAATTTTTGACCCAAAGAAAAGTACTTGACAAAGAAAGGTGCAGACAGCAAAAAAGAGAATTTAAATAGACCCCAGACAGACTGAGTTAGGTGTGGCAAAATTAGCAGGTTGCAATTGGTCTGATTAGTCACATGATATACTGCACCTATAACCTTTGAACTCGAGGACAGTGCCAATTAAAGTTTGAATAAAAATACCAATTATTTTATTAATTAATACATTTAATATTATAGGGATTTGTGATGGTAGATTTTCAAAAATTTAGAATTCAATAAATGTTTTTTTATTTTCATTTAGGTATTCTAAAAGGACACTCTCTACTATTCTTACAATGTCTGTGATCACCAAAGTGCCAGAACCTAATTTATGGGAAGAGATTTGTAAAGGTTGTTCTTTTTTATATTTTTAATATTTTTCTGAGACAGCCCTTTTACAAGACTGATTGTTTTTTTTTTAAATGGTGTATAGGATAATTAAGGTCATGCCTAGGTTATGATTTCAATCACTAATCTCTCTGGATTGATAATTTTCACTTGAGGAATTAATGATTTAAGGCTAAAGGGAAATGCTGTGAGTTTAGGGTTACTTGACATCTGGCAAAAGGAGGATATGACCTCCTTTTGGAGTGATCTCCTTTTTGCTCATTTGTCCTAATTTTTGTGGTCATGTCCTCCTTTATAAGCAGTTGTCCTCCTTTTTGGGGTCATGTCCTTCTCTATGAGGTTATATCCTTCTTTTTTAGGCACATGTCCTCCTTTTTTAAGTCTTAAGTCTTACAATATCAATTCGTGGAATATCTGTATAATATTTGTTTAACTATTGTAACTTTTTCTTATCTTATTTTATCTTATGAAATACAGACGATACTTCAATAAAGAAGATCATTAATTTCATCCTATGTGTGTCCCTAAGTCAATCTAGTTATGCATGCTAATCAATGACTTAAACTCTGCCAAGTTGTTGGTTTTCCTGACTGATTCAGGCAACTCATTCCATCCTCTACTAGGGGTAGGGAAGAAGGAATAGTTATACAGATTTGTCTTCGCATATCAAACAAAAAATGTGCCTTAGCTTAGCTTATTATCCACAGATGTTCTAATAAGAATGTACATCATACATTCTGTTATTCTAGTCATACATGTTTCAGATTAATTATTTTAATATTTTAAAGTCAGTTTTATATCATTTAGAGTACAGTTTAAAGTGCTTGCCTTCTGAACCAAGGGCTCTCAAGACTTGGATTTTTAGGGTGCCCCTGATTCTTCCCAACTCAAATGGGTACTTATATATATCATTTGGAGTACAGTTTAAAGTGTTTGGCTTCTGAACCAAGGGCTCTCAAGTTTGAATTCAAATGAAGACTCTGGAATTATTAATTTCAGGATTTTTAGGATGCCTCTCAGTCTTCCCAACTCAAATGGGTACTTGACATTAGTTGGGGAAAGAAAAGGTGGTTGGTCATAGTGCTGGTTACAGGACATCCTTGTTAACTGTAGGCCACATCATCTGCCCAATTGATTGCAAGGCACTTCTATACCATTTAAAAGAATGTACCCCTAAATTGGCTAGACCATTCCACTACTTTTAGATGTGTATTTATTATAATGTATTATATCACCCAAAGGTTGCATTGAAGTTTATATTTTATATTGGTTACTGAAACTGACAAACCCTAATTTTTTATTTTTTTCTGTACAGATTTTATGTAATAAATAATCTGTTGGTGTCAATTTTTTTTTCTCTTTTTAGAATTTGCTGCATTACGGTCATGGGAAACTGATAATGACAACAAATCAGTATCTACAGACTATCTTGACTTCGATGCGTCCAAGCATACGCCAGTTTTCTATGGGAAGATTTTTACTGGCATGTTTGCTGATGCAGACGTGACAGCTGACTTTGACCCAGCTGTCAGCCATCCAGCATGCATTGGGTTCAGTTTTGCAGAGAAGCTCGCAAAACCTGCATCTCCAAAACCTCCACCACCACCAGACAAATACACGTGTATGTTAAAAAGGTTAATCCAAGTGATTAGCAATAACACCCATATTCCTCCAGTCACATTAACATTCATTATTTACAGTTACTTCCCTCTAAAAATAATTAGTATTATGATTCAGATAAAAACTGTGTATGAAAAAAACAATAAGAATTAGTAGATTTTAAATGAATATAAGGTTGTTAATATTTTAATCAAAAGAGATAGAAAAGTATTTGAACTAACATTTTGTTGTCAGTATTCGTGAGCCATTCCTTCCTAAAGCTTCTTTTCCTCAAATACGTTTGCGATGGAATGTAGGCTACTTTTATTCAACATTTGTGTTTCTTCAAATAATTAGGTAAAAATTCTTTTACCTATTAATTAAATAGTAACAGAAATAAAACCTTTATTTAAAATCTATATTGCAATTGTTTTTTGTTTCTAAGAATTTTTTTTTATATTTGAATTGCAATTTGCAGAGATTAATTGATTAAAACTAATGATAACTTCTTCTGACTAAAAATTTTTATGGTACACAGGCTCGCCTACAGAGTATTTGAATTTTTATATTTACCCAACTCTACTACCAGCATTGGAAGCCATGTTAAAACAAGCAAAAGTGGAAAAATGTTTTGAGGTGAGTTACTGGAAAATAGATGAAACAAATCTATAATAACACATATGAAAACAACAACCAACCGCCTTTACTTTTTAACCCAATTAATATCAAGTACCCATTAGACCTGGGTGGACTCCAAGTATTCACCAGAAATAGAACCCATTACCCCTGGTTTGGAAGCCAAGCTCTTTACCGCTCAGCCACCATGCCTCCATTAGCTCATAGACTGTTGGCTTATTTATAATTTTTCATAATTTCTTCAACAATAAAATTGCTGTAAGAAAAACTAACAAAAACTTCAAAAACAACTCAGTTTGTGTTTCAATATCAAGAAATGTAATGGCCATCAAACCTAGGATATGTATGCAAATAAATCTATATGCAAATGTTTTCTTTAAAACAGTAACAAATGATTAAAATGTTAAAATGAACAAATTATTACATCTGTAGGCAAGAAATAATGTGTTTTGGAATGGTGTGGAAAATGGCAAACAAAATTTCAATTCTAAAATTTGAAATTTGATTTTATTTGGGCTATGAACTTTTGGTTTTAAAAAGAGAACTTTCATTTGATGAAGTGTTATAGTTTAACATGGCACCAGAATATGTTTTTATGTTTATAATAATTTCATTAGAAACTGTACTATTGTCTCTCGATATTGCTATGATCTATTATTTTCAAATTAATATTTTATTTGTAATATCTTTCTTTTGTTCTATATTTTATGTATTTTTCATCAATAGGAAGAATACACACAACATACACAGGAAGATGTATTTAAATTAATCTTTTTTTGTTGGTTAATTTAATATTTTTATTATTTGGATAGTGTTTTGTTTTGTTGCCTTCTTTATAATGTTTTTATTTAATTTAAGGTTTAAGAAAATGTACTTAAAAAAAAAACAGAATACCAGATCTAGAAACACAGCTAGTAGAGTAGAATAATCTTTCCTTGCTAATTCAGTAAGAAAGAAAATCATATGCAATTACACACTGAGCTAACATAAAATATTGATTACAGTAATGAAAGGACTAGGCAAGTTTATCGAAATGTAAAAAGTAGGGTATTTCATTTTAAATTGAGAAATTAAGTGAATGACTTCATACTCTTTACATGTAAATATTTGCCTTTCTGTCTATAATGATGAATGATGCACCATAAAAATTCACTAGTGCTAAATAGACCTACAAGTTTCAGAATTTGTTGTATATTGAAGGATTTGTTTCAAGTTTTTTCATGCATCTATTGTTCCTGTCGTCTTCTAATGGTATGGTTATATATAATATAAGCTCTTCCATTCTCTGGGATGGTGTCAGCAGTCTGTCTCCATCCTTTCTGATTCTAGGCAACACTGTGCAACTAACTCTCATTGCTAGCATCTCTTTAGCTAAGCATTTAATGTTACTTTTGGTCTGGTTGTCTGAAATTCCTCAATCCTACAACAGGGTGACATTTTTATAATTTACTGCTTCTCAATGTGCACACATTTGACATGTTTACCTCAAATCAATTTAGCATGAGACATTGACTTTCCAGTAAACACTAATGCTACATACCTCTCATAATCATCCATACACTAAGGCTCTGTGCTAAGACTAATACTTAGCACACTCCAGTCATCTGGCAGTGTTCTGTAGGGTTTGCTTGTCTTTGTTCAGGTTAAGACCCTTGTTTGCACCAATTCTATTGGACACAAGACTAGTCATATCTTTAAAAATGCTTCTGAGCACCCTGCAGTCATTGAGTCTTTTTTCCATGTTACATACCAGACAGTTTGTAAGTAACTGTTGAATTAATATTTTTGGTATATATATATATCTTGGCTACATAGCAAGGTACTCACTACAAATGCGTTGTAAAAAAAAAACAACTACTATTTTATTCAATTCCACAATTCTTTCTTAAAATTTGATCATCTTACCTTATAAAATACAGATGTTACTTCAAAAAAGAAGATGATTACATCCTACACATGTCCCTAGGTCAATCTAGTCATGCCTGTTCAATGACTTAAACTATGTCAAGTTGTTGGTTTTCCTGGCTGATTCAGTTAACCCATTCCATGCTCTAAAAGCACTAGGGAAGAAGGAGTATTTTGTGCAAATTTATCCTAGCACATGAAACAAGAAATGTGCCACGTCCAATAAAAACCTTTTTATTTATATTTGACTCCTCACCAACTGGGTACTGCTTAAAAAGAATAGTTTTTGCACCATTTTAAGCATGTGGTTCCCGGTATATAGTTCAGTTTCTTCTGTGACATTCTGTTAGAAGATTTCTGCTTAATTTAGGCTAACAGTAAGTCTATCTCTGGGCATGTATCTTGGAAATGATTGACAAGCGTTTGAAATATTGTTATTTTAAAAGTGAGTCAAACTTCATCAGAAAATAGCAGAATCTAAATAAGTATATTACTACATATATTCTTTGCCTTTTACTTCATTCATTTTACAAAGCTTTCCATCAGTTCTAAGGAAATAAACTTCCCCTCCAAATATTTTAAAGCATTACCTGGAACAGATGGAAAGACAATGCAAAAAGTATTAGCCCCAAAATACACAGGACTAATTTTTTTTTTTCTTTTACAGAGGAAGAGAACTAAATTTGATGCTTGTGATTATCTAACAGAGTATCTATACAGGTACAATTTTCAAAAATTGGTCTTTTGCTAAATAATAGTTAATACTCAAATGGTATTCTGCTAGTGAAGCTGTAATAGTTTGTTCCTGAACTGACAGGCTATTTATCTTTCTTGTGAGAAAATCTTCTTACAAAGATGAAGGAATTACTTCCCTTCCCTATAGAGTGGGATGTAAATTTACCAAATTTAGTTAACATAAAATGATTGAGCTTTATTGATGATTAAAGTAGAGTTGCTATAATTATACTGATGCTCAAGTTAATCATTTTTGTTCAAAATAAACAATCATTTTTTTGTCAAATTCAATGGGAAGTAATCAAAGATACGGTTCTGGAAAAAATTTTGAGTATAAAATGAAGAATAGAGATGCTTTAATTTTCTATTAAGTTTATCAGCATTATAAAATAAGATAAATGTCATTCTTCATTGTTTATAACAAGGTCAGACAAGACCTTTTATTATAATATTTTACATTTAGTTTTCTGATCTATGTTTGTAAAATGTTTTACATGTTTCGGATGTTCCTTCAGAGTTGAAGATAGTTTACTTCCTAGTCCAAACCTCCCGCAGGACGACGGGGGATGGGAGCGGGCAGGGTTTGAACCCTCGACCGTCGATAAATCTGAACGACAGTCCAGCGCGCAAACCGCACAACCAGGCAGCCATCTCTATCTCTATACTCTGCATATTAAAAAATTTTATATGTAAATATCTGTATAAAACAAAATTGTTTTATGCTCTTAACAAAGTTAGGAAGAAACCAATATTTATAAATATCAAAGAAACACTTACTAAGCTTAATAGGATCAATACTGTGAGCATTCATTTATTTTTTTATATGAATGTTTTCAGAATCCATCATTTACTTTACCATTGCCATTTTTTTGTACATCTGTTTTTTAATGTTACTGGTCTAAACTAAAAAGTTTATTTTTTATTTTCTGTGCACATTAAATCAGATCTGAAAGGGGAAACTGTGCTACTTACTTTACATGCATATTAAAAAAAAACTATTTCATAATTTAATAATTGTATAAATAAATCTCTAATTATTACTTCTCATTTCATAGACATAACTCTTTTCATAAGGATGAAAACAGGGAAGATGTCCCGCTGCTGGACATTCCTTTTGTCAAATCTTGGCTGCTAGATCAGTAAGTATTTTTAATTTGATAACTTATTAATCGCTTCTCCTTCACGGTAAAAGAGGAGCAAATGTCTCATTTCCTATGAACTGGAAGATGGCTATAAAGCTGGCCACATGGCACAGGTAAGTTGGGTCTACAGCAGATAAGCCTGTTTCTTTTCTCATCCTTTTGTTGGCTCTGCATTCTTTCATTACATTTAATCAGAAACAAGAAACAAAGTTATCTGAAGCTTTGTTTATCAGTGCGGAGAAAGAAGGTCTAACTAATGTATTTGGGAAATCGACATTAAATGGGCCGTATACTGCCTGGTATGCACTTCGGACCTGCCTTCACAATGGTCCCGAGTTTGATCCCTAACCACTGCCATCCCTACAGGACGTTTGGACTAGGACATAATAACCTTAAGTTCTGAAGGCATGTCCAAAACATATAAAACTGTAGCTGGTATAGAGCAATTACACTTGAGGCAAAATACACTGAAGTACCCAGTAAATGTCCTAACCCTTACAAGAATCCAATGTTGATTTTGTTTTGATTTGTTGGCACATTGGTATTCTTTAGGGCATGACATTTAGTATAAAAAACAAACAAACAATTAAACACATATCTGTACACTAATTTAAGAAAGAGTTAGAAAAGTAGTATTCCTTCTTTTAAAATTTCATTAATTTGTATAAATTATAATTTTTTCTTTATTTCTAGTCCAAGACCTGCATTGCCTAAGTCTTTACTCTGGTCAGATGATGAAGCTGCTTTGATAATCCAATGTTTCTGGAGGGGTTACAGGGTGAGATATTCATTGATCTTATGCACATATTTGTAGTAAAATGGTCAAGGCTTCTCTATGTACTAGTTGATGAGAATAAAAATGGTGGAGCAAAAGAGAACATTTTTTTCTTTCCCTTGGGCACATGATAATTTGACAAAAGTTATTAAAAGGGATTACAGTACTTCTTTAGTCACAAAGCTTTACTAAATTTATTGATAGTAAGCTCTAGATTGTCATTGTATAATATTTAAAAGAGAAAATACAATGTACATAAAGAACAAGATTTGCTTTACCAAATATTATTCAATGACTGGTGAAATTTCTTATTCCTTATGCTACTACAAATTAACATAATTGCTCCTTCTTCCCCAGTGCCATTAGAGCATGGAACAGGCTACCCGAGTCACCCAGAAAAACCAATGATTTAGCAAAGTTTAATTCTCAAACTAACATGCATCACTAGATTAACTCATGGATACACATCAAATATAATTATCTTGTTTAGAAGGATAGTCTGTAATTTATAGGATAAGAATAGATCAGTTATCATGAAAATATTTACATTATTTGAAAGTAGAAATTTAAAGTTAATATCAAATTGTATTCTCAAGATGCTATCTTTCAAATTTTCAAGTGAAAATAAATCAATTTTATTTAAAAGATTAAACAATCATTATATATATATACCTATCTAGGTAGTTTCACTTTCCAAAATACACAGATCTCAAGTGATATTAGTAATCCATTACATTTCATATGTACACAATTATTTATAGAGGCACATTCCAAAACCAGCCCTCAATAGTGACTAATTACTGAACTGACTCGCACCTTAACCTATTAAGGAATTTAAGGAAAACAGCGGTGGCAGAGCGGTAAATCGTTTGGCTTCTGAACTGGGGTCGGGGTTCAAATCCTGATGAAGACTTGGATTTTTTATTTTGGGATTTTCTGACGCCTCTTAAGTCCACCTAGCTTTAATGGATACCTTATGTTAATTGGGGAAAAATAAAGGCAGTTGGTCGTTGTGCTGGCCACATGACACCCTCATTATCCGTAGGCCACAGAAACAGATGATGCAAAGGTGTGTAACGAGAACTTTACTTTTACTTTAAAGAACAAATATTAACTTGGCAATTAACAAACAAAATTTACTTTGGTTACAGTCAATTAGTCTATTAATTGAAAATGGAGCCAACATTGATTAGATGTATCGTTGTCCTAAACAGTGAACTTAATATACCATATAATTTATTTATTGTTCATTTTTTTTACTGTTTCAACTAAGCCGAACTTCTTTCTATAGTTTATTTATATCAACAATTTTTTTTATATTTACAAAACATTATAAAGGTTCGAAAGGATCCCGAAGTGCAAGAGTTGAGAATATGGCAGCGAGAATGGAGAGAGGAGATTTCAGGCATTCAGAAGAGGGTCACAGAGTTCTGGGATGAGAAAATGCCAGAAGGTGACAGCAGAATCAAACTTCCAGATCCTGATGATGATACCTATTTATTTAAAGAAATAATTATTGAGTCACCGTCACAGTCAGGTGTCAGTCCTTGATGGTTGGGTTTAACCTGCAATGTAGATCTTGGTTTTTATAGAAGGTTATCCAGTTACTGACATTTTCAAAATAGATGTTCAGATATGCTGAATTATTGTTGTTGGATAAGTGTGTGAATTTAGTGAATGATGGTCCACTATGGTATGACTGAATGAGCATATCGAAGTACATATGATATGCCCCACTCCAAGGTTAAGAATGTCTGCCAAACTTCAATTTTTATAGAGGCCACACAAATGTGAAAAAAATAAATTTCTTGCTTTTTTTTTTAAAAATATATTTTGGAATGTGGAAGATAAGGGAAGTAACTATGAGCACAACATGAGCAATTAATTTAGAGTTTGTTTGAAATTGATAAAACAACAATAAAAAGCATCTTTTTATTAGTCATTGGATCATCATTACATATTATTATTATGTTGTATTGGATTCATAAGCTACCTTTCAGTGATTGAGAATGTTAAGAATTTACAAATTTGGAATTAATGCTTTAATTAAATGACCAACTACAAAATAGGACTTCTAAGTAACGTAATATTGGATGAATTTCTTTTCTTAATGTGCTCAAAGAAGAATTGCTCTAAACTGATTTGATAGCCATAGGAACTCTTGAGAGCGGTGAATAAAACAAAAATGTGAAATTAATTTCTTTTAAGGATTATACAATTACCTAGCAGTCATTGATTTTTTTAAAATGTTTATATTGCAAGTAATAATATGTTCAGAATGAAATATAACTTATGTTTGTTGTCAGCATGCTTATAACACCCTTGTCATCCTGTATTAGGTTTGGGCTAGAAAGCAATGATCCTCAATTCTGAAGGAACATCTGAAGCATGTAAAACAATATAGACAGTTAAATACATGAACTAACTCAAACCATGACTTTATTCATGACTTGTTTACCTTTTAATATAGCACAAAAAATATGTTTGTGTTACCAACTACTATTCCTTTTTCACATTGTAGATTTATGTTAACACCAAAAACATCTTTTTCTCATCAGCACATCATTAAACTTTTTCTTAACTCAGCCTGCTATAAAATTAAAGTTTACATAAATGCACAAAGAATATTACATCATGATACTACAATAGAGTTTTAAAAACAAAATCTATTGCACTAGACCACAAAGATTGGTATGTTGTACATACAGCTTTTCTCATATTTTTATTGTTCCTGTGACTATATCACAACTTATCACGCTGCTACACATCTCATTTGTGGGAAATTTAAAAAATAAAACTCTCTTGAAATATCATTCTTATAGTGTTGAGACTTTAATTAACAATACAATACATAAATAAAACCTGAAATTATTTGATGATGATTCTAAAATGTGTATTTCAAGGTTTTTGTAGCATTAATCCAGAATGCTGACAATTATATTTTTCGGTTACTGATGTCAAGTATAAACATACTGTGTTGTTTTTTTTAGTACTCAATGCCTGTGGTTATATACTATAAGTGCAATTTTATAAAATATCTTAAAACAAAACACAAACCAATTACTTGTATATATTTACATAAACTTTAATAGAAATACTTTTAAGACTTCTGTGTTACACCATCATTATCAATGAATACAGTCATACAAGGCAGCAACACAATTATGACTCAATTATTGACTTCACTTCAATATATAATTTGTAACTCTTGTTGATATTATAGTCAAGTGACTTTGAATTATTATGTTAAGAACTATTCAAAATACAAATACAGCGCTGTGCTTGTTGACATAGTCATGGCTATTCAGACACTCATCAAAGTAACAAATTTATTTAAGTCATTCTTACTGAAAAGATGCTAAATAGGCCAATCCTTGAAACACAACCATAATCACAGGATGTTCAAATGTAATCACCAGACACTGCAAGCAAAAAAGAAAGTGCCCTGGATGATGAGCAAAACACGTATATAAATATCTGTGCACATACATATATACGAAGGCAGTATCACAGTTCATGCTTAATGAGTATGTTAATAAGAACAGATTGCCAACAACTAAGACAAAATGTGATCAGCTTATAAACTATGATAGAAAAAACAATCAAAAATACTATGCAGTGTAACAAAATCTTAACAAAAATTCCAAATCTAAGTAGAAATAAGAGTTGAGTACCTTAATGTTGTCTAGTAAAAGATGAGATTGATAATTAGATTATACAGCACAGAAAGTATCAATAATATCATTAAAGCTTTTAAGATTTTGCATCAATAGATATTTTCATTAAAATGAAAAGCAAGACTTTTTTAAGTCATTTAAAAAAATTGTTAACAACTTTTGTAGAGATATATTATTAAACTTTTGTGTTCTAATGAGTATGTATATAAATGAATGGTTGCAAATATAGAATACATAAACATGCATACTAAATTCCATAACTGTTCTGATGTTACTTTTACAAATGTTTACAAACACAAAATTATATAGAACTGAGAACAAATATATATCAAGATAAAAATATTCTGAAATTCTTTGATTTAATATTCATTACTATTTATTTATATCGCTTGGTAAGAAGAGAGCATGTCATATTTCATTTTTTAAAAAATTTACCCTTTTTATTATTTAAAAGTAAATATTATTGTATATAGATATATGCTACTTGTGTTATACATTTGGGGAAACTAACATGACAATTCATTCAAACAATTTCCACTTCATCAACTGGTATTTTCAACTAAAATTTAAAAAAAAAGTTATTTGAATAAGAAAACAAAATATGAAGTGACATCCTTAACAATTAAGTTGAGTATTTCTATTATGACTGACTTTCTGAGTTAACAACTTTTCTGTGTCACTCTGTGCATAGGAGAATGAGTTTTCTCTTTGAATCGTGATCATAGGTTACAAACTAAGTTCTATTTTCACAAACCTACGCACTGAAGGATCTTGAATTTGATCTAATTTAAGTGTAATCTCCTTTTTATCTAATAAGTTAAAGTTATTTCCATAGTATCTCTTCAGTTCTTCAGCATAAATAATCCATGAGCAATTAGGGCAACCAGTTCCGCAACAGTAGGCTGGGGCTTCAGGAGGCTGACTATTAACATCTTGACACTGTGTAGTCATTGGTATGTCAGTGGCTACTGAAACTTCTTTGTCACTAGATAATGTAGATCCCTTTGGGATGCTTAATGCAGCAGGCTCAATATTTTTGATGACTGTCTCTGGTGTTCCATCAGATGAATCTGGTGACTCAAACGAAGAATTCTTTTTTTCTGGTATATCGATGTCAGAGAATGTACTTTCTTTTTTTGAATGTAATGCAAATGTTTCTGTGTGGGTTTCATCTAAGTCATATGAGACACCACTGACATTATTTGAGCTACTGGAACTCAAAGAACTAGGACTTTGAAGTTTAGCAGTCAAGAATGACTCGCCATGGCTATGTACAAAAGATTCAGAGGAAGTGTATCCATTTGTTCTACAGATAAAAGGAAATAGCTTCCTACAGTTTAGCATTTTTGTAAATCAAAAGAATTATTTATTCGTTCACCATACTTTCCATCAGATGACTATGTTGTCACTCATGAATCTGACCTCATCATCTCAGAGTCTTTGAAATGCTACTTTTAGATTGTAAGTTTCCAGATGAGAGGCTATCAAGAAAGATACACCTGTAAAAGTAAAAATGAAAGCATTATAAACTCTTTTATTAGTATTCCTCTTTTCTTTTACATTAATTTTGTTTTGTCTTAGGTATTGAACCAAGTGAGATGTGAATGGGAATATCGCTAAACATAGTGCTAAGGGAAGAAGTTGGACATAATATGTATGAAAAAAAATGTTTTAATGAGTGGCACAATCCTGCTCTCCCTTATTTTATTCTGTCTCTCCTTGGCAACTTATCATTGATCTACCAGCCTTGGTAGCTACTAAGTATGGTATCATCAACACAGTTCCAGAAAAAAAAAACGTAGCGGGAGGAACAATGATCGATCAATCAAGTATCAAATTAGGTCACTATCACTGAGTGGAGTGAGAGGGCTAGACATGCAGGGTCACACAGTTTTTTTTTTTTTTTTGAGTTAACTAGGCCCTTTGTGAAGTTTGTGGCATTAGAGTTGAGCAGAGAAGAGAGCAATTGATAGTGTGAAAAGTAACACTGGCCTGTCTGTATTGAGCTGGTGTAAAAAGAAATTAATATAAAAAAAGAAAATTGAAGATAATAAGATTTTTAAAATACAACTATGTAGTACTGAGAGTGAGAGTGTTTGTTAAGTTACAAAGAGGGGAATAGTGTTCATTAATGTCCATGCTTGGCCTCATTGACCTGACTCTCTTTGACATCATATATATTTTATTGTAACTATACACATAGTGAAACAAAACAACGTGTATCTATTATTATTGACAAATGTATGATGAGTTTATAGATGTTTGCAGTTTTTCCCAGGACTAATCATTACTGTCTCTTTGACATCATATATATTTTATTGTAACAATACATAGAAGAGCCATAGTGAAACAAAACAACGTGTATCTATTATTATTGACAAATGGATGATGAGTTTATAGATGTCTGCAGTTTTGACCTAGGACTTATATGTAATCATTATGGAGCTATAAACTTTCAAATGTAAAAATTGGGGCGCAGCGCTTAACAGACTTAACTTATTTGGAAGATTACCAAAGGCCAAGATTATGATAGATCTAGTTACAATCTAAACCAGAATAGAAGATCTACTTTATTTTGATCTAGTATTCTAGATCTAAATGTACTCTAGCTAAATCTATTCTACTTTCTAGATCTAGACTTCAAATTTAGAATAGATATAGGTCTACGTCTAGACTAGTCATATTTAGAATTTAGATCTATTAGATATAATTTTAAAATTAATTTTAAATAAATATTTAGATGTAGATTTTTTTTTTCTTTTCTATTACTGTAAATTATTACCCCCTAGAGATTCTAATTCTAATAACACTAAATTAGCCAAACAAAATTTGAGTCCGTTAAATAAAAATTATCAAGTAGATCTACCAATCTTTATGTTTAAATCTTTCCTCTATTTACCCATTTACTTAAACATTCATACAACAATTAGAGTAAATGATATAAACTTTATCTCTTTATTTATCAGAGTTATATGTCTAAAAGAAATAAAAACATATATATATATTTAGTCAAGAATTTGTTCTCATAGTAGTTTTCTTGAATGGTCGACGTGAAAGAATGATAGATATGTTGAGGTTCTGAAATGTTTTGGACCTAACAATGAATCCTGATAAAAGTTTAAAATGTGATTTAAAAGGTATCGACTTCATTTCATAACGATATGTATATATGTTTCCTTAAACATCTCAAATGTAGTTTTGTATTTTTGATAGTGCATCAATTATACAGATATATATCACATATATGATATAGTGTTTGTGACAACTTGCCCCTGTGACTTTTCGCTCCACCTTCCCCTATTTAGCCCTATTAATATTATAAATCTTATACAATGACAATGTGACAGTGACAGTCACAATGAATGTAGATTCTATATATTATCAATGTATGGCCTATGACTCTATCAGTATCATGGTTATGAAACAGCGACTGATGAATGTGCATGATTCAAATAATTCTTCTTCTTCTTCTTCTTATATAATACAGACGTTACTTCAAAAAAGAAGATGATTACGTCCTACGCGTCATGCATTTAGTCATGCATATTAACCAATGACTTAAATTCTGCCAAGTCACTGGTTTTTCTGGCTAGCTCAGGCAACCCATTCCATGCTCTAATAGCACTAGGGAAGAAGGAGTATTTGTACAAATTTGTCCTAGCATATGGGACGAGGAATGTGCCTTTATTTTTGTGTCTTTCAGAGTATTTTATTAAATTTTGTTTTTGTATTTGAAGATTATGGTTCAGTGTTTTATGTATAATTGCTACTTTACTTTTGAGTCTTCTGTCCTGAAGGCTTTCTAAATTTAGTGATTTTACTAATGGTGTTACCCTAGTCAAATGTGAATATTCGTTTGTTATGAATCTCACTGCTCTATTTTGTGTTTGTTCCAGTTTCTTAATGTTTTCTTGAGTTGAGGGGTCCCACACGGTGGATGCATATTCTATTATTGGCCTAACCAAGGTTAAATAACATTTTAGTTTTATGTTCTTATTTGATTTATAGAAATTTCTTTTAATAAACCCTAATGCTTTGTTGGATTTTTTTATAGTTTCATCAATATGTGGATTCCATGACAGTTTTTCATTTATTATAACACCTAGGTATTTTGAGTTTTTAGTCTGTGTTACTGGTTTGCCATGAATAAGATAAGTGGAATTAATTTGTTTAATTTTTTTTGTTACTCTTAACAACTGACATTTTTCTGGGTGGAAAGACATGCTCCAATTTGATTCCCATTTCTGTAATTCATCTAATTCTCTTTGTAAAATATCTGTGTCTTGTTTTGTTTTTATTGTTCTATATATTATGCAATCGTCTGCAAATAATCTGACTTTTGTTCCTGAACTAATGCAATTTGGTAAATCATTTATGTAAATTAAAAATAGTAGTGGACCCAAGACTGTTCCTTGAGGTACACCTGAGTTTACTGTTATTGGTGTTGATTTAGAGCCATTTATTATTACAGTTTGTTCTCTCCCTATCAGAAAATCTTTAATCCACTGATGCAGTGGACCGTTAATGCCGAAATATTTTAATTTTTTAAGCAAACTATGGTGGTGAACTTTGTCAAAAGCCTTGGAAAAATCTAGTAAGATAGCATCTATTTGTTCACTATTATCTAAACCTTTTGAGAAATCATCAATTAGTCCTATTAGTTGTGTTTCACATGATCTATATTTCCTAAAGCCATGTTGGTATGGGGTGAGGACATTATGTTTGTCTAAGTGGTTTATGATGTTGCTACATATTATGTGTTCTAGTATTTTACATGTGATGCTGGTAAGTGATACTGGTCTGTAGTTTCCTGGATCAGATTTTTCTCCTTTTTTAAATAGGGGGGTGACATTAGCTTCTTTCCAGTCCTTTGGTACTCAATGAATGGTATTAGTTTACGAGACTAGAAACACTAAATCAGGTTTCTATTATATTTTAAGAATATGCAGAAAAAAAATGCAGATAAAATATGTAATTTGATTTCCTCGGAGATAAATAGTTTTTTAAATATATATTTTTAAGTTTTATTTCTTATTACCATATATTGTCATTGGAAATACACCATTTTGTTTTTTAGGCTTAATACTAGACTATCTCCCTTGAAATACTTGCCAACATTTTTCTGTTGCTTTTTGTCTTTTTTTCTAGCAGCTATTAGATCTAGATTCTAGATCTAATATTAAAATTTCTTTAAAATGATAGCATAAGAACAAAATACTCTCTTTAAAAAAATGTATTGAAAAAATAAGAAACAACAAGTTCATCAATTTATTATTAACATTTTATTTAGACCTTCATTTCAGTAAATACACTTAAAAAGTCATAAGTTGACAGCTTAAGAACAAAATACTCTCTTTAAAAAAGTTTAATATAGGTAAGGGATATAAAAATGCTTAAAAACAACATGGTGGTCAGTTAAGGGGTAATCCTGTATATCAGCGTCCCGCGTTCATAAAATGCTGATAATTAGCCAGGATAAAATTTAATTCATTTAATACATGTAATTAGTGTTTTTAATAAATTTGGATTAAAAAAAAAGAAGAACTTTTACATTTTGAATGACATGAATAAAGTACGTTAGCGACTTTTAATATGATCTGCACGCCGCCATTTTGTTTGTTGGTAATGTACAGTGGTGTTGCTAACTTGTAGTATTTTAAGGATCTTTTTTTTTCACATTTTGTTTACTAAAGGCTGTTGTAAGTGTACTAAAGATAAATAAAGTAATTAATTATAGAAACTAAGGTAAATTTTGATGATGGATAGATGGGTGGATGGATGTTTGTGGTTAGTTATTTGCTTCAATTGATGGTTGGTTGCATGGTTGTGTTAGGGTGTTTGATGGTTGGTTGTTGTTGGTTTGCTGTGGTTGGTTGGATGGATTGATGTGTTAGGATGTTTGATGGTTGGATATTGTTATTTTGCTGTGGTTTTTCGGTTGGCAGTGGTTGGATGGTGTTGGTAGGTTGATTGTGGTTGATTGGATGGATAGTTTGTTGGTTGATTTGATTGATGGTTGGTTGTGATTTTTTTGTTGGTTGGCAGTGGTTTTTTGGTTTTGGTTGAATGGATAGATGGTTGGCTGGAAGGTTGTGTTAAGGTGTCTGATGGTTGGATGTTGATTTTATGTGGTTTTGATTGGCTGGATGGATGGTTTAATGGTTGTTAGTGGTTTGTTGTTTTTTGGTTGATTGGCAGTGGTTGGTTGGTTGGATGGTTTGATGGTGTTGCTAGGTTGGTTGTGGTTGGTTTAATGGTATTGGTAGGTTAGTTGAATATTGTTGGTTTGCTGTGGGTGGTTGGTTGGTTATTGTTGGTTGGATGGTTTGATGGGGTTGGTAGGTTGGTTGGTTGTGGTTGATGGATGTTTGATGGTGTTGGTTGGTTAGTTGTGGTTGGTTTGATGGTATTAGTAGGTTTGTTGGTTGGTTGGATATTGTTGGTTGGATGGTTTGATGGGGTTGGTAGGTTGGTTGGATATTGTTGGTTTGCTGTGGATGGTTGGTTGGTTATTGTTGTTTGGATGGTTTGATGGGGTTGGTTGGTTGGTTGTGGTTGGTCGGATGGTTTGATTGTGTTGGTTGGTTGGTTGTGGTTGGTTTGATGGTATTGGTAGGTTTGTTGGTTGGTTGGATATTGTTGGTTTGATGGGGTTGGTTAGCAGTGGTTGGTTGAATGGTTTGATGGTGTTGACAGGTTGGTTGGTTGGTTGTGGTTGGTTTGATGGTGTTCTTACGTTTGTTGGTTGGTTGGATATTGTAGGTTTGCTGTGGATGGTTGGTTGGTTGGATGGTTTGATGGTGTTGGTTGTTTGCTTGGCAGTGAATGGTTGGATGGTTTGATGGTGTTGGTTGGTCAGTTGTGGTTGGTTTGATGGTGTTGGTAGGTTGATTGGTATGATATTGTTGGTTTGCTGTGGATGGCTGGTTGACAATGGTTGGTTGTTTATGGTTGGTTGGTTTGATGATGTTGGTAGGTTTGTTGGTTGGATATTGTTGTTTTGCTGTGGATACTTGGTTGATAATGGTTGGTTGGATGGTTTGATGGTGTTGTTAGGTATGTTGGTTGGTTGTGGTTGTTTGGTTTTGGTAGGTTTGTTGGTCGTATGGATGGTTTGTTGGTTGATTTGATTGATGTTTGGTTGTGGTTTGTTGTTTTGGTTGGTTAGCAGTGGTTGGTTGGTTGTGGTTGGCTGGATGGTTCTGTTAGTCTTTGATGGTTGGATATTGTTTGTTTGCTGTGGATGGTTGCTTGACAGTGGTTGGTTATGGTTTGTTGGATGGTTGTGTTAGGGTGTTTGATGGTTGGATGTTGTTGGTTTGCTGTAGCGGGTTGATTGGAAGGTTTCGTTAGGCTATTTGATGGTTGGATATTGTTGGTTTACTGTGGATGGTTGGTTGTCAATGGTTGGTTGGCTTTGGTTGGTTTGATGGTTATGTTAGGGTGTTTGATGGTTGGTTGTTTGATGTTTGGATGTTGTTGATTTGATGTGGATAGTTGGTTGTGGTTGGTTGGATGGTTTGATGGTGTTGGTAGGTTGGTTGTGGTTAGTTGGATGGTTTGATGGTGTTGGTTGGTTGGATGGATGGTTTCTGTGCATGATTGGTTGGTTGGATGGTGTTGGTAGGTTGGATGGATTATTTGTTGGTTGATTTGATTGATGGTTGGTTGTGTTGTTTTTTTTTGTTGGTTGTTGTGGTTGGCTGGATGGTTCTATTAGGCTATTTGATGGTTGGATATTGTGTTTTTTTTTATTGGTTGGTTGTGGTTGGTTGGATGGTGTTGGTAGGTTGTTGGTTGTGGGTGGTTTGCTGTGGATTAGCAGTGGTTGGTTGGCTTGGGTTTGTTGGATGGTTGTGTTAGGGTGTTTTATGGTTGAATGTTGTAAGTTTGCTGTGGATGGTTGGTTGGCAGTTGTTTGATGGTGTTGGTTGGTTGGCTGAATGAATGGCTTATTAGTTGGTTTGATGGTGTTGGTAGTTGGTAAGTTGTGGTAGGATGGCAGGATGGTTGGTTGGTTAATTTGTTTGATGCTTGGATGTGGTTAGTTTGTTGGTTGGCTGTTCAACAGTCTCCCGAATCGACAGGAATAACAAAGACACTAGTGTGACCATAACGAAACTAATAATTCTCACTCCATCACAACTATGCTATTACACACCTGGCACTACTTGCTCTTATCGAGACCTAAACGGGTACTGAACTAGCCTCCCGTAATTCTATCTATCCTGACCCCAGCTACCCTTAATGACCTCCTCTAAATGTCTCCCCTCTAATGTTTGTCTCTATTGTATAGTTGTGTCCCAGCAGTCCTCCCCTTGTATAAATAATGACCTGCTACATGAAATGTTTCTAACCACTACCGCTAACAATGGCAATAGCACCCTTGTTTAGGCTTTTATAGCGGCCCCTGAAAAGGGGAATAAATAGCCGCCATTAGTTTTGTGTGGTCTGTCTGTCCGTTCGTCCATCCCATTTAGATCTCAGAAACTAGAAAAGAAAATGATAATTGAACATCATTTCTTTCTTTTCAGAAAATGAACCATTTAATTTTCAGAATTAACTATACAAGCAGATTTTTAAAAAAATACACCACTTTTAAGATTTGTAAAAGAAATGTTTATTTGTAGTTGGCAGCTTTCGAAATGACACGCCTCCCCCCGCCAAAAAAAAATCTAAGTTGCTGATCAAGCCTTGACAACAAAGAATGTAGTGAAAATGACGCGGGGCGCTGATCTACAGGATTACCAGTAAAGGTATCTGGGCATCTAAACTATTACCCAATGAATCATTAGATTAGATCAAGAATTGAAAGCATCAGTATTATTATTATTATAATTATACTATACTCTATAGTTATACCAACTTATATACTGAAGTGAATTAAATTAAATTAAATTAAATCCTTAAGTGGCTTAAGTCTAAGTTAAGTAACTTATTAACTTAAATTAAGTATTATTAAGTCTTAAGTTAAGTCTTACTCGATTTTTACTGCAACACTGCAAGTAGATCTAGTCTAGATTCTAGAGTCTGTGGTAGAGTCTAGCCTCTACTTCTTTTCTGAAGTAACGTCTGTATTGGATTATATAGATCTAGATAGATCCAATGATTAGTAAGATAAGATAAGGCATCATAAGGCTCTCTCTATTGAGACTCTACTCTACTCCAACTCTAGCCATTTTCCAGATTTCTAGACCTATATATAGGTCTGTGAGTTTAGTAAATATATGATATAATATATAGGTTCCGATTGTGATCTAGATTATCGACACGGATAGATCTATATAGACTTTACATAGGTCTGTGTTCTAAATGTCTAATGTTATGGTTCTGGGTTCATCACATTCACATGGAGTTGGAGTAAACTGAAGTGTTTTGAACTGACTAAACCAATAAATCTGTACTAGAGCTAGATATATTACCCAATAAATAAACAATGGGTAAATTAGCTAAGCCTCAAAGAAGTAATAAACAGAAAAAGATAAAAGCAGTTGATCCTTTTTATCATGGTAGCAGAAAAGAAAGGTAAGAATATCATCAATGAATCAATGTCATGATCAATCAATTCAATGTGTCAATGTCAGTTTGTCAGTTATTATTAATATTAATAGTCTCAATAGTCAATATCATTCAATATGAATCATTGAATGTAAATCATAGTATTCATACTTAATAAGTGTAACTAAGTAAATCATAAATGTAGAGATTTGTAGATTAACTTCTGATTAAGACAATTAAGTTTTAAATTAGTCATTAGATCTTCTTCTATTTCATTCTCATCATTGTTATGTTGGAGGGTTCAGATGACTAGACTGACTAGACCAATATATCATATGAGATGAACTGCGCAGTGGTTTCCAAATCTATTGGGGTGTTTTGGGGCCAGTGTCTTATACTGGCCTCTTGGTAAAGAGAGCAGTTTTGGAGGACGTGGTTGGCATTCTATGGTGATACTCCTGCATGGGCAGATTTCAATGGTTCTAATTTTGAGCTTCTGGTAAATGTGTTGTTGCATTCTGTTGTGTCCGGTCCTGAGTCGAAAGATTAGACGCTGGTCTTGTCGGAATAGCTTATAGTAAGCGTCATCTTTCTTGTGATTTGGATGAGAGCTCGTCCATTTCTTATTTATTTTATTTACAATTAATTTCTTCAATTCTTCTGGATAGAGTGCAGAGTTTATTTGTGAGTTAGTTCTCCCACTCTTGCGAGTGTGTCAGCCTTCTCATTTCCTTCTAGTTGTATATGAGCTGGTATCCATTGAATAACAGTTTTTTTGCTGTTGTTGTTGAGCTTTGTAAGTGCTGTTCTGAGGTTTTTAATATAAGAGGAATCAGAGTTTTGCAAGCTTTGGAGGGTTGTTTTTGCATCGGTTAGAAAGACAATCTGACTGTGTGGGGAACTTGGATGATTTGCTAGCATGTTAGCAGCTAGTGCTAGTGCTTCCCTTTCTGCTCTGTGGCTGTCAGAGAGCTCTCCAGTTGCAATGGTTTTTTCTACTTTTCCTCCATCTGGCCATTTGATGAGTATTCTAGCTCCTCCATTTGTGGTGGCTTTATGGGATGAGCCATCTGTGTAAACTCTGATCCACTGATTGCTAGGATAACTATTGTCAACTATTGTGAATAATGTGAATTATATATTTACATTTTTACATATACAAAAGAATTATATAACTACTAAAATTAAATTGAACAGTTTTGAATTAGGAATTTTAATTTATATGTTGCAAATCAAAATGAAATCAAAATTTAAAAATTAAATATAATAAGTTGGCCTAAATTACGAAAAACTAAAATTTTTCAAATTTTCCTTATGCAGATTCTATAAAAAGAAAAATGATCCCCATTGTCAAGTTTGCAATACAATAAGCATTTTGAATTGATCTAAATCTAACTAGTTATAAAACAATAGTGAATATCAGAAAAAGAATCTTCAGATTTTATATTTAGATCCAATGTCTTTCCACCCAGAAAAATGTCAGTTATTAAGAGTAACAAAAAAACTAAAACAAATTAATTCCACTTATCTTATTTATGGTAAACCAGTAACACAGACTAAAAACGCAAAATACCTAGGTGTTATAATAAATGAAAAACTGTCATGGAATCCCCATATTGATGAAACTATAAAAAAATCAAACAAAGCATTAATTAATGTTATTAATAAAGAAATGATTAATTAAATTTTACATGTTTTAGTGTACACTAATTTAATTTTATTAATATGTAAAAAACGAGCCTTATTGATAAAGTCATACAGACCTTAGTGAAATTTGAGCACATGAAAAAAGTGTGCTAAGTTTTAAAGGGTCTTTGACTCTTTTAATCATAATAATGTTATAAACATGGTGGTGGCACAGAGGGGGGTAGTGGTGTGAGTGTAGTCAGCCAACGCAAATCGCCCCAGGCCAGCGCTAGACAAGCGGTCAACCGCGACGAGTTACGACGGTCAGTCGAGTTCGGTTCGGGAATGTTCGCCGTCGTGAACAGAGCTCAGGAGCGTCACGAGGGATGTAGTCATGTGACGAAGCTAGAAACGTCGAGCGATGTTCTGTCCGGTTCTAGAAGGCCAGTAGGGACCCTATATAAAGAGCGGAGGTGTCGCAGTCAAGATGGTTCACGACAGGGCTCAGAACACGGTCAACTACAGCACAGTTCAACGGTGTGGTTCTGTACGAGCATTACGACGGTTTAGTGCGGAGTACAGTTGAGACGAACGGCATCTTGGTCTGTGATCGAGTTTGACAACGAGCCCAGTTTGTGAAGTCAGTCCTGAACTCTTGGACCCAGTGCAAGCCTGGAACAAGATGTAGAGGCCAGTGCAAGAGTTGATACGGCGGTACAGTGTTATTGGAGAGATATTTGTACAGTGTACGTTTTGCCAATTGTACAGTATTGGCTCAGATTTATTCAACTATTAAAGTGTTACATTATTTTGGAGCCCTGAGATGTCAAGTTCTTTAAGTTGGTGGTGTATGGTGCAGTTTGCAGAGAGCCTGGATAGTGAGATTCGTAATAAATTTAGTATCATTTGGAAAGCTGAATGAATTTTCTAAGTGTAAAAGTAAAAAAAATGTATATGTGCGGAGACCTATATTTTTTTCCTTGTTTTTTGAAAATTTCTAATTTTTCTGAATAAAATATCCTGGACATAGTAATTGACCAAAATTGTTTTTTTACACTAGCCGTTAGAAGAACCTCTTTTCTTTAGAATAAACTCAAGAAAATGTCACAAAAACACTCAGTTATGCGGCAATGTCTTTTCTTAGGACGTGCTTAATTTCAGTTTTGTAAAACCTGAACAGTAATTTTTTTTTATGTCCAATGTGTTTTTAGATCCGAAATGGCCGCCTCTGCAAGTACCTAGTCTAGATCTATATAGATAGACAGATACTGAGATAGATTTACTTAAATTCGAATCTAGATTATGATCATTATGTCTAGCTACTTACTAGATCTAGAATCTAGAGTAAGTTATGCACTCCAAATAAGTATAGGCCAAAAATTGAAATTTTAACTTTGTCTACGCATTATTTGATAACATAGAAAGATAAATTTGGTATCATTGTAAACCTCACAGCAAGATCTACATAACTAGATAGTTTCTGTTATTATATATTTATTTTAAATTTTTTGTCAAAGTACCAAAAGATGGTAGATTCTAGATGAGATGACAGAGATTGTGGTCCATCATCTTGACGTGTCTTATGATATATATCATTTAAATCATTATATTACGACTTTGAGTTGAGACTTGATTTTTGAAAGATTACTTCAGTACTTAATCTAGAATATTCTAAAACTGCTAGATTACAGAATTACAGAGTTAGGCTTTTCTTTGCTGTTGTCATTGTTGTGTTGGCAGTGCTGCTCAAGACAGTCAGAATTAAACTTAATTGAAAGAACTTGCTCATAAAAATCGCTTGATTGGTGACTAACATTTATTAATTGTAGACCTGGACCCAGATCTATATTTTAAAATTAAAATACTAGAATTAAAACTTTCCTATTTTGCTATAATATGTTTTGTTTTTTTTTACTTTAGTCTCACGCAAGGATTAAATCAGAAACCAAAGCAGTTGGAGCAGGAAGTACCCAAGAAATTGAAATATCTTGGTTTTTCCATCGAAGGAGTTCGAGCTGGGAAAGTTGGCAAGAAGAGTGTCATTAAGTTTCAGCATCATCCAGATGGTAGCTCTAGTTTATTATTTTGACTTATTTTTATTAAAGAAGGCATACATTTGTGTTGAATTTAGCTAATAACTATCAGGCTTATCATATCATATCTAGTTTGCATAATTTTTTAAATTTACAGTTTCATAAATATTTAAATATCCAACATGTCCATACCCTTTTCCTTTAAAAAAAACAACAACAACCTTAAATCTACAGCTCTTTTAGTCTAATCAGGCTAGTCAGAACTCAGAAATTTCTTTAATCTGTTTAGGACCACGTCAGTACACAAAAATATTCAACACTCCTTTGGGGACTAAACCAGATAAAAAGCAAGGGAAAACCAATGGCCAAGAGTGTCCACCAAAGAAGCCTGCAGTCATTCAAAAGGGAAAGTTGAAAGTTACTGAAGAGGCATACCACAACTATATTGACAATCTGGGACCTAGAAGGCCATATAAAGAGAACTTCTCTTTTGAGAAAGCTCCCGACGAGTCCTACTCTGATTTTCGCAGAAGGGTAGAAGAGGAGACTAAGTCAGTGCTCCTGAAATCTGAGATTGACAATCAATTTGATGTAAGTCATTCATCCCAACACCACCAATGTACCAAGTTTTGTTTGATGCTTGTTACTGGTCTTTATTGCTTAAGAAAAAATTCAAAAAAAAAATTAACACATTTTCACAAGTCGATTGATTAAGTTAATTGTTTCCCTTCAAATAGGAAAGTACTAAACAACATTTTGTTAAATGAGCGCTTTATTAGATTTTGTTGATAAAGGAAAATAAATGAACAAATTTGTTTTATGAATTAATTAATATTTGAATCTTAGTGTCTGATGCTGGAGTCTTAAATTATCTAATCATCAATCTCAACAATATTGAACTAATCATCACACTTTTACAAATATTGGTCTATTAAACATACTGATAGTAAAAAAAAATTTTTTTGTAAATTGTATAATATATAAACTCTGCTAATGTGTAGTGTGTTTGTTTCTATAGGTTAGTGATGAGAAACAAATGCTAATGAACATGAAAAATAAAGGCATGAGTGACAAGAAAAAGCAGTAAGTTGACGAACTTCAGACATTTTAGTGAAAAGACAAGAACCAAAATAAGGCAGCTTTTCTCATATTGATACCAGACTTGAGCCAGTGTGTCATTCTGAATTAGTCGAGAATGTAAAATAGTAAAAATAAAATAATATTGCAGGGAATTTAGTGCAAATTTTGAAAATTACTAGCACATGTCATATTTGTATTCACCCGACATTTATTATCCGTATCCCTACCTAAACTTGGCCCCATGAAATCGTTTCACATAAGGCACCACAATGGTCTAGACCTTACTTAAGCATTGGTAATTATGACCAGATTGGAACTTGATATAAATATATTTTTTTTATTATTACAATTTAGTGGTTATTAGTTAAAATATCTGAGTGTTGATTACATTTTAGAATTATTTTGAATTGCTCTTGTATTAGGGCTTTAGGATCTATAAGTGTTTTTAGGATCTAAGTACCAAAAGAAAATCTGCTGCGGTGGACAGACTTAGACAGCGAAAAGAAAATCTAAACCAACCACTGGTGGACAATGGTTATGCCTGCTCTGGTGGTGGCAAAATATGTAGGTTGGAGCTGGGGCTGCGTAGCCACAGGAAATACTGCATTCTTCATTAATCTTCAGACTCGAAGACAAGCCTTATTATTATTATCATTATTAGGATCTAAGTGTTTACTGGTACAAGGTTTAGAGAAGTAATTTAGGGAATACAATTTTCTGTTGTTGAAACATTTTATTTTAAATCTTTAGGCGACTTAAAGAAAAGAAAGAGATGAAATCTGCGGCACTCAAAGAAAAAAAGATGGAAAAGAAAATTGAATTCGCTGCATTGCAAGGTGAGTTGGTATCTCTGTCTCAATGTAAGAATGTCAATTAAAATACATTCTTGAGATCAATTCTCTTAATAGCTTCAACCTAAAAGTTTTAACTGCCAGTATTGAATTATTTCCTTTTTATGTTTAGATAAAGTGGAGTTTGGAGACATAGTGCACGCCCCTCCTGTGTTGTCTGTCAGACCTAAGAAAGCACAAGTCATGGATACAGACAGGGTATAGTAACATAATAATTTAGTCATGTGACCTAACTTTTGCGAGTCTTTTTTTTTTTATTTACTTTCAACAAATTTTAATGATTTTCCTTTTAGATCTTAAAACTTTAAAAAAGTAGTAGTATTTTATTAATTTCATGCAATTCTAATTGACTTTTTATTAGGCTTATTAATTGTTATTATATTAGGTAGGTATAATTGAGCTTAAATAAAGCTAATTTGTTTACTTAACAAAGATAAACAAAAATAATTGATTTTTTTAAAACTTGTTAAAATGAATTTGAATCTATAAAAGAAAATTATAGAAGACTTGTTTTTTGAAACCTAACCATCTTGCGGGTGGTTAGGGTGAGGACATATTAATCTTCAATTTCAAAGAAACATCTGAACATGTATAACAAACAAAACAATATTGAATAGAGGAGGTAAAAAATAAGAACCGATTTTCATTGAGCTTCTTTCTATATTATTACACAGGTAAACTAACAAATAAATGCAAAGTATTTCACATTTTTTTTTTTTTTCTCAGCCTGGACTGAGGATGCCAGAGCTGAAGGCAATCTTTGAAGGAACTAAAACAGTGGATTCCCTAAAACCCACTCCAAGCTCAAGCAAAGCACTTCGTCCTGAAAGGAAGGTTGGCAAAACAGTCAAGAGAAAGTCGATGACAGTCATCCAGAAAGCCATTGCTGACAATCAAAGAGAAAGTGCAATACAAGCCTATCGCTTGCTGAAGAAGAAAAAGGCTTGATGTTCAACCTGTATTTAGAGTTTTGTAAATAAATTGATTGCTGTAAATATTTTTATATTGTTTTCTTCTTTTCTTGTTGCGCAACTTTGTTCTTGTGGTTTCCCCTTTCAGACCTTGCAATCTATGGGGCAGATAATGTAAAGGTCATCTGTTTCTATGGCCCACAGTTATCAAGGGTGTCATGTAGCCAGCACTATGACCAACCGCCTTTACTTTTCCAAAACTAATGTCAGGAACCCATTAGAGTTGGGTGGACTTAGAGGTGCCCTAAATTAAAAATACCAGGATTCGAACTCCTCGATTTGGAAGCCAAGTGCTTTACCATTCAGCCACTGCACCTCAAAGTAGTCTATTGACATCAATGTAAACTTCTGTTTACTCTCCAATTTTGCTGAGTACTCTTGAGATTAGCAGGCTGTTCCTCATAGCTAAATTATCAATGATATTACAAAGTAACTCCATTAACAAAGATGTAACATTTACAAGAGAATCTTCTTTCCATTAGCTATCTATCAAGGAGGCTCGAGTTCAAATCCCAAACTTTGTGTCTTAAGGCAGCTCAGAAATCTTCTCCACCCCCCCTCCTCTAATATATCACACAGAGATTAAACCACACAGAGATTAAACCACACACCACCCCTCACACATTTCCACAAAGAGATTAGACCACAAATTGATTTTGTTTTCTTAATGTTACAGCCTAGAAATTCACATTTTTGATATGTTCAAGGGTGACCATACAAAGTAATTGTTCACATTTTACAGGACTTCAGTACTGTAATATAGTATAAACATTTTCATTAAAAAGTCATGTCCTCACAGGTTTTATTGTCTTTGTATTATTAGGGCTTCTATTGCTTTCTTATTCAGCTTGGTCTGCATATTCACCAAACTGTCATTCCCATTTTCATAGGCAAGAAGTTGGTTTGAGAAGGTAAATTAAAGAATGAAACTTCCAACACTATCAATAAGGAACTTTGATGGCAATTTATTTTTAAATTATTAGTCATTAAATGAGGCCATGTGCAGACTTGAACAGCAAGGACGTCACCTGATCCTACAGCAGAAGTAAACTATAGCAAGTCTAGTCTGCCCATCAACATACAGGTATACTATTGCAGAAGCAAGTTGATAACAAACTCAGAAAAATGTTATAAATGTATTTAATCAGTTAATGAATGTTCTCTGTAATACTTTTGAACACAATGTTTGGAGATTTAAGCATGGCATTACTTCAATCAATTTGTACATGCATTGATCATCACCAATGTCCTCATAAAAAACTTATTCACATAATATTAATAATTTGTACATAACATACAATTTAAAAAAAATCATGGCACACCCAGATAGGTTATTGTTCACTAGCATTGACCAATGTGAATCCCCCATTTAAAAAAAAAATCTCGCCAGCGGAGTAAAATCCCCCCAATTTAACAGAAAAAATTATTAGAAAATGAAACAGTAATTACAAACACCACCAAATCAATGTAACAACAGCATTAAAATGAATTTCTTTCTAATGTACAGATTGGGAGTTTACATAAATAACACACACACACACAAAAAAGAAACAAAAATGTAAAGAAAATAAAATGGTCAAAATATCACAACAAAAGTTCTCCATACATGGAAATTTGGTCCGTAGTTCAATATAATGATTAGCTATGTAAAAGTTTGACACAGCCAGAGGCACTGACCTCAGGTATTTATTTGGGGATTTACCTTGATTATCTACCCTGTGTCTCAACATGAAGTATTTTATTCAAGATAATTTATTTACTCTCTAAAAAATAAAAAATGTAATAACATAAAGGAAAAGACTTTAAAAGGTATTTCATATCATAATAATAATTTTTAAAAAATTAATTGAAACACCTGAGCAATGGTAAGTCACTTTTCTTTCTCAATTTTCCTAATCAATATAACTAAAGGACAATTATCTATACAACTGCTAAACGTGAGAGGGACTTTTAAAGTACATCACTATATAATATACATGCAACAGCCACATGAGCATAGGTACAATGGATGTCTTGTTATCTTAAATTTAAGCAGAACATAAAAAGATATCACAAAACTTGGATACATTCAAACAAGTACATTGCATTCTAAGACCACAGATCACAACAAAAATTGTTGCCTAGCATTTTGATTTCTCTGTGCGATAAAAAAGAATGGTTATGAAAAATTGTAATCTAAGCACTGTCATCATCTAGTATGTTTTTTTAAACGATTTGAAGATTGCCAAAGTTAATTTATCTAACCTAACCATAGCTGTTAATCAAAACAAAATTATTTTTAAACAGTATGATTATGTTTCATAGAATCATGCCAATAATCTAGCCACATTTATCAGCAAAACAAAATTATTCATAAACCATATAATGAACATGTATAGCCCAGGATGAATAACTCATACGTAAACATTACAGATGCATTCATATATGGACATGTTTAGAAAAAGTCAAAACACTTCAGGTTTTGTTACAGCTATGTCAAGTAGGAAAAAATAGACAATAGAAAGCAAGCTAGAGTGTCTGGCTGAACAATGTAAAGATTTACAGCCAGGCTCAGGCCCTACAAGATGTGTGATGTACACTTTCCTGGCTACTGTTGGGTGCTCCACTAACATGTGACTCTGAGTAGCATATGACGCTTCTTAACTAAAAGCACAAAAGATCTTAAAATGAGAAATTAGATTATGGGAGATACTGCCTTACAACATTTTGAAGTGTTTTTTTTTTAATTGTGGAACACAAATTGCTTTACAATAAAAGAGCATCAAAACGTACTTGACATCTCGACAAGTGGAGAACAAAACAAAAGGATTCATTAAATTTATTCTATACACAATAGAGGGATGAAACAATACACCTGGGTCATAATAAATCAATGCATTATTTTGAATTAGTTGGTTCATTGTGTGTGTGCCAAAATTTAAAAAAAAAACAGTTACTTAAAACATTCTGCATAGACTGTTTAATTTGAATGAAGAATTCATACTGAAATATAACTAGTTATTTACTTAACCCAATGTAAATTATTTTGTCTGAAAGTTTAGATATTGTAAACTCTTTCAAGACAGTTTCACACAAATTGCACTGTTACTTTGCCTACCTTATACTGGGTAATTAAAATGTGAAATATATAATAAGCATTTTTGTTTCAAAAATAAATAAAAAAATTGGAATACATATCTAGCTTCCACTAAAAAAAAAGTTGCCACGTTTTTGACTTTAACTAGATATGATGAGGTCTTCTAAAAGGAAAGTTTAAAAAAATGCTGATAGCGTCTTAAAGCATCCTACCTCATTAGGACCTTTTGGGTTAAGAGCTGAACTGCTGTTCTGCATTTCTTTTGGTAAACTTTTTACTCGCACACATATTCCATCAGTTGGGTATAGCTAGGCAAGATATAGACTCAAACAAACACCTACTGAATAGTAAGACAAGTCCAGATTATATAAGTTCAACACAAATTCCCGTATGATCTTGTTTGAAAAGATTTAAGTTTCAAGTACAGATAGCAGAAATCTAATTGCAACAAATAAATATGCTTTGTTATAGCTTTAAAGACAAAAAACATTTTTTTTTTAAATTAACAAAAGCAGAAAGAAACAAAAAAAACAAAAAACAACTTGCAAAACCAAAAGATCACTAACAAAATTTAATTCATCCTCCAACTATGATATTTCTGAAAATGTTGGTTTTTTTTTAAAGTATTTAAAAATTTTAATGAGAGATGTTTTTAACAATAAATTTAAACTGTGCTTGTGGTGTCCTCAGGGCCAGATTTAAATACTGGAGGTCCCTTTCTTGTGGAGACACCAGGGCTATAGCCCCACCTACCCTCCCTTAAATCTGGACCTGAATGTCCTTGCGCTATTCTCTCCATTATTCAACTTGATTCACTATCCTCAATAATGGTTGTATTAAGTCATCAAAACAAAGGTCACTACTACACAGACACAATTTATATTCATACATATAACTTTATGTCTGCTTTCAGATGAGAATGTGCACATTATTTGGGTAACAGTTGAATGGTATTGCACTTCATGTCATGACATCATGATGACAGATGTACAATGAAATCAAAGTATCAACCACAAACTGTTTTGTTAAAGGTCAAACTTAGTTTCTAGTTTTCAAATGAAATAGGATTTACAATAGCAACACTAAATGCCATCAGTTCTCAGGAACAAAATATTCACACAGTGTCATTCAAAGTAAATCTTTGTTCCTGAATACAAACTTATACTTCAATATATTCAATCATTAGTTATACTTTAAGTTATGCTGAGGTCAAAAGAGAAGCTGAATTGCTAGACAGTTGAGTTAGTGATTATGTAAATGAAAAAGCTTAACTGGCAAGTAGACATTTAAAACAAGCTGTGAGATGAAAAAAACAACAACAACAGAACTGTTTCCACTGTACTAATAAAAATCTCTTTTCATTTCATATGTGATATTTTATACCTTTGAATAATCTGTTAACCAATGAGATGGTTTACATAGCATTTGGAATTCATCTATTTTAAATGACAACTAAAGTTTAGCTATACAAGTGCAAGGAATACACACACAATTGCAATTTTTTACAGCTAGCAGCCAAGAAGATTTTTTTTTGTGGACAGAGAACAATTACTGCAGTTTAAATATAGTCTACAGAATTAAATGAATACCTGCCGGCAAGAAAAGTGGTGGAAGAATGGAGCTTGGTTATGTAACTTGAATAGAATTATGAGTAAATCCTCCCCATCAACAAGATTCAAGGATTTCCTACTTTCTATCTCATGGCACTCAGAGCAATTGCTTTATGCTAGACGACCCTACCACCATAAAGTTACTTTACCCCGGGAGACAGAATTAAACGAATACCTGCCGGCGAGAAAACTAGTGGAAGAATGGAGGTGCAGAAAGTGTTATCAAGATGCAGTTGCTTATGCAATTTGAATAGAATTATGGGCAAGGAGTCCATCTTTTTTCTACTTTGGCTCTAAGACATTTGCTTTACGCTAGAAGACCCTACCACCATAGAGTTACAGCACCCATCTATGTACTATGGAATTGTAGTATATACTGACATGGGCCATAGAAAAACTACATTTATACTTGTATGATAGAATGGAAACACTAAATGAATGGCTCTGCAAACATTCACAAAACTCATCTGGACTGTAATATTCCAATCCTCGAAATATTTCATTAACATAGCAACAAAACAATTATTTGTCTAAATGTAAAAAAAAAAAAAAAAGAATAACAACCTAGAATGAATAAATATTTTTCAAATCAATTTTTTTAACACAGAACATCAGTTTTTACAACAAACCAATCACAGTCATCTGAACATAAATCAAAATGAAAGATGAACAAAGATGTTCAAATGGAAAGACATCAACATTCAGCTACAACAAACTTAAGCTCAAGAAATAAAAAAAAAATAGAGGTCTGTAAGGCAATCTAATTTATTTCAAAGTTCTCAATACCTCAGCATAAGGGATCAGAAAGGGATGTTGTTCTGGAGAATTAATATAGAAAGATGAAAAAAAAAAACAACAAAAAAACCTTTACTCCATAAATACATTAACTTGGCTGCCACAGCAAATTTTAAAAGGTTAGTTGTAATAAAAAAAAGCTTTTCTTTAGAATTAATAACTTGAAAAATTCTAATTGCCCTTATAATTCTTTAAATTTAAAAAGATCATTCAAAAGTTGAAAAAAAATCATTCTTCTGTAAATTTTTTTTTTGTAGACACAGAATTGTGAAGGTGTAATGGTTAACAATGTAAACATGTTACTACAAGTGGACAGCAGCTTCATGTGTGTACAGTCACAAGTAACAGAAAAAAACAACCTTAGTTCTGTGTTTTGTTTTCTGTATTTCTTTTTCTGCAGCTACTATTTCATTTAAGTATTGCAGCACTGGGGAGAGGTAGCTAGTAAGTCATTTCATAAAAATGTAGGGCTTTGCAAATTTATTGTAACGTTTGGTAAATAGATTCTTAAATTCATTGTTCTAAAAGAATATTATAAAGAGAGAGTTGTCTAGAATAAATGTGTTACTGATACTTAGTGAGTTTTGTTCGAGACAAGCTGGCTACTGAGACAAAAGCTTATAAGTCGACTATGACAAATAT
The DNA here is from genome assembly GCA_036873155.1 of Biomphalaria sudanica. Taxonomy (NCBI): domain Eukaryota; kingdom Metazoa; phylum Mollusca; class Gastropoda; family Planorbidae; genus Biomphalaria; species Biomphalaria sudanica. The sequence goes on from JAZGLO010001455.1 coordinate 555,699, forward strand.
AGTCAAATCAGTACAGCATGAGATGGTATGAGATATGATACAGATAATGTGTAGGTATCTATATAAAAGACAGAGAAATAAGTCACAAATTTATTTACCAAGAGGAAACTAAACCATCCATGGTTCGAAGTGGACATAATACATACGTTAAAGACTTACAAAAAACAAAAACAATGCGATGTGTGGCTGAGAGGCCAAAACCGCTTGGCCACTTAACAAGGGGGCTCAAGTTTGAATCTTGGCTTGAGCAGAGCTGTGTTTGCTAAGCACATTAAGGCAGCACAGAAACTTTCTCCCAGATACCCCCATCCCCCAGGCTGACACAAAACAGATTGAACCATAGCGCACTGAGCATGCTATAAGCAAGAATAATGCTCAATATAAAAACAATAAAAAAAAAACAACATCTATGTACTTATTGATGCCATTGACTAGGTAAAAGAAAAGGTTTTCATTCATTAGCTGTCACTGACAACAGTTTTATACAAATAAAGATACAGTATATACAGAAATGTACTTCAACTATTTAGAATACTAAGTTCATTATTACTAATACTGTACAAAATTATTCTAAGGAGAGCTTGTAAGGATTGCACAAAATGTTTCTCTGCAATATCATTCATACTTAAAGAGACCCATTTCTAATGTTTGCAATACAATCAGGTTAAGTATGAGATATACTTAGAAACTCACTCCTGAAATTTCCAATAAAATAGAACCAAACATTAAAAAAAAAACTTAGATCATATTTATAGTTACGAGCAAATTATTTTTTTTTATCATTATTAAGAAATGTCAAGGAAAAGTTTGGAGAATTTAAAAAACTCAAGTTATGGCTAAATTCACTTCAAGTTCTAGGAGAATACACTTTCGAAGTAGATGTTGCATTTTCAAACTTCATTTTTTCACAATGTATTTTCTACATATCTCTTACAAATTCTTATGATGAGGTCTATGTTCCAAGGCGTCTTGAAGAAATAGTTTTCAAGCTTCGAAGTTTCCAAATGTATTTCAGTATTATAGCTTGCTACTAGAACTTACTAGTTATTGAACTGTGAAGGCCTTTTGAATGGAATTTTTGAAGCAAATTGAAACGTCTGATCCAAACATATGAGACTAACTATGTCAGCGGCCTTTCTATAACTGTGACACCCGCATAGGAGCGTCCAATCATCATGCTTGACTGCAGCAACGTCCACTTGTTTGTGGCAGGGTCATACACTTCGACTGAGCCTAAATTAGAAGTCCCATCATCCCCTCCTACTACATACAGCTTGTTGCCATTAGCAACCACACCTAATAGAACAAGAAAAAAAAACAACTTAAAGAACCAGTGTCTGGGTCATGGAGAAATACTTAAAGTAGAAATGATAGCCAAGACATTATAAAAACAACAACTTAAAACAAAAAGAATCACTGTCTGGGTGATGGAGAAATATTTATAGTAGAAAACATTTTACAAACAATAGGTAATTGGTCACATCCCTATAGACAGAGTTATACGCACAAATAAGTTTGTACACTATATAAATTAATTCATAATTATTTCATTATTTCTGAAACATAAGTTATACTATGTGCAGAAAACTGCTGATTAGAATGATTAAAAGACATAGAATACTAAAAGAACTATGAAAAGAATATGATGAGCTTAAGTAAATTTAAAATAATTTATGTTAGACAGAAGCTCAATAAGTTATCTTTTCATAAAATCAACAAAAAAACTGAAGTGTCTCTAAATTTTTAAAACAAAGATGAAAGTGTAGATCTTGTGTGTCCATCTGTTGGAATGAGCTCGATTTAACTTTAAAATGTGATCTATCTTCTTTCTTTATATAAATTTAAACATATTTAAGTCTGGACTGTGGTATTACCTGCATTTCTTCGACTCATGTGCATATCAGCAATCGCTGTCCAAGTGTTGGTCTCTGGGTTGTAGGCCTCAACACTCTTTCTGACCAATGGCCCATCATGGCCACCTACAGCATATAACAAGCCATCAACAACACCAACTCCTATGGGTAGAGAGGGAGATAGATCATAATAAACACTTCATGCTCTTTATAACTTTCAAACTATATAAAGCTTATCAAACGTGAAATGTAATTGTTTGGTGCTGTCAATTGATGCAAAGTGATACAATAACAATTTATGAATCATATTAACTTTATAGACCTAATAAATTAGTCTCCTCTGCTTTTGGTACATAACTGAGGAATCTCCATTTTAAATGTCATTTAAAAGTGCCAAATGAAACAAGTTAAATACAAGTAATATAATCATAGGAAGTTAAAAATCTCTGTAGGTGCATTTCTTGACTATAGATAACCGGCTGAAGAAAACAGCTCACTATTTTTCCTTGGCTTACAGGTCAGCAGCAAAAAAAGGCTGGCTAGAAGAAGAAGAAAACTTTAGATAACAGAATCTGTTTTGTCCATGTATCAATCTAGTTGGTATGATTCTAAGGAATGATTGACATTATATTCGAACCACTATAGTTGCCTGTGTTACTGAAAGAACCAAGTTGGTGATCTAGTTTCTTTGTTGAATCCTGAAGCAGAACAACTGGTTTTGGTATTGTTGTATCCTTTAAAAAGATGAATCGCCTTACTAGGCTGATGAGCCCCATTGACCAGAAGGTTTAGAGATGACATAAGTGTTTGCTTTCAGCCTTTCTCCAGTCAGTAAGAGAATTTCAGCCAGGCAAGGGCTATGGTTCTCAGAAATAAATGGAGTTAACAGTAAGCCTGACTTAAACTACAATAAGCCTAACTTAAACAAAACAATAAGCCTGACTTTAATGAAACAAATAAGCTTGACTTAAACTAAGCAATAATCCAGACTTAAAACAATAAGCAATAATCCGGACTTAAAAGAAGAAGCCTAATTTCAACTAGACAATAAGCCTGACTTAACTAAACAATATACCTAACTTCTACTAAACAATAAGCCTGACTTAACTAAACAATAAGCCTGACTTGAGGTAAAGAAAATTTAAAAACTAATTGTTATGAAACATTTTTAAAAGTTTGTAATTTATTATTAATGAGTCTAAAACAGCTGAATCTTTAATTATTTTCAATATAATAATTTCAATTTTTAATAATCTTCAACCTTCTAAGAATAATCATATTAATCTGTGATTGTTTTTGCATACATCATTACTTACAAAGAAACTATAGAACATAAATTTGGTTTCGAAAGTTTTATTTAATATTGTAGATTTATTAAGCTAGTAAGCTGGAGGCGCTGTGGCTGAGCGGTAAAGCGATTGGCTTCCGAACCAGGGTCCGGATCCTGGTGGAGACTGGGATTTTCAATTTCAGCATCTTGAGGCGCCTCTGAGTCCACCCAGCTCTAATGGGTACCTGACATTAGTTAGGGAAAAGTAAAGGCGGTTGGTCGTTATGCTGGCTACATAACACCCTTGTTAACCGTAGGCCACATAAACATATGACCTCTACATCATCTGCCCTATAGACCACAAGGTCTGAAAGGGGAAGTTTACTTTTTTTTAAATTTAAGTTATCAGAAGTTAACTAGAAGAAATAATAAACCTAAAAGAGCCTTCCAAACATTACCTTGCCAGAAGGTAAACAATGGCACTAGAACGGGGTGTACAGTTTGCGACAATGAAAACATTGAATGATTAACAGTGGGAGACAATTTGTCAAATCTGTCAATGTCCTTATGCATGTCTACATCCAGTCTTGAAAAAAAATCAAGATAGTCGATGAAGGGAATTTGTATCAAGGAGTCAGTGACTTACCCGCTCCACTCCTCCGACAGGACATGTCAGCTACTAGAGTCCAGGTGTCAAACACAGGATTGTAAAACTCAACTGAACTTAAGCAGGACCTAGAAGCTCCATCATAGCCTCCCACAGCATAGAGTAAACCTACATGAGAAGCAAGAGAATTACAACAGCATTATCTCTTTTACAGTTGCTCATACAATGGATTTGGAAGTTACAACAAGATTATAATGAAATGTTGAAACTTTAAGTTTTCCAAAAAGGTAAAAGCCAGATATAATTTCACATTTTCTCTTAGCTAATGCAATGTTCTGGTTTTAAATACCAAAAGCTTTATTAAGATTTGCTTGAGATCTTTGGCATGGAAATAAAAATAAATACCACTCCAACAAATGATTTTCTGGCATGTTGTGGTATACAAAGCAAAAAAAAAAAAAAACAAAATTGAAAAGCTTCCTTGATCAAAGCCTATTGGGTTGACAAATATTAGAATCTGTACTTCCACTAAATGATGCCAGGTAATCAAATAAAGTGGTGAAACATGTTTCTAGTTGAACATCAACAAAATATAAACATTTTTTTAGATTACACTCAAGCTGACTTCAGGGGTTTAGTTGTGATCTAGAAGAACTATAAACCGTGGATTTATAAACTCTAAGTTTCACTTAAGTAGACAAGAACAATCCTGTTTCTTTAGAACAAGAGTCAACTTGATAAACTTCAATTACCTCCCACGACTCCAACACCGACACTACTCCGCCTTGTGCTCATGTTGGACATTGATTTCCACATACCAGCTCTCACATCAAAGTATTCAGCAGAGTCCAGACCTGTGAGCAGAGAACTCTTTAAACTTACTAGTACATATTAGGGGTGCACCGGATAGTCCCTCCGGCTCCGGCTTCTGGCGAATATCCGGCATTTTTTACTATCCGGTGCTATCCGGCTCCGGTCGGATATCACTACCGGATAGTAAACCGGATAGTAAAATACACTTATTTAATATGCATAAAGTGGACCTTGTTCCATTACTGTCTGTTATAGAATGTATTGATGTTTATATGAAAACAAAATAATGTGCTTAAAAATAGAGCCATTATAAATATGCACCAAACATCGTTTATTATAAAGACAAGGCATGTTAATAACTTAATATAAATAGAGATGAAACTTTACATCATAAATGCGCTTTACATACAGAGATGCAATGGCTGGCACTTTTTTCAATTTGTCTTGACCTTTGAGTTAGTTAGTTAAAATGTTACATTCCTTGACTACGTCATGCTGACCAGACGTCTGTCTAGCTGTGCCGGTATATCTCCAGAGGTAGAGATGAAAACTCCCACCCCCTTTTATTTGTTTAGTCCATCACATTGAGTTTTTTATATGCAGGTAACCACAAGTTAAATACGATGGACGTAGGTTTAATGTCAGCGTATAGACACTCTCTAGTGGTCACACCTTTCGAGGGAACTGAGTTTGTTTACTTAGTAGTTAATCTTTATTGGGGGGGGGGGGGGGGGGCTGGACTACAAGAGCCACACCTCTAAAGTAACCAGGTATATTTCTAGATGAGCAACTCCCTCCCCCTTTTATTTGTTTAGCCCATCACATTGAGTTCATTGATTGACAGGTGACCCCAAGTCAGATACGATGGACGTAAGCACTCTCCAGAGGTCACACGAGGGAACTAGGTTTGTTATTGGGGGGGGGACTAGACTTTACATTACAAATTCGTATTACATACGTAGCAGCGATGTCTGGCACACTGGCTTGTCTTGACCTTTGAGTGGTCTAGTAAACATGTCATATTCCTTAACTTCGTCACGCTGATAATCTGTCAAGATGTGCGGGTGTATTTCCAGAGGTAGAGATGAGCTACCCCCACCTCATTTTGTTTGTTTAGTCCATAACATTGAGTTCACAAATAGGCAGGTGACCACATTAAGCCAACGACAATGTCTAGAGGTCACATCTTATGAGGGAACTGAGTTTGTTTGCTTGGATTAGAATTTTTATTAGAGGCGGGACTACAAGCCAAATCTCTATAAGGTTAATTTGGTATGAGTTAGTTTATTATGAGATAGGTTGTCAATCAAGGGTCTGGACCACAAACCACACCTTTTATACCATTGGACGGGTAATAAGTTTGTTTACTTTGAGTTAAGTCTCACGTATGAGTCAGGTCTACAAGCCAAACAGACACTGACCAAGGGTATCTTTAAAGGGAGGGCTCAAGAGACTCAACACCCCCAACTTCTTATTTGTTTAATCCATGACAATGTATTGATAGAGAATATAGACATTGACCATTCTTAAGCCAGAATGGATTAACGCAAATTGTTAAGACATATTGAGACTGTCTAGAGGTCACTAGATGGTGACACTAAGTTTGTTTACTTGGAGAGAAATGTCATTTAGGGCGCTGAACACACGTTCGTTGCACAATAAAATAAAACTAATATTGCATGTGTGCGTGTATGTATTTTTCCCCTTGTATTAAAACCTTTAGAAAGAAAACTAATTTCATTGTTTAATTCTATTGACTTAATATATAAAGGAAAACCTTACAATTAAATTTAACATCGCAGAAAATAAATTGATCTAAAGCACCACAATTAGATCTAGCAAACAAAGAAAAAATATGCTGGAATGTTAAGAAACACTTGACCTCGGTAACTAAGGTACAGAGATAATTTATCTATATGCTTGACTGATCATGCCAATGTGTTATCTTTTTTTGCCTGCACACTAAACACTATTGCGTATGCCCAAGGAAAAAAAACGCGTGAAGGTCAACACCATCAACTATACACACTACACTAGGACTACATGTGTAGGCTCACTAAGTCTATCTGACCAGGTTGTTACAATCAGTCGAACACAAAGTCTATTTATGTTGTTTTTTTTGGTAGGGAGGGTGTGGGTGATTTTGTTTCTTTCATAGTTGGTTTTCCTAATTCTCTTAGATCTATATAACAGTAGATCTAAACATTGATAACAATAATAGGCCTACAGACTACAATTAAATCTATGCTTCGCAACATTTAAAGCTCAGGCTATGAGTAGGTATAATAGATGTTCCTGCTGTTAATAAAATATCGTTTGCCACAAATGGATTAATAAATATATGACCTACTACGCTTCAGATTCCAACTATTAACTAACAGCTATCAGTATTAAGCCCTTGAAGCCAGAACCAGAAGCAGTCTTTGGACTTAAAATTACAAGTTGTTGGTCAGAAATTATTGAACACATACATCCAACCACCATACAAGCCAGATGAGAGATTTACATTAGTAACTAGTTAAATATATACTAACATATTTTACATTGACCCTCCAACACACAGCCTTTATAGTTGGTGGCCTCATACATACACACAGACACGCTCATGCTACACAGATTAATTTATGTTTATAAATACTGTTAATCTTTAATAAATCAATCAGCAAAAGAGTTTAAAACAATAAGGTATATAAAAGGAAAAAAATAATACCAACAAATATAGGTATGTTATTTAACAGTTTCGTAAAATGCTCAGCAATACAAGCTATTTACAAAACACTTAGGTATTCGGCTCCGGCACCGGCCGAATATCAAATTTTACTATCCGGTCATATCCGGCTCCGGCCGGATATCAAAAAGTACTATCCGGTGCACCCCTAGTACATACACACTTTGAAAAAATAATTACCATTAAGTTAAAAGAAACTTCAAATAATCTATTTTACATCACACCCAATGTTAGCTATCTTCTTATAAATTATCTAATCAAGTAAAGTGAGAAGGCTTCATTGTTAAGTTGTTATTATCGTGTTTTAAAAGTAGAATTTTTTATTTTAAGAGAAGTTAAAAAAATGTTAAGAGAAGTTAAAAAAATGTTGAAGTTTAAAAAAATGTTAAGAAATGAAAACAATATGTTTTACCTGCTGCTCCATCGAAGCCGCCTACAGCATAAATATTTCCATTTAATACGGCTACACCAAGAGTACTACGTCTGGCTTCCATGCTGGGACAAGAGTTCCAGGTGTCCTTCAGGGGATCGTACACATCAATACTTCTAACACGCAAAGAGCCATTGAAACCACCAACAGCATACACTAGACCATTCAATACTGCTACACCTAGGTGGCAGAGAGATAATAAAAAGTACAATGTCCTATTCTAAAGAATGATTGGGAATGTTGAATGCTAACTGCAGAACTAGTGAGGAGGATCCTAGCACTGGAATCGAGATGCTATAGAAGTATCGCCTACAAAGACCATATCACAATCGAAGAGAATAGAAAAAGGTTCACAAAGATAAGTGAGCCCTTGTAATCACCGTAAAAAAAATGCAAAAGGAAAATTTATGGCCATTCACAAGGTTCTCAGGGCTCACAAAAACCTTCTCAAGGAACCATGCCAGGAAAACAAAAGGACAGAAGAATTGGACACAAGCCTGTCATTGAAAGAGATTCCATCAAGGCAAAAGTGAGGAATGAAGAGAGACGGATGACAGATCAAGTGTGATGCCTCAACAATTGAGCAGCCCAAGGGATTAGGTGATGGATATTGAAATAAAAAGTAAATTGGAAGTATTTCTACATTCTTACTTAAGTATTTACTCAACAGAAAGAAGACAATGCTGTAGTCTATTTATTACTCTACAGAAATAAAAGCAACATCCTACAAATTTATATTGACTTGGAAACTCAACCAGAAAAACTTGACAGATATATTGTTATACATGCTGAATGATACAAAATACATTTCTTTAATCAAGTTTCCCTTTCAAACCAATTTCTATTAGACAAATGTTAAAGATTTTGATCAGTAGTGTAGTTGAAGAATGTATCTATTGGATATATAATGACTAAATGCCTATAGTATAGCAGATACTCAAAGAAATAAGTGGAATCAGACTTGGAAGCCAATGTTGAAATGTGCATTGATCAGTCTAAAGAAGAAAATGCTGAATTCTTGTTATAAAAAAAAAAAAAGAACTACTACTAACCACATCGACATCGCCTTGATGGCATTTCAGCCAGCTGATACCATCTCTCCTCTTGAAAATCATAACACTCAACACTACGTATGGCTTTAGGCGCCTGGCCACCAATCACTAATAAAACCTGCAGGGGCAAATTCAGAAAATTCTGAATTAAATATTTACGTTTTATGTAATGCATACACTTTTCATGATGAATTGTGTAAGAAATTCTCACCTAAATATCATGTTAGAACTGACTTCACTTACAACAACCACCAATGAATTACATAAAGTCTCAGTCATTAGTTTTGTACTTGAAAACCACATTTATTTGCTAACGAGCTCAAAGTTGACCAACGTAGATCTTAAACAATTTATTTTTTACCAAAAAGCAATGACAATATATTACAAAAAAAAAAAAAAAAAAATATGCATGTATTTAAATGTAGGATATAGTATATACTGTTATTGGCGGCGCGATAGGGTTAACTATAGGTTCAGCTGACACACACGTGAATCACTCAGGTCAGCAGGGCAATGGACAAGGGACAGTACTGCGATTACCTGCAAATATGACCATTGTTATGGTCATGTGATCGAAAGCCTGCGTGTTAGAGACACAGTGTGTAAGAAAGCGGCAGTTCAAGATAGGACACAGAGGAGACCGGGACTGTTAGCCTGGTTATGAAGTCGGTACTGGTTGAGTCCTCAGGTGTTATGTAAGAGTCTAGGAAGAGATAGAGACAGAGTTTTGCATGGTGATGTACAATGTAACATTTTAGTTGCTGATGTGTTGCCAATAGTCTAGTATTGGCTGTTATCTACTTATTCACTCATTATTAAGTACCAGATTAACCAGAGCTCTTGTTGTCAAGTTCTTGATGTGTTAGATGTGCTGTGTTGTGTTTAGCAGTGTTTACAGAAGGCCTGATTAGGAGAGAATGTAACAATACAAAGGATAATTAAACAACATACAATGCTAAGGCGATAATTGACAAACAACAGAAAACTTACTTTAGGTAGACCTATTGGATTTCTTGGTTGTGTTCTTGGAGTTTTATATAAGGGCTTCTGTTCATTTTTGAGCAAATGGTATTTCATGGCTTCTATTAGGTAATCTTTACATCTTCATATAAACCAAAAAAAAACAACCAAAAACAACAACAATTAATAAAGCATTGAAGTTTTCCTTATTATTAATTAAGTACTAAATACATGATTTTCATTACCTATAATTAGATTTTCAATACCTAAAATTAGTTGTTTTTTTATATACCTAGAATTAGTTTTTTAATACCTAGAATTAGCTTTTAAAAAACCTACAACTAGCTTTTCAATACCTAGAATTAGCTTTTAAAATACCTACAACTAGCCTTTCAATACCTAGAATTAGCTTTTTAAATACCTAGAACTAGCCTTTCAATACCTAGAATTAGCTTTAACTAAAGGTTCTTCTTCCACTTTCTGTACTATATAATCTTGGTTCATGAGGGGAAGGCGTACGTTCTCTAAAAGTTGTTCTATACAGTCTTGGCGTGCAGGAAGATTGTGGTTGACCCATGACATCACAGCCTCATAGACCTACAATACAGACACAAAGACTGTTCAATTAATAAGCAAAAGTTATCTTCTCTTTGACATTTCTTCTTCTTCTTCCTCGTTCTCATTCTTTATGTTGGAGCATTCAGATGACTAGACCAATAGATGAGATGAACTGCGCAGTGGTTTCCAAAACAGGGAGCTCTACATATAGTTTTCTTTCTATGGGAGTGTTTTGGGGGCCAGTGTCTTGTTCGGGCCTCTTGGTAAAGAATGCAGTTTGACATTTAAAATTTCTGTTGAATAAATCTCAGAGACTATACTCTCTCCCTTAGTTTGGTGAACCATTGAAGCACTACATATGATCTGTTGACCATATTTCTCTTTCTTTCTTTTTCAATCACAGGCCAGATCATTCTTTTACGTTGTCTTCCCATCGCTATTCTTCTTTCCTGGTACTATTCTCTGATGGAAGGTCTTTGCAAGCCCAGACGACCTTAAGGCCATAAAGTTTTAGTCTGCATGACTGTGCTTAATAAAGAAAGCTATAGTGAATACAATTTTTACCTATATATTTAATATTATATCAGTTGTTTGCACTATGCTTTAAATTTGCTATCAAGCTACTAAAACCTTAGAAAAAAAAAAGAAGTTAAGCTCAAAACGAATGTCAGAGAAAATGTTCAGCTTCATTAATTGAGGTCCATGTTAAAAAGTTATTGCTTAGGATGCTCACACATATTTTAAATACTTTTTCAACAATCAATTAGAACATTTCCAAACTACTTCAAGCAACGACCAAAGAACGCTGTTTTATCTTAAATATCTTTATATAAAAAAAAAAGATAGGATTACTGTATGAAGTTTCTATAAAACAAAAGAAAAACAAAAGGGAGTTACTTGTTCTTCTGATGTGACGGTTAGTCTATCACTGGATATAAGCTTACACACAGCCTCTACTCCCATTGACAGAAACTCATCGTAGTGAACCACTTCCCTGGAGAAAGAATGCAGGTAAATAATTTCACTTTCCATAGCAACATCTCAGTGATCACTAGTTGAAAGCTGCTAGCCACTGGAGTTTGACATTTCTTTCACACTTACTACAATCAATCAAAAGTCCACCTTAGTAGGAAGCATGGTCGAGAGGCCTAGTGCGCTTGAACTTAGCTCGACTTGGCTACCTATGAAGGGGGCTCGAGGTTCGACACCCGACTCGGGCAGAGTTGTGTTTACTGAGCGCCTAAAGGCAGCACGGAAAAACCTTCTCCTAGATACCCCCCCCCCCCCCAAACCGGACCACAACTGAGACTGGACCAAAGCGCTCTAAGCATGCTATAAGCATGAAAGTAGCGCTATATAAAAGCTATAATTTAATTTTAATGTATATATTACTTAATACCTGTTCATGAACTTAGCTTTCGATAAGCATTCTATATTTTCTGGGACTTTTAAGTTTTTTGTTTGTTTACTGGATATTAAGTGTAAGCAGTGATATAAAAGCACCTAAAAAAATGTGTTTATAAAAGACCTCAATGATGTGACTAATTTAGATTGAAATTCTCCCTAACGAAATGCAATGGTAATAATTACTGTGAATCAATGATATAATTATTTTTTATATAGATTTAGACAAACAAATATAAATTTGTGCAGTTGGAAAAAGTTTTATTAATTGTCTTTGTATACTGCAACATTCATGCTTATAGCATGTCCAATGCGCTATGGTGGACTGGTTGAAGGGTATCTGGGAGAAGGCTTCTGTGTTGCCTTTTTTTTTAGTTAATCGAATCAAAATTCAAACTCAAGGCCTCGTATTAAAATAGAAGGGTTTATAGTTATCCAATTCTCTACACAAGGCCTATATCCCCATTTCTTAGTAAATTACTAAATAAAAAAAAATTGATTTTTTTTACTGATTCATGTGTTGTCACTGATATTGAATATAATATGCAAAGTTTCAACTTGAAAAACATGTACAAGATTACACCAAGACAGTGTGAGTAGAGAAAAAGCTTTGAACAAAAAACATGAAAAAGATGTTTTTCAATTTATAATTTGTTGTATGTTCATCATCTGCCCTATAGACTGCAAGTTCTGAAAGGGGAACTTTATATACACAACCTACAAGTGGTGATAGCTTATGGAGTATTGCAAGATGTGTTTCCTAATAATGCTACGTAAATTGACTTTGTATACAGTTATTAGATATGGGAAATGAGCAGCATGTAATTTGAAGAAGACTTACAATACAACAACGGTTTCAGACAAATTTAAGAATCATAATGAAGTGCCCAGTCATTGTTTCCTTTTAAGCATAAGTATGAAAGAGATAATGATAAGAACTACAAATTGTATACAAATAAGTTCTGATAAGATTTCTTAATTATTCTCTTATTATTAATATATTGTTAACCAATTACAAAACTACCAAAAAAAAAATTCTTTAATTTGCACTTTTTTTTGTGCTTTTTTATGCCACAACTGGGTTGACTCCTATTCTTCTTCTTCTTCTAGCCAGCTTTTTTGCTGCTGAGCTCTTTTGCAGACTGTGCCAGGAAAAAAAGTGTGCTGTTTTCTTCAGTTGTTCAGCACTGCCGTACAGGGTGTTGGTTATGTTGGGCTGTAGTGGAAGTAGGGTCTGCCTAAGGTGGATTAGGGAGGGGCATTCAAAGAGGATATGGTTTACGGTTTCAAAGGGGTGGGCGCAGTGTCTGCAAAGGGGGAGTTGTGTGGAGTTTATTTTGTTCAGGTGGTAATTTAATAGTGGTGTGTGTCATGTTCTTAGTTGGAAAATTGTAGATTGTTCTTTGCGGGGGAGGAAGTTTATACTGTCCAGTTTGTTAGGCGTAGTTATTTCTTTGTACATGGGTTGACTCCTATAAAATTTGGAAGATCATTAATACAATTTTTGTTTCCAAAGAAAGTCAAAACCTACGTGAAGTGTTGTTCTGTATATGTTTGAGCATAGTTGTAAAGATCTTGGCAGGCGTGGAGATCAGCAAAGTCTCGAATCCCTAAACTGTTGGATGGGTGAAGCTGAGCCTGGAGGAAGTCACAGCAAGCATCACGAACTTCAGTTACTTGTAAAATATTGGCAGCTGGCAACAGAGTCTGCGTGTGAGAGAGAAGAAATAAACAATATATCCAATAGTTAGTCAAACATTAAAAAAGTAAAGTTTCCCCTTTCAGACCTTGTGGTCTATATGGCAGATGATGTAAAGGTCATCTGTTTCTGTGGCCAGCACAATGACCAACTGCCTTTACTTTTCCCCAACTAATGTCAGGTAAGAGCTGGGTGGACTCAGAGGCGCCCGAAGATCCCAAAATTAAAAATCCCAGTCTTCACCAAGATTCGAACCCCGGTTCGGAAGCCAAGCGCTTTACCGCTCAGCCACCGCGCCTCCTAGCCTAACATTAGTATCAAATAAAGTTTACTTAGCCGCAAGCTGGTGAGATGTTTATTATGGAGTGTGCACGCAAATTTCTGTAGTAATCATGAGTAGGTGGATAATTTATTTTTATGAGCTGAAAGATTCTAATGTAACCACGAGGAAGTCAGTCGCAGTTGAGATTACTGGAGTGGGGGAGACAAGCGAGAAACACGAGTTATGTCTGTCTGGTAAAAAGTTTGTACACGATTTCTCCTACACCCAATCTCAAAGCAAGCTGAAATTTTGCAAAAATTTTTTCTTTTACCTGACAACAGGAGAATCAATTAAAAATATTAACCACCATAAAGTTAATTAACTATTGGTAATAAAATATTTTGTTTGGTATCTCGAACAAGGGAATGGAAATTAAATTGACTGAAATGGTGGTATAAACTTTAAGTCACCTTTATAGGTTGTCATCTGCATCTTAGTTAACACTAGGGGTGCACCGGATAGTCCCTCCGGCTCCGGCTTATGCCGAATATTCTGCACTTTTTCACTATCCGGCTCCGGTCGGATATCACTACCGGATAGTAAAAGCTACACCTGTATTTCTATTAATATTGTTATGCGCCTCCGCGCTAAGTCTTTTCCAGACTGGCCAAACGGAGGTAACGCTTAAATATCCAAACAACACAGGCGAAAGGCAAACAATATAAAGGTAATCGATGCTGATAAATGCCCAACAAGAAGTTTAAACTAAATCTCCATGTTAATAAAAATAAACCAATACTCATAAAGTGGACATGAATCAATAATGTCAGTTCTGAAATACATTATCGTTTTTGTTTCAAATAAAAGGATTTGTTTTTAAAACTATAAACTATGACTATGCACCAAATATATTTTAGTGCAAAGACAAGGCGTGTTAATCTAAATAGAAATAAGACTGTACATTATAAATTCGCATTACATACTAGCAACGATGTCTGGCACATTTTAAAAGCTTGTCTTGACCTTTGAGTGGTCTAGTTAACATGTAATATTTCTTAACTACGTCACGCTGATAATCTGTCTAGATGTGCGGGTATATCTCCAGAGGTAGAGATGAGCAACCCCCCATCTCCTTTCGTTTGTTTAGTCCATAACATCGAGTTCACAGATAGACAGCTGACCACATTAAGCCAGATGTCAATGTGTTGACACTGTCTAGAGATCACATCTTCTGAGAGAACTAAGTTTTGTTTACTTGAAGAAGAATTTTTTATTAGAGGCGGGACTACAAGCCAAATCTCTATAAGGTTAATCTGATATGAGTTTGTTTATTATGAGATAGGTTGTCAATCAAGGGTCTGGAAACAAGCCACACCTTTTATACTATTGGCCGGGACAATAAGTTTGTTTACTTTAAGTCTCAATTAGGAGGCTGGACTACAAGCCAAACAGACACTGACCAGGGGTATCTATAAAGGGAGGGCTCAACACCCCCAACTTCTTATTTGTTTAATCCATGACAATGTATTGATAGACATTGACCATTCTTAAGCCAGAATGGATTAACGTAGATTGTTGAGAAATATTGACACTGTCTAGAGGTGACTAGATGATGAGACTAAGTTTGTTTACTTGTAGAGAAATGTCATTTAGGGCGCTGAACACACGTTCGTTGCACAATAAAATAAAAAAAATATGTGCATGTGTGCGTCTATGTATTTTTCCCCTTGTATTAAAACTTTTAGAAAGAAAACTAATTTCATTGTTTAATTCTATTGACTTAATATATAAAGGAAAACCTTACAGTTAAATTTAACATCGCAGAAAATAAATTGATCTAAAGCACCACAATTAGATCTAGCAAACAAAGAAAAAATATGCTGGAATGTTAAGAAACACTTGACCTCGGTAACTAAGGTACAGAGATAATTTATCTATTTGCTTGACTGATCATGCCAATTTGTTATCTTTTTTTGCCTGCACACTAAACACTATTGCGTATGCCCAAGAAAAAAAAAAACGCTTGAAGGTCAACACACTACACTAGGACTACATGTGTAGGCTCACTACGTCTATTTTACCAGGTTGTGACGATCAGTCGAACACAAAGTCTTTTTATGTTTTTGTTTGGGTGTGGGTGAGTTTTTTTTTTCATCTATAGTTGGTTTTCCTAATTCTCTTAGATCTATATAACAGTAGATCTAAACATAGATATCAATAATAGGCCTACAGACTACAATTAAATCTATGCTTCGCAACATTTAAATCTCAGGCTTTGATTAGGTATAATAGATGTTCCTGCTGTTAATAAAATATCATTTCCCGCAAATGGATTAATAAATATATGACCTACTACGCTTCAGATTCCAACGATTAACTAACAGCTATCAGTATTAAGCCCATGAAGCCAGAACCAGAAGCAGCCTTTGGACTTAAAATTACAAGTCTGATGACCAGTTGTTGGTCAGAAATTATTAAACACATACATCCAACCACCATACAAGCCAGATGAGAGATTTACATTAGTAACTAGTTAAATATATACATACTAACATATTTTACATTGACCCTCCAACACACAGCCTTTATAATTGGTGGCCTCGTACATACACACAGACACGCTCATGCTACACAGATTAATTTATGTTTATAAATACTGTTAATCTTTAATAAATCAATCAGTAAAAGAGTTTAAAACAATAAGGTATATAAAAGGAAAAAAAAAAAAAAACCAACAAATATAGGTATGTTATTTAACACTTTCGTAAAATGCTCAGCAATACAAGCTATTTACAAGATACTTAGGTATTCGGCTCCGGCCCCGGCCGAAGATCAAATTTCACTATCCGGTCATATCCGGCTCCGGCCGGATATCAAAAAGTACTATCCGGTGCACCCCTAGTGAACACAAACCTGAAAATAGGATGAGACTATAGAAACCATAGATAACTCTACAATCTTCCATGTTAACAAGCTCTTCACTAGAAGACTGGTTACTATGTTGGCTTGAGAAGCCTGAGAAGGCTTAAGCCATGAGTTCAAATTCAGGTAGTTCCCCCTTTCTTATATTTTTTTAAAATGCTTTCTAAAGCGAGTCTAGATATATTACAAGTTTAATTAATTACATAACTGATCCAAACTGATTGATATAAGAACCCTTAATATAACCTTGTTTTTTTAAAAGTATTTCTTATTTAAAATGTTTTTCCTGTTTTTCAGATTGAGTTGTATTTTGTTTAAATTATCACAATTTCACTTTTGTTTCAACATCTACATTGAAGTTGAAACCTGTGTCTATAGTGTTAATAAACGTTTTATATAAATTCATTTTTGTTTTGAAAGACGCTTGTTCAAGTTTTATTTACAAAGTTTGGTTGTACAAACTGTCTAGAGTTACAACCAAACAACAGAGAATTCAAACAAAGTCTAGATCATCTACATTGAACTTTCATGGAATATTGTTATGTACACATTGTAGTGTGAACATGGAATGGTGCGGAGCTGTGTTGAAAGATGAAGAGAAGGGATTAGAAAATGGAGTCATGAAAACAAGATTATTATTGACACATTATTATTCGTTGAACCAAGATTAAAGTTCTCATAATATGACTGTCTATGGTTCTGTTTATATAATTAAGAGTCTCACATGACTGTCTATTGCGCTGTTTATATAATTAAGAGTCTTATTTGCTCCTAACAAGTGGCCTAACACTGTAATGATATGCAGTAATACCTGTACATTATCCTCGGTGACATGTATCTCTGAGGTGTAGACAAAATCAACTAACAGCGACAGAGCTACAGGGTCTATCTCTTGCAAGGTTATTATTTTCATTTTGGACTCTGACATCTCGTTGGTAAACATGGCATAAAAATACTGACTACAGGCTGCTAAGACAGACTTATGACAGTGAAGTTGTTGTTTCCCTGCCACTATACACACGTCACACAGAAGACCCATTCTGTAAAGAAAGTAGATTAAGAGCTTGTAGGATCCTTTTTTATTTTATTGACCATTTAAACAAAAAAAAAAAAAGTTCTTAGGTCGGCAGTGTGGATCATATGTCTTTACACTGTCATCACTATGGACCAAATTGGAACACTCCAGCCATAATCCTCTGTCCTCATACAGTATGTTAGGTAAAAGGACAAAATAATCTTCATAGATGTTAAGGCAGCAGTTCTCAACCTTTTTTGCTCGGCGACCCCTTATTATAATCCCCCACTCTGCCGCGACCCCCCACCCACACAGCATTAGAAGAATAGACAATAACAATCCATATTTTCGTTGGTCTTAGGCGACCCCTGGCAAATCGTCAATCGACCCCCAACGGGGTCGCCACCCACAGGTTGAGAACCCCTCTGTTAAGGGATGTCTGTAACTTATGAAACTAACAGACTATTCAGCCATTATCCTCTGTTCTCATGCAGTATGTTAGGTAAACGGACAAAATAATCTTCATATCTGCGAAAGGATATCTGTAACATTTATGAAAGTAACAGACTATTCAAAACTTAAATGGTTGAGTAGCTTTGTTAAAAAATATATTTAAAACAAAAAGGAAGTGTAGTTGATTCCTTTGATAATATATTGCAAGAGAATTTATCCACTTGAATATAATTTATAGAGAATATAAGACTAGTCACTTAGAAAAAAACAAAATCACAAATAAGCTTAAACTCTATTTATAAGTTGGGAGGTTCCCGGGCATGCTACCCTGCCTCATAGTGGCGCCCGGGTGGAAACGATTAGGCTAAAGGGTAGCAAAACAAGACTCCTGTGGGGGTGCCTAAGGGGGTGCGAGAGCATCCTCATTGCACTGTGCGGAGTTGTAAAAAAGCTCACACAACCTTGTCACAATCCAGGCGCTGTTCCTCAAGGGGCAGTTACATAAATGGCGTGTCCCGCACAGTTAGCCTGGTATAGAAAAGGAAAGCGGCGGGGGTCTTGCTGCTAGTCTGACCCACCCGTCAGAGAGGCTGGTGAGAGGGAGCTCTTGTTCACTTTTGCTGGCCTAGAGTTCCAAGAGACGAGGGCTCAACTCTACCCGACAGTTGAAGCAGAAGAAGATAAGTTGGGAGGTTAATGTACACGCATTAAAAAAAATAAAATATATATAGTATCCATTGCCCTTTCAGACTTTAGGATGTACAAAGGAGACAATGTAAAGGTCATCTGTTTCTTTACAGGGCTGATGGACAGCACTATCCACAACTGCCATTAATTTCCCCAACTAATGCCAAGTACCAATTAGAGTTGGCTGGACTCAGTAGCATCCTAAGAATCGCAAAATTCAAAATCCCAGTCTTCACAGAGATTTTGACTGGCGACCCTTCGGCTTACAAGCCAATGTTTTACCACTCAGTGACTGAACGCAAAAGAAACTGGTGCAAAATGTCATTAATAAAGATGAAAATAATTAAGATCAAACCTTCTCATTTCATTCAAACTTTCAAACGCTTTGTTTGTATGTTGAGCGTGCCGGTAGACAGGTTTCTCTCTGCCACATAACAATTTCGGTTTGACATCAAGGTTACTTCTTGACAAGATATCTACTCCTGACATTTTGAATTTGGCTGATTGTAAGAACACTGTTGGAGATGTGGATGACACTGACATGCGCTCAGCAGTTCCACTCATGTTGCTTTAGCAGCACAGTTTGTTGATGTTATCCATTCATCAACAATATTATTAACATAGATGTACATCAAATCATTTCCGTGTAGTTTTTTTTTATTCTAGTGAAGCTTGATATAATCTAAAAAAAAAAAAATAAAATATTATTATAGACTTAGAATCTAAATATACAAAAAAATCCAAGATTTCCTGTAAATGTTAATGAATTTTTGTTCTACTGTCATACTCAATTGGTTCTAATTAAGATGTAAAACCTAGACAGCCTATATAGATTAACTATTTCCATACAATTACACGGCTAATTTAAAACTGTCCGTTAAAGTCATTTTAGACTAGATTTAGTAAGTAAAGATCTATCATTCAGCAGTAGTAGTAGACCAGAATTCAACTACACTAGTCTCTAATTCTAGTTACTACAGTAGATCTAGATTATGATCGTTATGATGATTATCTAAATCTAATAATGGGGAACACTGTGTAGGTCTTGCTAGGAGGGGGTGACTGAAGTTAGCCATTAGCATTATTTATTTGCTACAAGAAGTATAAATTGTTTGAATATTCTTTGTGTTTATAAATAAATTGTGAGTATTAACCAAGCTTTTAAATAAATTACAAATTAAATAAAAATGAACTACCAGAAAATTTATCTTTTAAGTAAGACTTTTCATACTGTTTTCCAGATAAGCATCTACAACAAGATCGATAGAAAAAGCTCTATTTTTGAAGACATTAAAATGATTAAAGCGTGTCTTTGCCAATATGATTCTAGAGTATAAGCCATTTTCCTTAAGTCAGCACTTTTAAATTTCTTCCAAGTGACAACCCATCAATCTTGTAACGTCTTTTAAAACACTTTTTACATGAACAAAAAGATCAGGAACCTGCAACTAAATGTCCTGAGAGTGAGGATGATCTGACCATGATCAAGCCCTTTTTAAACATAAGATTCATAGATCTAGACCTAGAATCTAGTCTACAATGTCTATATGATGATGGATTATGACATTTTTTTTATGATTGTATGACATGGCATGCACCACTGGCTCAAATCATCAAATGTTTCTCAAACTTCAGTGAATTAATTTTATTTTATATTATATATTAATATAGATCTAGGTACATTCTGCACCTTCTAAACTTTTAAGTTATATAAAATTTAACCTGTGCTTTTTACTAGGAAGAAAAGTGCCTTGTTATACCTTGTACTTGTTTGTAAGTACTAGAATCTAGATGTACTACTAATACTAGTCTAACAAGTAAATCTAGAATTAGAATCTAGATAGCAGCTGATTGTATAATAATATAGATCTAGAATAATCTAGATGATGAGATCTAGAGCATAGAAATAGAGATGATATAATATCTTAAAATCTATTATCTAGAAATGAATCAGAATTATAATCTAGATCTAGTGAATAGAATTGAATAGATCTATCACTATGACTTGCTATATAACTATCAACTATAATTATATAATATTTATAGTAAATATAGATTTAAATAATTTAATTTATAGATCTTGTATAGCTGAGCTCTATTAACTATTTTAAGTTTAATTAAGTTTATTTACTATTACTATACAACTCTGTCTCTATAATAATACTATACTATAGAAGATAGTAAAAGATAGTAAATAGTATCTATAGACTAGTCTAGATAGTATAGATCTAGTGACGTCTAGTCACTAGTAAGAGTAACTGAGTAAGACGTATAAAAAGTATAGATTTAGAATAATAGAATTTTAGATGTCAAATTAAATCAGAATCTTAATAATTAATCTAGAATCTACTACTCTACAGACACACTAGACCCACTACTAGCACTAGTCTACACTACAGTGCTACAGACAGTCACGACAGTGTAATGAGTTAAATGAGTGTACTGTAGTGTAACTCACTGTAGACGGTAGTGTAACTACAGAGTAACAGACTAGAAAGTAGAATTAGATCAGTACTGACAGTACAGTAGTCAGTCAGTAGAAATGAGTAGATAATGATAATCATTCAATGAATCAATTTCAGGGATACCAAGTTCAAGCAATCATTCAATTTCAATGTGAGGTAGAATTACTAGAATTGTACGTAAATCTAGTCTAATTATCTATCAGTGACTGTACTGTTACTAACTTTTAGTAGTGTTAGTAAAGTCTAGAATAAATATTGGTTCTAGATCTGGACCTAGAGTCTAGATCTAGAGTATAAACTATAATAAAGTCTAGCTCTAGATTCTAGATCTAGATATAGATCTACTTTCACAATGAATTTTATCAAGCAGAAGAAAGTACAAATTTACTAATAACAGGAAGTTCACCACCAACATATTTGCGCATGTGCAAACATAAAAAAACAATTCCCCTCCCCTCCCTTTTATTTTCTGTTGTAACCTATATATTCTGAGATATCCAATGTAAACAATGGTAGAAAATATTTAGATCTAGAATGGTTGGAAAAGCAGAAAAAGGCTTTTGATCTAAACGTTAAATTGACTCTTAGTCTATAAAGTCTAGTTCATATGCTTAATTTTACGTGCATTTATAATTAGATCTTGTCTAGTATATATTTAGAATCTAAATCTAGTCTAGATCTAGGTGAATAATTGTTAGAAGCGTTTTATCGATAAACTTATCGATTTTTTTTTCTTCAACAACGGAGTCTTAAAATCTTGCTTCACTACGTAGACTATAGACTACGAGTTCACAGTGACAGGACGTCATAGAGTCTAGTTGCTTTGACTTACTATTAACTCATTGAATGATTGAAAACTCGCTTTCGTTTAAATGGTTGATACGCCAATAACAAGTTTTACGTCAGAGCCTGAGGACTAATTCACTAAATAACTATGTCTGTTCTAGAGGTAAGCTCATTTACGTTTAAATTTTTAGTTTAAAAAAAAATCATTGAATATTCTGTGATTGATTGTAGTTTACCAACACCAGAAGTCTTCATCCATGGGCACTATTTCATATTAACTAAAGGCTTTAGATCTAGTTTAATATAGGTCCTTAACCCAATGTCACAATCAATATTATTTAAAACATAGTTGGTAGATTCAGGTAGATCTACTCTAGGCCAGAACAAGTAAAGTCTTAGTGAACAATAACAAGCCTATACTTGTATTATTATTAGATCTATATAGCTTTGGGTTTATAGCTCACAATTAGTTTTCATTAGTCGGCCATTTAAAATGAGTAGTAATATAAATAATATTAAATATAATAATAAAATATAAAAAATATAAGTTGATTAAAAAAGCCATCAACTATACATTGTATGATATATAGATCTCTCTTTCTCTCTCTCTCTCTGTTTATATATATGTGAGTGCATGTGAAAGATTATATATATGCACCTATGCTAAAAATGTTGGACATTATGGCTAGAAATTATTGATATATCAAGCTTTCATCATATAGATCTAACTATCACATTCAACTTTTATTACATTTATTCAATATTTAGATAAGATAATCTTATTGGTCAAACAAATAGAAATTCAGTTTAACTGCAATTGTCCACCCTTACTACATACAATAACAATATAAATGATAAACAGAAACATCATTCACACACACAACCAGCACTTTATTAATTGGACTTCAATATTTACTTCTTGGTCGCGTTTGCATACATCCGTATACCGTAAAAGTGGGCGACCATCTGATCTCCTGCCTTCTATTAGATCTATGGCATTTTACGTGTCAAGGATCTTTTCCCTTTGCAACTTCTTGTGTGACTAAAGAGGCCAATCCTTGATACACAGCTGCGGTCGCAGTTTGGGCATATGTAATCACTGTAGGCGCCGTTGCATTTTCACCCTTCTTTCTGCTTCTGTTGTGTATGACATCTGCAACCAGAGACCCTCCCTTTATGCTCACTCTCCATGTGGTTCTATCCAGTGCCACTTTTTCCCAGTTGCTAGTGTCGATTTTGAAGAGCTTCATGTCGCGTTTGCATACATCCGTATACCGTAAAAGTGGGCGACCAGCGGCTCCCCTGCCTTGTATTAGATCGCCATACAGAATGTCATGTGGAAGTTGACCTACTGGCATTCTACGAACTTGGCCAAGCCAGCCAAGGCGTCTGCTGCTGATAACAGAGCGGATGTTCTGGCACCCTGCTCTTTGTAGCACTTCCTCATTGGTTATTTTATCTTGTCACCTTATTTCAAAGATCCGCCTTAGGCATCGGAGGTGGAAGACATTCGGCTTTTTTTCCTTCCAAGAGTAGGTTGACCATGTTTCACTTCCGTATAGCAAAGTGCTCATCACACAGGTCCGGTAGACTAAGGCTTTAGTACTGTTAGTCATGTGAAGTAACGTCTGTATTTTATAAGAAGATAAGATGAATATGTTGTCCCAGACTCTTTTCTGCAACCGTGACATGGTGCCCATTGCTTTGGCTAGCTATCCTGTTGTTAATGTCTTTATCCAGTAGAGCATTGTTGGATATGATGGAGCCAGGATAGTGGTTGGCCATTATTGTTTACTTGAGGTGCAGTATTGGTGTTCTGAACTAGTATCTTAGTCTTGCTTTGACTAACATTTAAGCCGAACTTCTGGCAAGCAGCAGATAGTTTGGGACTGAAGTTGAATATCAGAATCAGCCACAATAGCTGCATCATCAGCATACAGGAGTTCCCTGATAAGTATCTTCCTAACCTTGGTTTTTGCCCGCAGCCTTGGTATATTAAATAGTTTTCCAGAGGATCTTGTATGGAGAAATACGTTATACCTTCGTTGATGTCGTTGCACGCATAATGCTGTAGACAGGAGAAGAATATGCCAAACAGAGTAGGTGCGAACACACATCCCTGCTTGACACCACTGCTAAACTCAAAAGGTGCTGATTGGGCTCTATTGAATTTGACAGTACATTTCGTTTACTCGTGAAAGCACTCAATAAACTTCAGTAGTTTGGGAGGGCAACCTATTTTCCTTAGGAGTTTGAAAAGGCCACTTCTGACCGAAGCCTTTGACATCGTGGCAAATGACCTTAAAATACTCCTAGAGAATGTGGCATAAAGGAATTTTAAAAAATCTTTCCATTCAGATCTAATGTAACGTGTTTTGGTGAGAGGAATCGTCTTCAAGGATATTTTATGTTTTGATAAGGTATCTTTCTTTTAATAGTTCTTCAAGAGATGGTATTCTTGTGACATGAGATGCTTTTTTAATTATTCTATTTAGTTCATTTCTTTGTGCCAGTGAAGTATTACCACACCAGCAGGTGATGGCAAAGGTAGACTACTGATAGTTGCTGTAAAATATAAAAAAGTATTTTGATTATCTGTTCTACACTTGCTATATCAAAAGTATTATGTAAATAAACAGACATTTTTTTTCATTTTCTATGTGATAACATATATATATATACATATATTTATAAGGCTTGTCTTCGAGTCCGAAGATTAGTAAGGAATACAGTATTTCCTGCTGTGACCTACATATTTTGCCACATATGTGATAACAATGAAGTAAAAAAAAGAGATGGATCTAGAACAAGAGTATAGAACTAGATGTAATCGCTTTTACCAGAAAGTTTTTAAGGCTTAGAGAGTGCTACAGAGATTTAGATCGTCTTACTTTATTTGTTCAATTGTTTGTAGATTGTCACTCATGGCAGAAAAAGCAATAAAAAGCTAGCGTTTTGTGCATCTTGTCTACAGTATAAAGGGAGTGTTGATAATTGAAAAGCTATGTTTTTTTATTTATTTAAAGCTTATATCAGCTCTGACTGTCTGTCTGTCTTTCCGGTTCAAAGGTTGAACACGTTATCTTTCCCACATCCATTCTCGAATCAAGTTGAAACTTTGCACAATTATTCATTGGCATAGACTATACATGAATCAATAAAAAAAAAAGAACCAATTAGTCAATTAATTATTGATTATAAATTATTTTGTTGGATACAAACAAGGGAGATTAATCCTTCAGTATTCACTGTCAAGTTTTGTCCCTTTAAATAACTGTACACATAATTTCTTCCACTCCCATTATCGGATGTTAAAAGTTTATTTTTTTTTAATTGTGCCTAACAAAACAATATTTATTGTTTTCTGCTTGTAAGAGTCATTATATATAAACGTTTAAAGCAGCGGTTCTCATCCTTTTAAGCTCGGCGACCCCTTTTTATAATTATTCACTTTGCCGCGACCCCCCCCCCCCTTACATACACAGAGCAATAGAAGAGTAGACAATAACAATCCATATTTTCGATGGTCTTAGGCGACCCCTGGCAAATCGTCAATCGACCCCCAAAGGGGTCGCGACCCACAGGTTGAGAACCCCTGGTCTAGAGGATGTATTTTTGTTTTATTTTTGTCAAAACTCATCATCATAATCTGTCCCTTGGCTTTCGTTGGAGGGGTGCTTTGACAGTTCGCGTAACCAACTCCTTCCATTTTTCCCGGTCAGAGGCTGTTTTTAGCAGGATATCAAGAGAGATTCCGTTCATTCTTTTATTCAAAGGCTCGAATTTTTCCTTCCGCCTCGGCGTTCATTGTCAAACTTGCACAGCATATAGGAGCAGGGCCGGTCCTAACAATTGCGGGGCCCAATTCGAAACTGATTGCGCGGGGCCTAGTCTGGGTGGGGATAAGGATAATAAGTGAAAATTAAGATTTTGTAGTAGAAAAAAATTCGACTTTGCATTTTATTCATTCTTTACTAAGTATAAAATCGTGATCAAATTAACTTTACTTTATGAACCTTGCAACCTATGGCATATTAATATGCCAATGACTATATAAGTAAATAAGGTATTGGAACTTTCGCTAAAAACTCGCCAGATTATTTATTACATTTTATCACATGAAAGCTGACAATGCCTTTTTTTTTATCCCACGTACGATTGGCGTTTTCCGTAATAAATGACACCCACAAATGACAATTTTGTCAATTTTTCAGGTGATTTGTATGAGTTTTCGGGAGATTTTAATAAATGCAGGACATTTCCAGGAATTTTTCGTTTATATTTTGCAATTTAATAATTACACATATAATTAGTGCGGGGTCTATGAAAGCGCAGAGCCCACTGCGACCGCATAGGTTGCAGTGGCCTAAGACCGGCACTGTATACAGAGACCACGGGTGAAACAGTTTTAATTTTACTTGCAGGCTGAAGTTGCTCTTCCAGATTTTCCACACTTTTCTCATGGCAGCGGATGCCAAACTTGAATGGGTTTTTATCTCTTATTGATCCTTCACCTCTTGTTTTGTCTGAATCTAGATAATAAAATGAGTCGATATTTTATTAATGTTTGGCCAATCAACTGTACGCAGGTCTAGAGTTGACAGGAGTAACACCTTTAGTAAAATTACTAAATTTAGAAAGCCTTCAGGACAGAAGACTCAAAAGTAAAGTAGCAATTATACATAAAACGCTGAACCATAATCTTCAAATACAAAAACAAAATTTAATAAAATACTCAGAAAGACACAAAGATTAAGGCACATTCCTCATCCCATATGCTAGGACAAATTTGTACAAATACTCCTTCTTCCCTAGTGCTATTAGAGCATGAAATGGGTTGCCTGAGCTAGCCAGGAAAATCAGTGACTTGGCAGAATTTAAGTCATTGGTTAATATGCATGACTGAATGCATGACGCGTAGGACGCAATCATCTTCTTTTTTGAAGTAACGTCTGTATTATATAAGAGAAGAAAATAAGATAAGGTCTCGTAGTATCTCCACCACAAACTAGTATTTTGCTTTTTGCTTTTGGGTGTTAAGTCATTGTATCGTGATAAGTTCCTGTTCTACTTTTTATGACCACTTTTCTGGTAGGTCTTTAGTCTTGAAGTGATACTGAACGGATCAATTTCACACTTGAATCTTGTGAACAGTCACTTGTGTTTACAGTTAACCCCCCTCTCCTCTTTTCTTTAAGTGTTTGTGCAGTTGTTTCTTTAAGTGTTTGTGCAGTTGTTTCTTTAAGTGTTTGTGCAGTTGTTTCTTTAAGTGTTTGTGCAGTTGTTTCTTTAAGACTAAATGGAAACAGTAGCAGTACTTTATAGTCCCTCACTAATGATGTGGGTGATTGAGCACAATGAATAGAGCCTTACCTCTCCATCTCCAACCTGCTTTCAAAACTATTAAGACTTTGTTTTTTCAATGTATTTATATTTATGTACTTATGCCCAATGCCACAAGGTCGAGTTCCACAAGATATTCTATATTGTGATTTAATAGAGCAGTGATGCTCAACCTTAGCCATCCTGCGGGTCATTGTAATTTCCAACACTCTTGTTGCGGGCTATATCAACAAAATGATACAGAAATGAAATGTAATTAACCTTCGACTATTAAAAAGAAGAAACCTGTGGATCTAGTAGTACCCGTAACAATCTTTTATTCTCGGCTCAAATCAAGAATGCCGTTTATATGTTGTACTTTCTTTTAAACAGCCACACCTTTTTTTTATGGAGCAAACTTCATGGCTTTTTAAAAATGTTCCGCAAACAAGTAAAGATCCGTTCACTTTTCCTTGTAGATTCTAAATTCAGAGTCCCATCTCTTAAATGAAATAATGTTAAAGGCCACAGTACCAATTCATTAGAGAACAAATTAGAGCCCTAACGTAGGTAAAGATACATTTTTCAACTACTTCATTTTATACGACTTTTGGGCGGGCCGGATGGAACCATGTTGCGGGCCGGATCTGGCCCGCGGTCGCATATTGGGCATCACTGTAATAGAGGAGCCGCTTGTCGTCCACTTTTAAGATATACTGAAGTATGCAAACACGGCATGAAGCTCTTCAAAATCGACACTAACAACTGGGAAAAAGTGCCACATGAAGAGAGAGCATAATGGAAGGGTCTTGGATTGCAGATACCATACACAACAGTAGTAGAAAGAAGGGTGAAAATGCAACAGCCCCTGGTGATTACACATGCCCAACCTGTGACCGCAGCTGTGTATCAAGGATTGGCCTCTTTAGTCACACAAGAAGTAGCGAAGGGAAAAAGATCGTCTCTCGGGACGTAAAATGCCACAGAGAGCCCAATAGCCACTATTAATTGCACTACTAGCTCATCTAAAAGGATGGCTGCCTTGTCGAACTATTGTCATAATGGTCTCAAGTTCAAATCCCCTGCAAGAGGCTTACTTTTGCTTGCTTAAGACTTAGGTCCTCCCGCGCCGTTCTACGCATAGAGTTGCAAGCTCTTTCCACATAGATCGACTTCCACTGCCCACGGATTTTTCGTCTCGTCTAAGAAGGTGCGACGCCATCTTGACGGCCTAGTTTTCGCTTTTTTTCTTTTCCTAAAAGAAAAGTTTCCCTTTCAGACCTTGCGATCTAATAGGGCAGATAATTTTAAGGCAATCTATTTCTTTGGCTAACGGCTAATAAAATGGTTGCACTGTGGTCGGCACAACGACCAACCGCCTTTATTCTCCCCAGGTTAAGTCGGGTACCCATTAGCGTTTTTCTAAACTGAGAGGTTGCGAATTCGAATCTTAGTGACAAGTGCGATTTTTAATTGCGGGATTTTTAGGACGCCCCTGAGTATACCCAACTTTAATGGGGAACTTAAAATAAAGGCTGTTGGTCATTGTTCTGGCCACACGACCCCCTCATTAACACCGGCATTAGAAACAGCTGGCATTAACATCATCTGCTTTAATTGACGGTGTCACGGACCGTAGCTTGTCATCACTGTATTGACCATTTAATTCAACTGTAACATTGTGAAAAAGTTCTTAGATTTGTCATTGCATTTCCACTGCGATTGTTCGGATGTCTACACGTATGAAATGCTGACTACCTGGGTTGACTAATCTGAGACACTGGGGGTTTATGAAGCTGGGTCACTGGGGGTTGATGAAGCTGGGTCACTGGGGGGTTGATGAAGCTGGGTCACTGGGGGTTGATGTAGCTGGGTCACCGATGCGAAAGACACTTTCTGTTAATGTCATATAATAACTTATAACTTATTATAAGTTATAATAACTTGATGAAGCTGGGTCACTGGGAGTTAATGAAGCTGGGTCACTGGGGGTTGATGTAGCTGGGTCACTGGGGGTTGATGAAGATGGGACACTGGGGGTTGATGTAGCTGGGTCACTTGGGGTTAATGAAGCTGGGTCACTGGGGGTTGATGAAGCTGGGTCACTTAGGGTTGATGAAGCTGGGTCACTGGGGGTTGATGAAGCTGGGACACTGGGGGTTGATGTAACTGGGTCACTGGGGGTTGATGAAGCTGGGTCACTGGGGGTTGATGTAGCTGGGTCACTGGGGGTTGATGAAGCTGGGTCACTGGGGGTTGATGTAGCTGGGTCACTGGGGGTTGATGAAGCTGGGACACTGGGGGTTGATGAAGCTGGGTCACTGGGGGTTGATGAAGCTGGGTCACTGGGGGTTGATGGTCACTGGGGGTTGATGAAGCTGGGACACTGGGGGTTGATGAAGCTGGGTCGCTGGGGGTTGATGAAGCTGGGTCACTGGGGGTTGATGTAGCTGGGTCACTGGGGGTTGATGAAGCTGGGTCACTGGGGGTTGATGTAGCTGGGTCACCGATGCGAAAGACACTTTCTGTTAATGTCATATAATAACTTATAACTTATTATAAGTTATAATAACTTGATGAAGCTGGGTCACTGGGGGTTGATGTAGATGGGTCACTGGGGGTTGATGAAGCTGGGTCACTGGGGGTTGATGCAGCTGGGTCACTGGGGGTTGATGGTCACTGGGGGTTGATGAAGCTGGGTCACTGGGGGTTGATGAAGCTGGGTCACTGGGGGTTGATGTAGCTGGGTCACTGGGGGTTGATGAAGCTGGGTCACTGGGGGGTTGATGTAGCTGGATCACTGGGGGTTGATGAAGCTGGGACACTGGGGGTTGATGAAGCTGGGTCACTGGGGGTTGATGAAGCTGGGGCACTGGGGGTTGATGTAGCTGGGTCACTGGGGGTTGATGAAGCTGGGTCACTGGGGGTTGATGGTCACTGGGGGTTGATGAAGCTGGGACACTGGGGGTTGATGAAGCTGGGTCACTGGGGGTTGATGAAGCTGGGACACTGGGGGTTGATGAAGCTGGGTCACTGGGGGTTGATGAAGCTGGGTCACTAGGGGTTGATGTAGCTGGGTCACCGATGCGAAAGACACTTTCTGTTAATGTCATATATTTTATGTTTTTTTTTTCATAATGATGTCCCCGATATCAACTAAAACATTATTTGTCATTTATCATTCTTCAGTTAATTAATTCCCCCCGGGCCAAAGACGAAAGCATCAATTTAAATGGAGCAAGACTCACTTTCCCATCACATAAGAATTTTAAACATATGTTATCTTGAATTTGGCATTCAGTCGTGCGTCATCTAATGTCGCTACGTCCCTCTCAGCTGTTACACTTATAGATTGAACCACGACATTGAATCTCTCGTGTCAAGCTGTCATAGAAAACAATTGTTTCTAATAATAGTTTCTCTATGACGGTCTCCGGGCGTCAGTTTTCCACT
This sequence comes from Biomphalaria sudanica, assembly GCA_036873155.1. Classification (NCBI taxonomy): domain Eukaryota; kingdom Metazoa; phylum Mollusca; class Gastropoda; family Planorbidae; genus Biomphalaria; species Biomphalaria sudanica. The sequence goes on from JAZGLO010001455.1 coordinate 586,438, forward strand.
TACCAGTTTAGTTTCTTAATTTTAGTCTTCAAACATTTACAAAGCTGAATTTCAATTAATCTTTTTGCAAAACTTATATCAACTCACTCTGTCTGTCTGGCACAAAACTTATATCAACTCATTCTGTCTGTCTGGTACAAAACTTATATCAACTCACTCTGTCTGTCTGGCACAAAACGTATATCAACTCACTCTGTCTGTCTGGCACAAAACTTATATCAACTCACTCTGTCTGGCACAAAACTTATATCAACTCACTCTGTCTGTCTGGCACAAAACGTATATCAACTCACTCTGTCTGTCTGGCACAAAACTTATATCAACTCACTCTGTCTGGCACAAAACTTATATCAACTCACTCTGTCTGGCACAAAACTTATATCAACTCACTCTGTCTGGCACAAAACTTATATCAACTCACTCTGTCTGGCACAAAACTTATATCAACTCACTCTGTCTGGCACAAAACTTATATCAACTCACTCTGTCTGGCACAAAACTTATATCAACTCACTCTGTCTGGCACAAAACTTATATCAACTCACTCTGTCTGGCACAAAACTTATATCAACTCACTCTGTCTGGCACAAAACTTATATCAACTCACTCTGTCTGGCACAAAACTTATATCAACTCACTCTGTCTGTCTGGCACAAAACTTATATCAACTCACTCTGTCTGGCACAAAACTTATATCAACTCACTCTGTCTGGCACAAAACTTATATCAACTCACTCTGTCTGGCACAAAACTTATATCAACTCACTCTGTCTGGCACAAAACTTATATCAACTCACTCTGTCTGTCTGGCACAAAACTTATATCAACTCACTCTGTCTGGCACAAAACTTATATCAACTCACTCTGTCTGGCACAAAACTTATATCAACTCACTCTGTCTGGCACAAAACTTATATCAACTCACTCTGTCTGGCACAAAACTTATATCAACTCACTCTGTCTGTCTGGCACAAAACTGATATCAACTCACTCTGTCTGGCACAAAACTTATATCAACTCACTCTGTCTGTCTGGCACAAAACTTATATCAACTCACTCTGTCTGTCTGGCACAAAACTTATATCAACTCACTCTGTCTGGCACAAAACTTATATCAACTCACTCTGTCTGGCACAAAACTTATATCAACTCACTCTGTCTGTCTGGCACAAAACTTATATCAACTCACTCTGTCTGTCTGGCACAAAACTTATATCAACTCACTCTGTCTGGCACAAAACTTATATCAACTCACTCTGTCTGGCACAAAACTGATATCAACTCACTCTGTCTGTCTGGCACAAAACTTATATCAACTCACTCTGTCTGTCTGGCACAAAACTTATATCAACTCACTCTGTCTGGCACAAAACTTATATCAACTCACTCTGTCTGGCACAAAACTGATATCAACTCACTCTGTCTGTCTGGCACAAAACTTATATCAACTCACTCTGTCTGGCACAAAACTTATATCAACTCACTCTGTCTGGCACAAAACTTATATCAACTCACTCTGTCTGGCACAAAACTTATATCAACTCACTCTGTCTGGCACAAAACTTATATCAACTCACTCTGTCTGGCACAAAACTTATATCAACTCACTCTGTCTGGCACAAAACTTATATCAACTCACTCTGTCTGGCACAAAACTTATATCAACTCACTCTGTCTGGCACAAAACTTATATCAACTCACTCTGTCTGGCACAAAACTTATATCAACTCACTCTGTCTGTCTGGCACAAAACTTATATCAACTCACTCTGTCTGGCACAAAACTTATATCAACTCACTCTGTCTGGCACAAAACTGATATCAACTCACTCTGTCTGTCTGGCACAAAACTTATATCAACTCACTCTGTCTGGCACAAAACTTATATCAACTCACTCTGTCTGGCACAAAACTTATATCAACTCACTCTGTCTGGCACAAAACTTATATCAACTCACTCTGTCTGGCACAAAACTTATATCAACTCACTCTGTCTGGCACAAAACTTATATCAACTCACTCTGTCTGGCACAAAACTTATATCAACTCACTCTGTCTGGCACAAAACTTATATCAACTCACTCTGTCTGGCACAAAACTTATATCAACTCACTCTGTCTGGCACAAAACTTATATCAACTCACTCTGTCTGGCACAAAACTTATATCAACTCACTCTGTCTGGCACAAAACTTATATCAACTCACTCTGTCTGGCACAAAACTTATATCAACTCACTCTGTCTGTCTGGCACAAAACTTATATCAACTCACTCTGTCTGGCACAAAACTTATATCAACTCACTCTGTCTGGCACAAAACTTATATCAACTCACTCTGTCTGGCACAAAACTTATATCAACTCACTCTGTCTGGCACAAAACTTATATCAACTCACTCTGTCTGTCTGGCACAAAACTTATATCAACTCACTCTGTCTGGCACAAAACTTATATCAACTCACTCTGTCTGGCACAAAACTTATATCAACTCACTCTGTCTGGCACAAAACTTATATCAACTCACTCTGTCTGGCACAAAACTTATATCAACTCACTCTGTCTGTCTGGCACAAAACTGATATCAACTCACTCTGTCTGGCACAAAACTTATATCAACTCACTCTGTCTGTCTGGCACAAAACTTATATCAACTCACTCTGTCTGTCTGGCACAAAACTTATATCAACTCACTCTGTCTGGCACAAAACTTATATCAACTCACTCTGTCTGGCACAAAACTTATATCAACTCACTCTGTCTGTCTGGCACAAAACTTATATCAACTCACTCTGTCTGTCTGGCACAAAACTTATATCAACTCACTCTGTCTGGCACAAAACTTATATCAACTCACTCTGTCTGTCTGGCACAAAACTTATATCAACTCACTCTGTCTGTCTGGCACAAAACTTATATCAACTCACTCTGTCTGGCACAAAACTTATATCAACTCACTCTGTCTGGCACAAAACTGATATCAACTCACTCTGTCTGTCTGGCACAAAACTTATATCAACTCACTCTGTCTGGCACAAAACTTATATCAACTCACTCTGTCTGGCACAAAACTTATATCAACTCACTCTGTCTGGCACAAAACTTATATCAACTCACTCTGTCTGGCACAAAACTTATATCAACTCACTCTGTCTGGCACAAAACTTATATCAACTCACTCTGTCTGGCACAAAACTTATATCAACTCACTCTGTCTGGCACAAAACTTATATCAACTCACTCTGTCTGTCTGGCACAAAACTTATATCAACTCACTCTGTCTGGCACAAAACTTATATCAACTCACTCTGTCTGGCACAAAACTGATATCAACTCACTCTGTCTGTCTGGCACAAAACTTATATCAACTCACTCTGTCTGTCTGGCACAAAACTTATATCAACTCACTCTGTCTGGCACAAAACTTATATCAACTCACTCTGTCTGGCACAAAACTGATATCAACTCACTCTGTCTGTCTGGCACAAAACTTATATCAACTCACTCTGTCTGGCACAAAACTTATATCAACTCACTCTGTCTGGCACAAAACTTATATCAACTCACTCTGTCTGGCACAAAACTTATATCAACTCACTCTGTCTGGCACAAAACTTATATCAACTCACTCTGTCTGGCACAAAACTTATATCAACTCACTCTGTCTGGCACAAAACTTATATCAACTCTGTCTGTCTGGCACAAAACTTATATCAACTCACTCTGTCTATCTGGCACAAAACTGATATCAACTCACTCTGTCTGTCTGGCACACATTTTGTACACGTTAATTTCCTTAATTCCTATTCTCGGATCAAGTTGAAATTTTGCAATTAATTTTGTTTTATATAGATAAAGGAATGTAAAGCTTGCAGTATTGGAATATATGTCAGTGATTTGTTTGATTCTTCCCCTTGGACAATCTTTGCGTTTTCTAAAAAGTGTATTCTCTTGATGTTTTTATTTGTATATATATATATGCTGTTTACAGTTGTAAATTGCTGGATTAGTCGAAGTACAGCTTGGTATCTGTTTTAATATTTATTTTGATAAACAGTATGAATAAATCAAATTTCTCGTATTTGACGTCGACTCACGGTGCCCCCACTGGAGCCTGGATAGACACGGATCTCGAAAACGGCTCTAAATATTTTCCTAGAAAGTTGACAGTAGATGTACATCTTTGGAAAATGATGCCTGAGCTAGCCATGAAAACCAGTGACTTGGCAAAATTTAAGTCAGTGGTTAATATGCATGACTGAATGCATGACGCGTAGGGCGTAATCATCTTCTTGTTTGAAGTAACGTCTGTATTATATAACATAAGATAAGAGATTAACAAAATGCAAAAGTCGCGTTGTGAACATACTAGTCGAAATCTGTAAAGAGACCCTGAGCATATATATGTCCAGATATTATGAGTTAGACCCTGAGCTCATAAATGTCCAGATATCATGAGTTAGTATCGTATACAGTAGTTTAAACATCCTCTGTTACCGAAATTAACACATAGCGTGTCCACTTTACCTCGCCCCTATTTCCCCACTGTGGCTGAGCGGTAAAGCGCTTAGCTTCCGAACCGGGGGGTCCAGGGTTCGAATCCAAGTGAATACTGGAATTATTAATTTCGGGATCTTTGGGCACCTTTGAGTTCACCCAGCTCCTATGGTTACTTGACATTGGTTGGTGAAAAGTGTAGGCGGTTGGTCGTTGTGCTGGCCACATGACACGCTCGTTAGCAGTGCGCCACAACAGATGACCCTCTCTGTTTTATGCTTTTGATAGAATCTCTTTCAATGACAGGCCCCTTCATTGTTTTATGTTGTCTTTCCATCGCTTTCTCTGTCTGCCTTTCCTTTTTGCAAGCCCTGGGGACCTTGTGATATAGCCATAGAGTTTTAATTTCCGTTTTTTGACACTTGTTAGCAGGTCATTGTGGGGTCCGATTGCTGTTTAAATCGTGTTTCTAATCTCTTAATGTGTGATGGGGTACCTAGGATGTTTTGTAGCATCTCAATTCCATTGCTAGGATCTTCCTCTCTAGTTCTGCAGTCAAGATTTCCAAGCATGTAAGAATGTGTCCATGACCAGAGAGCGCATCAGTCAGACTTTGGTGTCGAGGGCTATGTCTTTGTCTTTCCATATTGTTTTGTGTTTTGTCGCTGTGGACTGTGTAATTCTGGCCAGTAGTTCAGGTTTGGTTCCTTCATCTGAAACATGTCAGCTCGTAAACTCCAATACTGTCCATTTTATTACATTATGTACAGCTGCAAGTAATCCATATATATATTATAAACGTCTTTGGGCTCTATATTGAAACGATCCAATCGAAAAATAAAGAAAATGTGAAGAAATGAGTGGCACTAGAAATATTTTGCATAAGTAGCCTACACATCACACTGCAGATCTCAGATTGGATACATAGATTTTTTTTTTTTAATTTAGCCATAACAGATCTATAATACATATAACCTGTAAAACCCACCTTGATGACACTGGGCTCTGAATGGAGACCAAGGTCAATGACCTGCTTTTATTAATAATTCATTCGTTCTTTAGATAGGATACATAGATCTTTCTTTTTTTTTAGCTATTATTATTATAGCTTTTATATAGCGCTACTTTCATGCTTATAGCATGCTCAGAGCGCTTTGGTCCAATCTAGGAGTTGGTTTTCCGTGCTGCCTTTAGGCGCTCAGTAAACGCAACTCTGCCCGAGTCGGGTGTCGAACCTCGAGCCCCCTTCTAGGTAGCCAAGACAAGCCAAGTTCAAGCGCACTTAGCCTCTCGACCACGCTTCCTATCACAGATCTATAATATATATAACCTGTAAAACCCACCTTGATGAACTGCTCAAGGACCCGACTGCCCAGTTGACAGAAGAATCCCTCCTTCTACAGATCCCCATATATATATATATATATATACTTTGTAAAATCGTCTTTGGGTTCTATATTGAAACGATCCAATCGAAAAAATTATTTTGTTTACACAATTCGTTTGATTGATTTCTTATTTATTTTCTAAAATAGGTAACTTTTAAATGAACTATGCTACAGACTGGTATTATTAATAATTCATTCGTTCTTTAAAATTCTTAGTTGCGAGCCGAGTCTATTATCGTCCTCACGAAATGTGCTGATCATTAATATTTCGCATTTTTATTGCGCCTTGAAGTTGTGCTGTGTATTCTGTGTGTCTAGATCTGCAAGTGTTCTAATCTTTACGCCCTGCTGCTGTTTAATAAAAGATCTCTCAGTGAACAAAGAGCACGGGAGATCGATACTCTTAGATCGTATTTTACCATATCGATCGCCCCCCGCCTCCCCTTTCTATTCAGAAAGTCTTATCGGAACGATCTGCATTCGATAAAGAAGAATGACATGTACTTTCGTATCGATACTCATGCATCCATTATTTTGTCGATCATTGCCGGAAATTTATAATCGATTCTGGTAATCATAAAATAATAATAAATATAAATATGTACACGAGAAATGAATCTGCGTGTTTACGGTCTGGGTATTCCCTGTTGGAAAAAAGAAAAATGGTGGGAATGTCACGTGAAGAAGAGAACTCAAGAGTAAAACACAACCACGCACATACATGGCCATAATAAGAAATTGTTTGGTTTGTTTGTTTTGTTTTACTGTTCCATGTTTTTCTGTATTTTGTATAATGTGAATATTTGTAGGGTATTGCTAATTGATGAATGCATTGATTGATTGACAGAGCAAGAAGTGGAAAACCCAGATTACGGCAGGGCAGACAAGAAGCCTCCAGAGCCTCACCCTCCAACAGAGGGTGGGCCTACTTAAAGTAAAAATTAAACCTTTTTAAAATGTGCCTACTAAGTATAAAATAAGAAGAAAAATAAGATTAAGTGTACAAAAATTCTAAGTGTGTCATTACTGTAGCATTAACAACATGAATTTTAAAAAAAGTATTTAAAAAAGATTTCATTTTTAGGGGCCTTCGATAAGTCCTGCCTTTTTAAGCCCTGCACAAGGCGCCTACTTACTTAAATAAGGCCCTGTAAAATGCGGAATATTAGAATAGTTGTATGGCATTCTTCTTTGTACTTAAATATGCCACCAGCAGACTTAGCTTGAGTTAGTACAAAGTATCTAGGTCACCACTGGATCTGATTATCTGAAATACTCAAAGTATGTAGGTCACAGCTAGCTGGGTTTGGTTATCTGAAATACTCAAAGTATGTAGGTCACAGCTAGCTGGGTTTGGTTATCTGAAATACTCAAAGTATGTAGATCACAGCTAGGTCTTGTTATCTGAAATACCCAAAATATGTAGGTCACAGCTGGTTCTGGTATCTGAAATACCCAAATTATGTAGGTCACAGCTGGGTCTGGTATCTGAAATACCCTAATTATGTAGGTCACAGCTGGGTCTGGTTATCTGAAATACCCTAATTATGTAGGTCACAGCTGGGTCTGGTTATCTGAAATACCCTAATTATGTAGGTCACAGCTGGGTCTGGTTATCTGAAATACCCAAAGTATGTAGGTCACAGCTGGGTCTGGTTATCTGAAATACTTTTATCTTCCGCGATCTTCGTGTTCTCATTTATTTAATTGTCCATGTTAAAGAATAAATTATGCAATATCATTAAAAATTTGGTGTGATAAGAATAGTAGTCTAAACAAATGTCTGCGTGTTAGCCCAGCCATTGCAATTAAATGGAGCATTCTGTTTGAGGAATGTGACCTAGTGTAATAGGTTTCTCATTCAGTTGCTTGACGTAGTTCTGGCTTCGACAGATTGATCAGAAGATGTTTGCGTTTCTTGCACGAGCGTATTATTTGTAAAATCACAAATCTCCACCAACCAAAAACAAAACCTATCACAAGGACAAGCGGAGAACTAAATCCGGACCGTTGAATAACATGAACGAAGTCTCTGTCAACAATACGATGTTGTCCTAACACCAACTGAATAATAGTAACATCAACAGCCCAACAAGCTAAACCCCACTATCCGTGACATCACCAAAAATTGCATTTATAGTCCGTCAACTCTGGTGCGTCGCTGTGCTAACTAAGTGCCTAACACTAACGGATGCCTTACCAATTTGTCAATTATTAGGATGAACTATTAAAGTAATTCGCAATGATTATTATGATATCTCGTGTTACCAAACCTGGAATACGCTGCCCAGACTCATAGTGGCGTCCAAGTGGAAACGGTCGTAGAAAACGATTAGGCCAAATAGGGTAGCAGAAAAAAAGATTCCCGTTGTGGTGTGCATAGTAACTATGTTCATTGCACTTGTCGGGGATTGAAACAGAGTCCAACAACCATGTCACAAATCCAAGGGATCGTTTCTTAACTGGCGAGTTTCGCTTGGTCAGCGCGGCTCAATGAAGGAGCAATAGATGGAGTCCAAGGGTTTGTCTCTTGTCAGAGCGTGCAGAGTTCCCAGTCTTTTGGAATAGAGATAGGCATATGCTTGGGCCTCTCCCAAACGGACTAATTGTGCAGTCTGTCCGGCGGATAGGAGCTTTTGCTGGCCTATCAAGAGCATCGGCTCAACTTTCTCGACAAATACAGACACAAGTTTGTCATAATGACAACATAGAGGAGGACCAAAATAAATACAAAACAAGCTTTAGAAAAAAGAATACCCTATTGTATAAAAAAATAAATAAAAGAAGCTTGTCCAAGGGGAAAAACGCTAATTACTGCCATTCATCTTAAAATTACATGGTTTAGCTCCCTTTCTACACTATAAAACAAAATTAATAATTAGTACTAAATGATTTACTAGTTGGTTAATTTTGGATTGACTCATGTTTTGTCATCGGCTATGAATAATTCTGCAAAATTTCAACTTGATCCGAGAATGGTAAGTGGGAGAAAGAAAAGTGTCAAAACGTTATAAAGGGATTAAATCCATATATACATCCACACCTCTCATTAAGTAGCATTTTTTACCCTTATTTCGATATCAAACAAAATATTTAATCACCAGCTATCAAAAGTCCATTCTTCACCAAGATTCCAACTCGGGACCCCCGAAAGCCAAGGGGCTCAGCCGCCGCGCCTCTTTTGTCGTCCTCTAAAGTGTTTAAGGAGGTGCGGTGGATGAGCGATAGAGCACTTGGCTTCTGAACCGAGGTCCCGGGTTGGAATCCTAGTTTGAACGGAATTTATTACTTCGGGCGCCTCTTGAGTCCACCCAGCACTAATGGGTACCTGACATTAGTTTGGGAAAGTAAAGGCGGTTGGTCGTTGTGCTGGTCACATGACACCCTCGTTAACCTTAGGCCGCAGAAACAGATGACCCTTACATCATCTGCCCTAGAGATCGCAATGTCTTAAAGGGGAACTTTTTTATTTATTTTGAAAGTGTTTAAAGTGTGACGAAATTATCTTTATTATTATTTTTTGTTTTTTGAAATATTGTTTGAGATGTATGCAACACACTTCCAGTTTGGGAATCACTGATCTTATCTCGCCAGTGCTGACATGGGCACCGAACAAGGAACTAATGGCGTCACTTGATCCCATCAGATTTTCCCCCCAGATTAATTGCGTGACTGGCGTATCGCTGATTTTATTGCCGGATTAACACTGAAGAACTTTTTAATGTTGCGGCATTGTCCCGTTATAAGTTTTGTTCATTTGAAACCGCAACTGAAGACTTTTATTGAAAGTAAGTGTTTCAATGTAGCTGATATATAGGTCGGCCCTTGTGTTTATGTGTATTGTTGGTACATGTATTATCTAAGCATACTTAGACATATAGGCTTGCCTCCTTTCCTAGTGCCATTATAGTATGAAATTGGTGGCCTGACTAAGCCAGGAAATGAAACAAATAAGCAGAGTTTAAGTCACTGACTAGCATGCATGACTAGATAGGCACATGGATACGCGTAGGACGTAATTATCTTCTTTTTTGAAGCATGTAACGTCTGCAATTTATAGTACAAGTAGATGACATATCAAGATGGGAAATAACTCTTTAACTATCCAGCTACCTGACCTAATCGCCTCCCTTACCTGCTTATCACATTGCTTTGTAAGGCTAAACATAGCATTTAATTTTTCGTTAAACATAGGTGTAGGTAGACTTACGGAACTCTTCAATGTTTGGCTAGATTTCACTTCACATATAGGACCAGTTAGCAGGGCCGGCCCTAAATATTGCGGGGCCCTATGCGAAACGGATTGCGCGGGGCCCAGTCTGTGTAGAGATAAGGATAAAAAGTGAAAATTAAGAATTTTTGTATTAGATAATAAATTCGTCGTTTCATTTTATTCATTCTTTACTACGTACCAAACTCACGATCACATTAAAAACACATCACTTTTGATTTTTTTAAAGAGATCGAGATAGATTTAGATCTATATTTATATGCCAGTGACACTTATAGTAAAAAAAAAAATAGTAATAGAACTTTTTTTTGGTTAAAATTCGCCCTATTATTACATTTTTATTAAATGAAAGCTGACAATACTTTTTTACATCGTAGAATTGGCGTTTTCTATATTGAATGATACAACCCCCCCCCCCCCCAAAAAAAAAAGTCAATTTTGTCTCTTTTTGCTGGAGATTTTCATGAGTTTTCAGGAGATTTAGAATTAGCGCGGGGCCTATGAAAGTGCGCGGCCGCATAAGTTGCAGTGACCTACGGCCGACCCTGCTAGCTAGTAGGCCCTAACTTTCCACTTTACACGGAAACATTTGGGCCGGTACCCAAATTGGCCGTAGCCAAAGGGGCCGGTGGGGCTACCAAAAGGGTCGCATGGATACCACTATGGCGCGTATTAAATTGTAATAGGTTTTATAATATTGTCATATAAAAGTGACCCTCTGGGTGTCGTGTATAAAAAAAAATTACTGACTCTACACTAAAGTGTAATTTAATGTAATATTTTCCGAAATAATGTAATAGCATGTAGACAGGGCTACTAGTAGGCTTCATTCTTTTAGGGCCTACACATTTAGCAACTTAAGGTCTATGTTTCTTGTAAAGATATAGAGCATGCGTACAGTTATCGATATATTATCAAAAATGATTTTGAGGACAATGGCCATCATATGATATACAATTTATGGGCCGGATGGTATAAAAATGCCCGGTCCGATTTTGACACCCAGTCCGCCCCTGCCATGGTCTAATCACTTTTGTCGACTAGTTGGGGGGGGGGGGAGGGGGTTATCTGAGAGAACGCTTGCCCAACTGCCCTTTCTAAACCTATAAAACAAAGTGGCTTGAGTCTTAAATTTGACCTCAAGGTCTCTAGCCTCTTTGGAGTGGACTATAGCCACTGAGCTATTTAAGTACTTATTAAAATGTAAGGTTTAATTTTCTAAAAAAAAAGTCAATAGTTTTTAAAATGTTTGCGAACGACCTTATTCTCTCTACACAATGCTTATCTCACCTTAGTTTAGTACATTTTCTATATAAGACACATTTATTTAATTACGACTGATTGATTATCTATTTGCTTAATTTTTTTGATTAATTCATGTGTCGTAGATAAGAATACATAATATCATACTATTAGCAATGTCTTCGATTCCGAAGATTAAGGATGAGTGCAGTGTTAACATGACTACGCAAACCCAGTTGTGACCTGCATATTTTTCCGAATCTCGTGCTGACAAAGCCGTTGTCCGCGGCTGTCCAGTGGCTTTCTTTACGACTACTGCGCCTTGTCTTCAGTAAGAGCTTTCTTTTTGGGTCTCAAATGTGTGTCCCACAGCCTTAGACGTAGATCCTCCGCGCCGTTCTACGCATAGGGTTGCAAACTCTTTCCACATAGATCGACTTCCACTGTCTCATCCCAGATGGTGCCCTTGTTTTTCGCGTTTCTCTTTTCTTAAAAAAGGCAGGAGTGGATGTTATTTCCCCTTTCAGACCTTGCAATCTATAGGGCAGATGATGTTAAGGTCAACTGGTTCTTTAGCCAACAGCTTAAGTCAGGCACCCATTACCCAGGGGCGCCCTAAAATTACTTTGTGAGAGTTCTCCTACTGTCTCTTTTAGAGGCCAATTGCTGCCAGCTACTTTCAACCATGCAAGTCAGGGCGAAATAACGAACTTTATGTATAATTAGCAACACCAGTTATTAAACGTTAAAAAAAGACACATTAATGACACATTCATGAAAACCACAACGGGCCATACACAATAGAGCAACAGATATGTGATCATATGTCTGCCATAAAAAATGTCCCCCTGCTGACCGGTCTGTGGATAGTGATATGATTGTTGTTGTTTTTTCTATCCTCGCCTAAGTTGATCTTTAAACTCTGTTATATCTGTTGGGTTATATCTATATTTATATGTTCTTTAACTAATATCTGTTATAAACCTTTGTTACGCCGTCTTAAAGCTCGCCATAGAAGATCGTCATTGGCATATGGTCGTTTCAATAAGCTTTAAGTAAATCATTTAAAAAAAATCTTTATATGCAGTAAAACGTAAAACGAATTCACTACACGAACACAAAGTATTTGAAATTATAGTCTTTTACTTCATTAGGTTCATCTGTGCCAGTGATGCCCAAAATACTGCCCGCGGGCCAGATCCGGCCCACGACGTGGCTCCACCCAGCAGCCGAAACGTTGGGACAAAGTGTAGAAATTCCCCTTCCAAGAAGAATTTTTTTTTAAAGTGAACCTTACTTTTTGTCTGATGGATTGATACCATGATCGTTGACATTTGTTTAATAAATATGCCTCTGAATGTAAAATTTAGCTCGAAAAGTTAACGGATGGTTAGTTTTTTTTGGGGGGAACCTGATAATAAACCAATATATTTGTTTTATAATGAAAGTGTGGCTGTTTTAAAAAAAAGGCCCATAACAAAACAACTTATAAACGGCATGTAGAACAAAATATGACGTCAATCTTGGTTTGAGCCGCGATTAAAAAAGATAGTGAAACTACGCCTAGAGATTGTAGGATCGATGGGAATATTTACCAAATAGACACACGAAAACGAGTCTGCAAGCTACCATGTTACTCACATTTTTTTTAAGTATAGAAAAGAAGCCATATTGCGACGCGTAAAACACAAACACACAAAAAACTTCAAATATCCCATTAATTAATTGAATTTTAGATCCAATGGTTTCTAATAAAAATAATTTCAGGTCAGTTTGATTTTGTTTTCGTATCTTTTCGTTGATGCGGCCCGCGAAACGAGTATTGGAAATTAAAATGGCCCGCAGGTCGAATTAGGCTGGGCATCACTGATCTATACTGTAGGCCTATATATTTTGCCTTCCTAATTCCAAATACACAATGCCAATTGAAAGGCGTTATTTCGCGTTCTTGTGTTGTCGCCAAGAGCAATGCACTCTTTCGTAATCAGAGAGAACTCTCCATTCAATTGAAGTGTATTTAACCCTTTAGACACGTGTGGTAGTCTAGCCTCTAAACACTAGAATTGTAATTTCATTTTATATGCACACTTATTTAAAAATCTCAGCATACAACTAGTTTAAAAATTCAAATTCAAGCACAAAACTCTTCAGCTAAAGTTTGTATCGGTCTAGTGCAGCGGTTCTCAACCTTTTATGCTCAGCGACCCCT